>CALYLW010001504.1:77905-204227 GCA_944989445.1 Ampullaceana balthica | reverse complement strand
ATAAATGTACACACCACCCTTTCCTTTCCTATTTAAGCTCTTACTTTTCTCTCCTTGCTTTATCTCTACTGGACTACTTGGATTTCACCGCAGCTAAGTGTTTTTTCTATTATTTCGTTTTATTTGTTTCATTTGTGTACTATTTGTCCGTTGAAAAAGGCTCTTTGCCGAAACGTTCGCTGTTGTGTTACGTCCTGTCAGGCCTACTAATACCCTGTTTTTATTTTATGCATTTACCTAAGAGTTTTTAGAGTATCTTTGTTTACGCTTTTGCTATTTTAGTGATATGAAATTTGTAATTGTGATAGATTAAATAAGAGCAAGACCTGTGTTTTAAAAGCAAAGAATCTACGATATAATGATTCAACAATATCAACATATTAGCAATGTATTCAACTGACACGTGTTAGTCTTTTGTTAAATATATGATTGATAAATATTCGTACTGAGAAGTTCGTATTCCACTATGTTGCTGCGACATTAAAAGCATACATTGATATTTTTCAGGTTAATTCCTTAAATAATGTGATTCTAAATTGAGGAAACACTCTTACGTTAGAAATATATAGCTAAATTGCAAAATTAGTAAAATGCCTTATGAATATAACGTTTTTACAAACTGTTTAAGCAACGCAAGTATCTTCTCAAGTGGGCTTCGACATCACTAGGAAGAAAGGGTCACACTAAGTTTTTTAACATGACTTTAAGTTAAAGACACCATTTGTGATGTATCTTTGAGGCATGCTATGGTTATTGAAAAGACAGATTCCTCTGAAAAGAAAACGTGTCTGTCACATATATAAATATGATTTCAAAACGCGAAGTTACTTTTCTTACATTGGCACATCATTTACAGAGTAATATATGATTTCAAAGCTGAGAATTTCTGTTCATAAAAATATGCCAACATTTTTAAAGCTTTCAATGTTTTCGACTACTCAACCATATTTTATGTATTTGCATTTAAATGTAGCCGTCTGCTAGAGTATGTTTTACTGCAGGGACACACTGGAGGCCAATAACACACTGCCCCTGGTCTATGTGAGATATCCTAAGTAGTTAAGAATGTGATAGTGTACACACTGTGCACATCAACACAGCTCCGCACCATAATGTGCACCCAGATGCACTAGGAAATAGTCACTGGGTGACGTTTTGGTGCGTTTGTTTTGAGTTCCTGTTTTAACGTTCATGATGTTCGGTTTGCTGGATTATGAGCACTAATAAACTTGTCCAGCTATAGTCCTCCACCTGATTGTTTTGTTTGAATGTGTGTGTATAATACTGTATATTATAAGCCTACACACGGCTACAGTTTGGCACTGCGAGCAGGGTTTAAAAGTGAGGACAGCTTGAAGGTAAAGGGAATAATTTAATTAGAAATTCAAGCGGAAACATATCGTAACAATGGAACAGGAACAGTTACAGTATATTCGACTGCCCAAGTTACCTAGGTTCACAGGTGACAGCGGGGCAGAACCCTTCGTAAAAGAGGCACATCTGTTACTTAAGTTACAGCCCGTGCCCCCTGCCGCCGCGGTTATTTGGATCGTGGGTGCCCTGGAGGGACGTGCCCGCCAGGAAGTGTTGGACCGGGCACCTGAAGAGATAAATACCCCTGAGAAATTGCTACACCTCATAGATCAGAGATGGGGTGAGTGGAGAGACGCCACCACCCGTACAGCAGCCTTCTACCGTAGGCAACAAGGACTGGGTGAAACAGTTGACTACTCGGTGTCGTTGAAAAGTATCTTCCAACTGGCTAACTCAGCTTGACCTGGCATCTTAGCGGACGACATGCTCAGAGATGCTTTCATCCAAGGCCTTCAACCAGCCGCCCTACATCGTGACATGCGAGCATATGTCAGATTGGACGCTGGCAACTCGTACGAAGATGTCCGGAAGGAGGCCCAGCGATGGATGACGGAGGATTTTTCCGATGTTGCCGCCACGGCACACCTCTCAGCAGCACCTCTCCCGGACTGGACAGAGATGTCGCAGCAACTGATGGCCCATCTGGACCAGCAGGTTGCAGCTGTGGCCGACAGACTTCAGCAATCCATTTACCAGCAACGAGTGGACAAGGACGCCCACGGCGACCACAGTTCACCAGCACACCGACAGCCGGATCGACAATATCCTCACCGGTCCGCTGACTGCCTCTAGTGTAGTCAAAAGGGCCATGGAGAGAACGGGTGCCAGGCCAAACTGAGATCCCGTAACCGACAAAAGGTATGTCTGTGGTGTGATAGAAAGGGCCATGTTGAGGTTGAGTGCCGTGCTAAGAGGAAATACCTCGCTCACCAACACGACTCACCTCCATTCATGATAACCCCAGATATACCTGGCTACCAGGAAACTTTGGCTCAGACAGTGTCACCTTGAGCACCACAGAAAGATGGCAGGGACCGAGCGACCAAACTCAACACACATATCTGGCAGCAACCAACACGGAAGCCACCTCGTGTGAGGCGCAACAGGTCACCTCATACACCGAGGCGCAGTGAGGACACGCATTGTTATACGGCCGGCCACGTCGAGATCAAAGAACGGCCAACCAAGTGCCGTAACCCTTTGTCTCGGTGGGGATTCAACAGTGGACCTCAAACTCAAGAGATCCCACTACGCAACAAGAAAACCAAGCGGACAGATTGCTTTCAGCGACGATTCCCCACAGGGAAGGGCTGCAAGGCAAAGCAGGTGCCTGAGCCGTCAGCTGTCCACCGAAAAGAAATCAAAAGGGATTCTCACAAAGGCCTTATTCAACCTAGGAGACAGGGATACCGGCCTAGGAAGAATCCCTCGACTGCAGATAAAAACACCAACAGCTCTACACCAGCTAGCAAGGTGCTGATAGAACCTGTCACGGCCGAACGGAGTCAAGACAGGGATGACTTGGGTCGTTGATCCAAAGGTCAAATGGGTGTGAACACAACACACCATACCGCAAGCCCAAGCACACGCAAACTCATCAGTTCAGCAACAAGCCAGGGGGCACGGCTCCCCCAGAAGACCTCGGCTATGACACGGACCATGCAAGAAAGGGACAGGTCACGGCCGGGATAAGGCAACATTCGCAAGCCAAGCCTCGAAGGTCCCTTATGCTGCAGTCCTCAAACCGTGACAAGGAGGTTTTCATCGTCTCTACAGTGCGACCCATAGACAATCGACCCGGTGCAGGGATAAACTTACCACTCCTGGTTGAACCGCGCAGATCAGCACGTATTGCTGAACGCGCAAACATTGACAAGTTGAGACATCCCCCTGAAATAGACGATTGACCAAATGTCGAAGGGACGCTTTGCAAACTAATTGACATTTTGTTGTTGTCGTTTTTTACTTTAGTCTAATTATGGTTCCTATGTACTAATTAAATGTGATATATAACATATATTGTTAATCACAGAAAATTACTTAGGTACGGAACTAAGAGAAACGTATCCCCTAGATATGTAGCACATACTATACATTATATTATAGTATTTTACCAGCGAGGGCGCAGTCATTCAGGGGCCTGGGGAACCTGTAGACGTCTGCTAGAGTATGTCTTACTGCAGGGACACGCTGGTGGGCCAATAACATACTGCCCCTGGTCTATGTGAGATATCCTAAGTAGTTAAGAATGTGATAGTGTACACACTGTGCACACCCACACAGCTCCGCACCATAATGTGCACCCAGATGCACTAGGAAGTAGTCACTGGGTGACGTTTTGGTGCGTTTGTTTTGAGTTCCCTTTTTTAACGTTCATGATGTTCGATTTGCTGGATTATGATCACTAATAAACTCGTCCAGCTATAGTCCTCCACCTGATTGTTTTATTTGAATGTGTGTGTATAATATTGTATTTTATAAGCCTACACACGGCTACATAAAAAAAAGATTTGTGTGTGTGTGTGTGTGTTTGTTAAGAAGATGGTTGCTTTCTAGCTTTTCACTCTTGAGAAGAACAGTTTTGCCAAGGATCTATTATCTAAATCTCTGAGGGAAATATGAGAAGCCGAAACGAAATACTCCTAGACTTCTATATTTCTATTGAATGTATCACCTCAAAATAAATGATGGTATTTTAGGGTTTGATATTAACAGAGCTTCTTGCTTTCAAGGTGTGACGTCATTTGATTATTTTTTTTTAAATGTAAATTTATCTATAGCTAAAGTTAAAAGCAATATACTATTAATAGTTTTAACAGAGTCACTAATATTACTAATAACTACATGTGAGAAAATGTAATATTAAGGGGTTAGCTTTCGAGTGGACCCTTTAAGAAAATTTGAACATATATTAATTTTTGAGAAGCGCTTAATAAATAAAAAGTCATGGTTACTTGATGAGATTTTTTGTGTTTATATTTTGAAGTCAAGCTTTGTATGTAAGTATGTGTGTGCATATGCACATGCCTCGGTTTATGTTTAAAGAAGCTTGATTTTTTTTATCGATAGCCCCATAGTGTTATTTTATGATAAAGAAGGTTGCTGTCTTGATATACCACTTTCGTGATGTGTTTCAGTCATCTCTAAATTTCTAATAGAAAAGTGAGACCTTAAAAAAAAATGCTGTGATAATTGTATTGCGCTTACCCCATAGCAAAGCACGGGTATTGTGCTCGTATATATATACGAGCGCAACGCCCGTGCTATACTACGGGATAAGCACAATAAAAATTACTATATTTCATTTTTGAGTCTCAAATTCTCCTTAACAATCATAGATAAGTATAAAGGAATCAGGAAATTTTGATAACGATAAATCAAACCACTTCATAAAATTCACGATGTGTGTCTAGAAAATAGAAAGTTGAAAGTATTATGAATTGAAATATTACCCATCAATTTTGTTATTTCTTCTATAATAACGCATGCTTTTCTCTATTTACTATACCAGAATAACAAAAGTCTTTAACAGTCACAAAACTCTAAGGGGCAAGGCTCAATTTCTTTTAATATGAATCATAAAAATAAAACAATATTTTTTCATATTATTACTGTGGTGCCAGGACATATCTCTCCAAAACAGCAATTCCATTTTATAGTCTAGTTATGAAATTAGTTCAAGACGAATATGATATTTTTAGCCAGATAATATTTATGTGAATATTGATGCCTAGGGCAGGGTGGAAAATAGGGTTTATTTGTTTAAAAGACACATTTTCTTTCACATGAATAATCACATATAAACAGTGTTGCTTTAAAAAAATGCTGAGAGATTGATCTGATAATACATTATTATGTCATTTTATATGACTTCCCACCCTGTAATAAAACCATTATAACTTGGCACACAATGAGTTGTTAGAGTGTTGTTTTTTTTCGACAGACCACGCACTTTTTGAAGCTAGATCGTATACATGTTATATTAGTCGTTATACCTGTGATATTTCTTTACACTAAATATATTTACACCTTAAAAATCAGTACAGTTATTACCCGAAGCTTGTGTCATGCAACCGCATTGTTCTATAAATCTGCCTAATTTTTAATGAATGTTTTATCATGGGTTAGCTCTTAAATACCTGTTCTTATGAATACTTTTTTATGAGAAAAACTCTCCAAAACATTGTATTTCCAGTTTAAGAATGGCCTTAGTAAAAATATTAGGATTTCTTTTAATGAGCCAGATATTACCTATGTGAAAATTGAGGCTTTACTAATGTGTGTACGGGGTTTATTTGTTTTAAAAGAAACTATTTGAATCGCAAGGTTTGGGCTTAACATTTACACTGCCTATTTAGTTTAAGTTGTGCAAAATGTATACAAACAGTTGCTAAGCTATAGTGTTTATGACACCAAGTGTTGGTCGATATTATTGACTCCGGCCCCTAACAATGAAAAGTACTTTAAAAGTGTCAGAAAGTTGCCATTTAAATATAAACTAACTGTTCCACTTATTAGCTACAATCTTAAGCCCGTTAATATAACTCCCATATCTAATCTATTTTCGTCTTTAGCAGTACCGAACGTTTTGTTTTCAATCTATCTATTCATTTAAGCCAGTTTCTAGAGCAATCGGTCCAGAAAAAAAATCATGTATTCTATTTAAGAACCTGAGGTTAATAAATCTCCAACCTAAGAAACATTGGCATTATTTTAATCACTAATAATCACTAATAATTTGCTTTATACATTAAATTCCATTCCGTGTGCTTCTTTGTATTTAGGGGCCGTCTATAATTGACGTCATGCGATTTTTTCTATTTGAAAATAAGTATGTTTCAAATCACTTTTTTGTCATTTAAGTATTTATTATTTATTTAGTGAAGATCTACATTGTAATATCGTAACTCGCGTGAAGCATTTTTAAAAACGTTTAACCGGCCTTCAGAAAACAACTGTGTTAACATCCTTAGATTATATTTTATTTTAATGCATACAAATTAAACATTGACTATTAATCATCACGGTTAACGTCTTTGTTTAGAAAAAAAAATATTTAAAAATAACATTTTTAAAATTTATTTTTAAAAAACCCCTCAATTGACTGATGGGTATCCCGTAAGAGGTAAATAACCTCATCTGGGGTCAAAAAGGGAATTATTGGGGGTAATGCAGACTCATTTGGGACATATAACATCCACTACAATCCACTAGATATATTAAAATACGTCATGTGTACGTGTACGCTTGGAACATATGCCCATTATTGAACCGTTTCCTTCCAGAAAATGAATTTTTAAAAATTTTTACAACTATGTAGATTTCTTACCTACGTACTATACGAAGACACCTAAATCTACCCTACTTTCATTTATATTGACATGAGTGACAATAATCTTAATCCACATGACTTGACTGTATCAAGTATCCTTTCTGTGATATTTAAAATTATGCCTTAAAACTGAGCTAAGAAGAAAAGGTGTTTTGTGCTCCTCTCGAATTGCGATGTCAAGAATTTGATGCATTCAATAAAGTTAATGAATATTTGACTAATTTTAAATGGGCTCATTTACCATTATATCTAGAACAGTGCTTCTCAAATTTTTTAGTATGGCGGACCGGCAGGAATTTTTTCCATTGCACCAGGAACCGGTGCACTATTTTCCCTGCAATGACAATTTTTTCTGCCCTTTTTTTAGAACAACTGCGGACCGGCTCCGGATGGCCCACGGACCGGCACCGGTCCACGGACCACCACTTTGAGAAGCACTGATCTATAAGACTAGAATGGCCAGGTGCGTGTGACCAAAAACCAAACGAACAATTATATCAAAATTAAAACGTTTTTAATTTTTCAAATAGATTTGTATATTTTGGCAAAAAAAATGGACGTCTCCTGCCATGAGAGAACCAAAAGGAGCTGCGGTTATATCACAAATGCTTTGATGTCAACATCAAACGACGAAGTGTAACACTTTCATATGTTATCTTGTGGATTCTCAAACTTGAGGATTATAATTATATTTAATTTTTGTGTCTTGATAGCTTACGCCAACCAGCGTCTGATGGCCTACCGACTGGCACATTGAGAAGCACTGATTTAAAAAAAAATATTTTAAAAAAGAGAAAAAAAGTCATTAAATAAATTGTAAGCGACCAAATATTTCAGTTGAAGTTTTATTTAAAGTCACCCTTTTGATGTGACATCACATTTCTTCAACCCCCCTCCTTCCCCCTCTTCACGCATCGTCACAAAAGTGTGACCCCCTCCCCCCACCCTCTAGGTGCGTGACGTCATTTATGGACGCACCTTATTAATTCAATGTTGTATGCAATTTAATACTGCTATTTGCCAGCATACAGTTTACTGATTTATCAAAATCTTATAACTGGTTGCAATATAATTTTTTCTAACGAAGACACTTTTCTGATGCTAAAACTGATTATAGATAACAATTTTTAAAAATGTGTCAAGCCGTAATATCAAACAAATATGAATGGTTTAAGAAGATAAATACTCGCAGTCGTGTTAGATGCGCTGCATTAGTGGACAAATAAATAACTAAAACTCACATGCGCCCAGCTATTACATACACACACTTGCACAAATAGACAACTAAACAGTTATTACCCAAGGCACATTTAATGTCATCACTTTTATTCTAGTCATAATCCACATATGTTATTTTTAATCTAAGATTTTATCATTTGTCTACTCGTTTATAGGTTTTCATATGATTCAATTGGTCCACGGAAAACGCTCTAAATCATCCATTCTATTTCGAGTCACGCATGACCTTTTTCCGTATGAATAGGATTTTTTTTATTTAGCCAGATGATATGTATGTGAATATTGATCCCTAAGGGATGGAAAAAAAGGGTTTATTAATTTAACAGACACGTTTAATGGCAAGGTTTTGGCTTAAAATTTACCTTGCAAGTTTTGCTTAAGTTATGCAAAAAGCATATTAACAAAAGCTAACCAAAAGAGTTGGGTTGTGCGATTTTATTGATGATTTCCTTATCAATGAAATGTACACTTCAAAAAGTTCACTGAAGGTGGGTTTTTTAAAACATTATTTACATATATCCTAGACCAGTGCTTCTCAAACTTTTTAGTATGGCGGATCGGCGACAATTTTTTCCATTGCACCAAGGACCGGTGCACTACTTTCCCTGCACTGTCGTGTTAGCGAGATGTAATTTATTTCATTTGTTTCATTTATGTACTTATTGTCGAAAAAGTGACATATTCTATAGGATTAGTGTAATATGTTGTAAATGAAGGATTATAATTATATTTTTTTGTCATTTATTTATAACTTAAATAATATTCAATAAATATTTAAAAAATATTGCATTAAAGGAAACATTGACTGTGTTTTGTAATTAGAAGGTTACGTAGTATAACGTTGAACATTAATGCAGACATCTGGAAAAAAGTAAGGCAAATAAATTTTTCGAGCACCTGGATAAAATACATCTCGAAAATACCTGAGAAAACACTGTAGAGATGTAAAATATTGAAATATTCATAGCCTTGTTAGAGGCGAAAGATTACCAGGCATAAAAATAACCCATTTCATCTCAAAAAAACAAACAAACACACACACGCAATACAAACACACTGATACGCACATACTTATACACTTCTATTTAAAAATAACATTAAAATAATCAAGAGTATTTTTACTTAATTTCAGTTTTACAAATTAATATAAGTTCAAACAATGACGTCAAGTCCCAATATTTATGGCGAGAAAGACACCCTGTTAATCTTGAATCCAAATCACTTTAAAATAACCGCGGTACATTTTACATGTTTATCTTTTTATTTAAATCCTTTATATTAACTCGTGGTGTCTGGTTGATTGTTTGCTTGTCGAAAAAACTTTGGATCGACTTTTAACCCAATTCCTCGTAAGCTGAAATTATGGGGGCAGAGTCGTGCCGAGGATAAAAAACAAAGTGTCAAAGTTTCAGATCGATCGCATGTACTGTAATTAAATTATTGAATTTTTAGTTTAGTTTATTAATCTCTATGTATCGTGTTAAATTTTTTAGATAGAGTGTCGCGGTGCGTATTATATTGAACAACCTTTCCTGTCACGAAATAAGGTGCGTATTTTATTGACAACACTTTTATGAACATATTGCTGATCGGTGCGCATTATATTAAACATGTTTTACGACATATAACTACCTTTTTATATTTTTGTGTGGTCTTGCGCTGCATATTATAATAAACATTCTTTTAGTTATGTCTCGTTCATAAAGGATTTATAGTCAAAAACGTGTTTTGTGCATTTTTTTAAATTAAATATTTTATATTAACTCGTGGTGGATCTTTGAGCCCTTGCTTGCTTGTTTGCTTGTCGACAAAACTTTGGATCGTTTTTTATCCCACTTCCTCGTAAGCTAACGAGCTGAAATTTTGCAGGCAGTTTTGTTTCGATGATAAAAACGATCCGTCAAAATGTCAGATCGTTCGCAAGTACAGTTTAATAAATTATTGAATTTTTAGATTATTTTATTTGTCTCTTTGTATCAAGTTAAATGTTTGAGATAGAGATACTTTTTTTAAACATATTCCCGATCGGTGCGCATTATATTAAACATGTTTTACGAGACATAACTAAAAATTGTGTATTTTTGGATTGTCTTGCGCTGCGTAGTATAATGAACATTCTTTTAGTTATGTCTCCTAATATAAAGGATTTATAGTCAAAACAAATTTTTAACGTTTTTTTATTAACTCATTTATATTAATTCCTGGTATCTGCTTGCTTGCGTGCCAAATAAACTTTGGATCGATTTTTAATCCACTTCCCCGTTAGTTGGCAAGTTGAAATTTTGCAGGCAGACTTGTGACGATGATAATATGATCTATCAAATTTCAGATCGATCAAATGTACTGTAATTTAATTAATGACATTTTTAGAATTTATCAATTTATCTCTATGTAACATGTTAATTTTTGTGCTAGAGTGTTGTGGTGCGTATTTTATTGAACAACCTTTCATATCGTGCGGTAAGGTGTATTATAGTGACGATAGTTTTTAAAAATATATTCCCGATGGGTGTGCATTATCTTAAACATGTTTTACGAGACATAACTAAAATTTTGTATTTTTGAATTGTCTTGCGCTGCGTATTATAATGAACAATCTTTGAGTTATATCTTGTATATAAAGGATTTATAGTCAAAAACTTTGTTTTTACAGGGTTTTTTTATGTCAAAAATTAATATCAGCTCAAACAATGACATCCCGTCACAATATTTTATGGCGAAAAACACGCCCTGTTAATCTCGATACCAAAATTTGTGTTATTCATTTTTATTTATTATCGTGAGTTACCTCGCATAGCGAGGACACAAGTCATGGCGCAATATATATAAGATATTATTATATATACATATGTGTATTTGTATGTTTGAAGAAACTTTATCGATAGCAACAGCTGTATTAAATATTTGTATTCCTCCAGCTTGGCCAGATGCACATGCTCTAAGTTCTAACGAAGTTTATTTTATTGGAAAACACAACCCCGATTCTATTCGTCTCTATAAGGAATGTATGTCGAGAAAAGTAAGTGATTCTATACAACAGCCTATTCATATTCATTTTTTTAAGTTTGTTGCAAAATAATATTAAATATTTTTAGTTATTAAACGATCCCACATAAATTATTAAGTATAATAAGATACAAACCGAAAAATGTTGCCGAAAAAAAAGAGTATGCTTAACGCAGAATAATTTATTTGTCTTCGAATGATTTTGATTGATTAATTTTTTTTAATTGCAATGAAACCAAAATTTGTACGAAGGCAGGAATAACATGAAAAAAACAAATTAAACGTCTCGATTACACGCGGTCACATGTGATGCAATACTCTTTATGATCATGACAATAAAATTCTTTTATAAAGTCTTGCAATGTTGAAAGTTAAATTATATATTAGAGGCAAATTTTCCTGTTAAAATTAATATGTTAATATACAAAATTAAAAGTTATTATAAATTTGTATACATTTGTAGTCACTTGTCTACGCCATGAAGAAATACCCTAGAGGTAAAGTTCTTGTTATAAACAATGAAAACTTCACTCATCTTGACAAAAGAGAAGGAACGGAAAAGGACTGCGAGAAGATTACATCAATTTTCAGCCAACTTGGTTTCAGTGTGATAGTCTACATGGATCTAACCAAAGATGTATATATTAAAAAGTTTATTTATTTATACATCTAAAATACGAAATTGTCTTAAAATGTTAATCTTTAATTTTAAAAAAATATATATTTATAAAATAAAAATTAAAAAACATTTTTTTACTCATTTTATCTTTTAAAATTCAGTTGATGGAATCGACTTTGGTCAGAGAATCGAGAAAGAACTATAGCAATGATGACTGCTTCATACTATTTATTATGAGCCATGGTGATAAAGGTGTTGTTTTGGGTACTGATAGCGACAGAGACGGCAGCAAAAGTTTATCTATTTCATATATCAAGGAACTATTTTCTAGTAATAAATCTTTGATTGGAAAACCGAAACTTCTCTTCATCCAAGCCTGTCAAGGAGGTGAGTATAGATACAGTTATATAGGAATAGCACATGTACAGCAGTTTGTTCATCAATACTTATTTAGACCCTTGAAAGACATGAAAAAACCCAAAAAAACTAAAGCTTAAGAAGTCAAAACAATTTGATCAAGAATTTGTATTAGAACCACAAACAAATTTGTTTGATCATTCAAATTGTTTTAGCAGCTATCGAGCTCAGTTCAGTATAATGGGTTAAGGCCCACAACTTTTTCCAATCGAATGAAACAATCAATAAAACTAAAAAAATTACAATGTAATATGAAAAATACATAAATCGCTAAATAATTGCGGCAGCAATACTCTTTACTGCAGTTACGAGGGGGTAATACATGAGGAGTCCTTTAACAAAACCTGAAAAATCGATCAGGCGGGAAAATGAGTTAATACCATTTTGTTGTGTTTTTTGGTTTGGCCATTTAAAACATACTAAAGAGGATGAATTGTATTGTTACAAATATGAAACACTTGCAAAATCTGCTAAGTCGATAAAACAAATACAAACAAACCCTGCTAAGTTACCAGCCAATAGCATCGGTAGTTACTTTGAGAAGGAACCAATCAAAATTTAGTTTACTGCCACTTGACTTTGTTTCCATAACAATAAGGATAGCTAATCATGATGTTAGTTTTAATGAACATGACAAAAAAGCCCCCATCAAATAGGAAACACTATCAACAACGAAGTTGATTTTCATTTAATTAAAAAAAAACTAATGCATTTAATTTTAGATTATACATATTAGGACTAAGCTTTGTCTTAGAACTAATATCATAATCGGCATATTTCCTTTTCGCAAAACAATGCTGCATTAACATTAGGTTAAGTTGCATTTTCTCATGTGCCTACGAACCATCAATGATTGTAGATCAGTCACGAACATATTTTTCGCACCAATAAGCTCCTATATAACCAATGTACCACATACAAATTTGTTATTGTTTCTTAGCATTTTAATTTCCTTCTTTTCTAGTAAATGTTGGTGCTGTAAATGGTTCATTGCTAAACGCACCACTGTTATTGAGTTGTAGATTGACATAAGATTGACTTGCTTCCAATATTAATGTTTTCTGGGACTGCTAATTGACAGTAATGAATTAAACATTTTGTGTCGGTCGGCCTACAACAATTAAATATTAATTATATTAGCTTTTTATAATAAAAAAGAATTATTATGTTAGAAAAAGTTCAAATGATTGCATTTCACAATAAAAACTATGTTAATTTAAATTTTATTACTTCTAGGTAAACATGACATAGGAAACACAAGTGAAGATAACTTGAACCTTGATAGGTTTTGTGAAATGAATGACTTCATGAATCAAACTGAACAAAATCACTCAATTCACAGAGATGAGATTTTTGAAGATGAAGAAACAACAGATAGTTTAAAGATACCAAGTGGGGCTGACGTATATTTATCTATTGCTACAGTAAAAGGTAAACGTGCTTTTTGTCAATTTCGGATCTAATATACAGGGTGACACACACACACGCAAACAGATTTTTTAAAAATCCATTGATACAGGAGGATGGCATCTAATGGACGTAATTAAATTACATTCGCTTTTTAATGTCATTTTTTAAGGTTTAAATTATTATAATTAAATGTGTTTATTTTGAATAAATGTTCGTTTTATTTGATCGTTACATAATTCTCATATTTTGTGTCACATAGTTTAAAAAGCTAAAAATAAAAAGATATTGAGAAACTTGAGATTACCCTCTTAAAGGTTTGGATAACACATGAGCAGGGCGGACTTAAACTCCGTCTTTCCGTGCAAATACACAGAGTAAAAACATCGACGGCGCAAAATTCTTTTTTTAGAAATCCGGAGGAGCGATTCGAAAAAGGAATTTAAAAAAAAACAAGTAAAAAAAAGAGACCGTTAATCCTTTTTAACAGTAAAGCGTATAAAATTATTCTTTTAAATAATAAACGATTCCTAAGTATTGTATTATAAAGCAAAAATGATAGGTTATATCGTAATTTCTGCGACACAAATGGTGTAACTACGATATTTTGAACCTAGGGAACAAATTTTTTTTTAACTTTTAAAATTGGATCCCAAAACTCTTTCCCTTCCACCTAATTTTACTATTATTCAACGTTATAAGCCTCAGTTTTGCGCCACTTTACCTTGGAGCCCGGGGACATATCTACCTCACTGCCCTACATTGTTGCGACTTGGCCCGGCGCACAGTACAAATTGGTTTAATTTTGATTTCCCTACTGAAACGATTTACTGAATCAGTTATATAAGACAACTTATCAATTGAGAAGTGTATTCTGTCAATAGGGATTCTGATTTTTGCCTCTCGTGCACAATATTTGGAATGGCTACATCTTTGTTATCAAACGATGGTTAGAGAGATCGACATCATATAGTACAAATCCTAAAAAATCACGAAACTACAAACATAGTTTAAATTCAAAAGTCCTGTCTTGAACTGAGTGTTCGTTTTAAACGTCACAAACAATAGATGATACCTCTAAAAGATTGTGTAATTTAAATGCAGAAACCCATAAATCGATGCAGTTTTTTAACGGGTATTTTCAATCGTCAAACTTATGCGATAGCTGCTTTGCAGTTAGGGATAGCAAAGAAAATGTATGTGAATATGATCATAGCGTCACTAGGGTTGGTGTCACCCAAAACGGTAGCTCAAGGTGTCATCCTTTTACGATTTAAACCATATAACTCCTCCGAAAATTTCAGAGTCAAATAACGGAACATACAGATATTTACGGTTTTGTGTCACCCCTTGTGATGGTTTCACCCAGGGTGTTCAGCACACCCTAGTGACGCCTTTGAACATGATAATGTAATATTTTTAAGGCTAGTCAAAAATACATCTGAATTTAAGCCTGTCATGGATGAACATGTAAGAATTGCTTTAAATAAACAACTTAAGAAAGCAAAACTAGAAAGAGAACATTCATAATGACGTCATTAAACTAATTGCAAATAATATCAAAAGTCACCTATTCACAGAATTGAAAAAATATCAAAATATTACTCAATTACTTAAATTTCAAATCTAACTTAAATAAAAAAGAACAAATTAGATCTTCTAAAATGTATATGTCGATTAAACAAGAAGACATCCGCATTCGTAAACATTTTCAGGACTTTCTTTCGATAGAAAGATTATCTACTGAAAACAAGAAATGCCAAGGTTATGATAATGGGGTTAACATGAAAGTATACCATATTGTATAAATATGGTGTGTTTTTTTTCTTCATCGACTTTCAGATGGCCCATTCTTTTGAAGAAAGTTAAAGAACTTAACTTTAAACTTCGCAGCTTCAACATCAAAACAGTTACCTTTGTTTTCTATATTATAAATATGAACTAAAAATTGTGAGTTCTTCTGTGGATTTGGCAAATTGCAAGATTTGGAAAACCTTTTAACTAATAGAGTATTAGAAGATATACAATTTTAATGAAATATCAGGGGTGTATTCTCTATTGTAAAATTATCTACAACATTTTCAAGTTCTGAAATTCATTGTTTAAAAAATGAAATACGTTCCAAACTTTAGCGTTGCTCTAGTGATTTAGAAAGGTCCCTTACGGGAAAGTTAAATTTTCCTAACTAAAAATAATCAAGAACTAATTTGGAAACAACATCTCACACAAGATATTCAAACCTCGCTATTTTGGCTAATGAGTATTATAATCGGCATCCGTCCGTCTCGTCAGACGATGGTGCATCACTGTTGAGTTGGGTTGCATTTCTTCGAGTGGCTGTTCAGTCCTATCCTTGAGTGACAGTCTTTACCACAGCTTTTACACACGAGTTCGGTGCTTCTAAATGTTTTGGCCTTTCTCCTAGCTTTTCTTTGTGTAGCCTCCTCCATCCTTCGCTTCTCGGCTACTATGACGCCCTCTTTGACAACTGTGTGCCACGTAGATCAGTCTTCTGCCTTACACTCCCAGTCGCTTGTGCGTATTCTGGCTGCTTTCATTTCCGTTTGGCAGACATCTTTAAATCGCAGACCTGGGCGACCTGTCTTCCTCTTTCCCGATGCCAGTTCTCCATATAGGTCCTTGGGGATGCGCCAGGGCTCATTCTTTTAACATGTCCTAGCCCAGGGGTTCCTAACCAGTGGTGCATGCACCCCCAAGGGTTGCATGGGCAGGTTCCAGGGGGTGCATGATCCATTCAGAGAGAAAAAAAAATAAAAGAGGAAGAAAAAAAAGGGAAGAAGGAAAAAAAGAAAGAAAAACTGATAATCTGAAAATGTAAACCATAAGCAAGGGGTGCCGCGTTAAAGGGCGCCCATATACAACCTTTTTTTTTACTCGTTAGCGCATCGTTCTGCGTATTACGAAAATTGATGGAAAAACTTTCGCAAAATGAACGGTTTGCTCTACGTGTTCCTCGGAATTTCATGTTTTACGTCACAGTTTTCTAAAAATAATTTAATTTTGTATTCAAATATGTCAGATATATCTCTTCTGGTGACCCTCTAACTGTTTTGAGCGGATGTATACGTTGGGATTTTTTTCCTTCACTTTTATTGCTCTGTACGCTGCAAAGGTCTTAAAAACGTTAATTGTAAGCCATTATTCGTCATTGAAACCTAAAATCTTGAGTTGAGCATCCAATTCAGGTCATTAAAAACATCAACTTCATCAGTTAAAAATTTGCCTGTGACTGGTACGACTTTCCGATTGTCATCACCCCCTCAAAATCGTTAATAAATAATAAAAAAAAGAGAGAGATGGAACACAAAAGCCTCATTGCTTCCACTGTGGAAAAATCCTGTGCAATGACAACATGAAGCTTTTTAGACCACGAGAGCACATGGAGAAAGTCCATCCACCCAATTCTAAGGACAGTGTTGTGGTCTTCAAGCAGAAGAGAGCTCGCTTCTTGACCTGAGGTACCTTGCCCATACTTGGATTTTCTTTGTCACATAAATCTGCACTGGAGGCATCATTCAAGGTTGCATATCTTATTGCAAAGAACAAGAAGCCCCACACCATTGGAGATGTTTGGTGAAGCCTTGTGCTCTGGAGATGGTGGAACTGATGTGTGGTTACCAGCAGATGAAGCAGGTTAAGAAATTTCCTTTTTCCAATGACACTATTCATTTCAGGATTAGTGACATAGCTGCAGACATTCTGGATCAAGTCTTGTGCAAGATTAGAAGCAGTCCTTTTCCATTTAGCATGCAGCTGAATGAATCCACTGATGTAGCACCATGCAGTCAGATTCTTGTATTTCTGAGATATGTTTTCAGTGGATTGCTGAAGGAGGAATTTCTCTTTTGTAAGCCACTCCTAGCTACTACAAAAGCTGCTGATGTGCTACAGCTAGTCAGGGCATTCTTCATTGAAAACAAGTTTGACTGGACTTCAAGAATTTCTTCAATTTGCACAAGTGGTGCTCCCTCCATGCTCGGTAATAAGTCAGGATTTTCAGCACTGGTAAAGAAATAAGTTCCAGATAGTGTCACTACACTCTGTATTCTTCATCGTCATGCACTGGCATGCAAAACTCTACCTTCAACCTTGAAGTCAGTTCTTTCTACTGCAGTCCAAGTTGTAAATTTTATCCGCTCACATGCCTTGAACCACTGACTCTTCAAGTTGTTCTGTCAGGAGGTGAGCTCTGAGAATGAAGTTCTGCTCTAACACACTGAGGTGCGCTGGTTGTCCAGGGAACGGATACTTTCTCGGTTAGTAGAACTGAGAGTGGAGCTTGCCATTTTCTTGCAAGAAAAAGAGATTGACCTTGTTGACAAGTTTGACTGTTCATTT
This sequence comes from Ampullaceana balthica, assembly GCA_944989445.1. Classification (NCBI taxonomy): domain Eukaryota; kingdom Metazoa; phylum Mollusca; class Gastropoda; family Lymnaeidae; genus Ampullaceana; species Ampullaceana balthica. Next base: position 186,474 of record CALYLW010001504.1, on the reverse strand, counting down.
ATTACTTGGCATACCTGGCTGACATCTTCACCATCTGGAATGAGTTGAACAAATCTCTCCAAGGAACTGCTGTGACTGTAATGGATGCTACTGAGAGATTGCAAACCTTTCTTAACAAAGTGCTACTATTCCAACGACGACTAGAAAAGTCCAACTTGGCCAACTTTCCACTCTTGGAAGAATTTGTAATATCTGGTGCAGAAGGAAGCACTGAGGGATCACTGCCTGACAACATCAAAGGGGAAATTGCAGAGCACCTTTCAACATTGCAAAGGTCCTTTGATGGGTATTTCTGTCAAGACATTGCAATCCTTTTCTCTGTGACTTGACAACATTGATGACAGTGACTTTGCTAAAGATGACCTGATTGATTTGAGAACCAGAGAAGTACTGAGGAGTGTCTTCAGTTGCAATACCTTGATTGAATTTTGGTGCGCCCAGCTAGATTCCTACCCAGATCTAGCCAAGAGGGCAGTACTGACTCTCCTTCCATTTGCCACAACCTATCTCTGTGAAGCAGGATTCTCCACACCTTTGACGATTAAAACAAAGGAAAGGAAAAAGTTGAATGCAGAGTATAACATGAGAGTTTCTTTGTCCAAAACAGTCCTCAAATTTAAATCGCTGAATGATCATAAGAAGCAGCAAATCTTTCACTAAATTCCCTGTTGCCTATTGTCAAAACTGTTGTGTTCCTAAAATAAACATAGTTTATTATGCATTTTCTGCAAGTTTCACGAGGGGGTGCATGAACTTTTTTTGGGCATCTGAAGGGGTGCATGGACACCAAAAGGTTAGGAACCACGGTCCTATCCATTTCAGGAGTCTTTCAATAAGGATTGATAACATGCTTTGGTAATTGGCACGCAGTAGGACCTCAGTATTAGGCACCTTGTCTTCCCATTTAATGCCTAGGATGAGTCGCAGGCATCTCAAATGGAAGCTATTAAGCATGCGCTCTTGGGATGTATAAGTGGTCCATGTCTCGCTCTCGTATAGCAGTGTACTAATGACGCAGGCTCTATAGACACACAGTTTGGTTTTCTCTGTTAACTTGGTGTTTTGCCAGACCCATTTGCTTAATTTAACCATTGTGGCAGCTGCTTTGCCAATTCTACTGTTTATTTCCTCTTCAATGGACAATTTATTGGAGACCTTGGAACCCAAGTAGGTGAAGCTGTCCACAACCTCCAAGTTTTCATTGTCGATATTGATGGTAGGAGGAGGTTGTGTGTCGTGGGCCATGGTGTTTGTCTTTTTCAAGCTGATTTGCAGACCAAATTCTTTGCAGGCATTGGAGAAGCTTGACACGAGTTGTTGCAAACCAATTTCTGTGTGTGCTGTTAATGCCGCATCATCCGCAAAGAGTAGCTCTCGAATTAGGATATATGTCGTTTTGGTCTTGGCTCGGAGGCGGGCAGTATTGAAAAGTCCTCCATCAGCTCTGGCGTGTAACCAGATTCCATCACTGCTATCCTTGAATGCGTATCGAAGCATTACAGAGAAGAATATTGCGAACAGTGTTGGTGCAAGTACACACCTTGTTTAACTCCGCCGCTGACTGGAAAACAAATGAGTATTAACTCAGTAACAACTTAACTATCTCTAAATTAAACAGAAAAGTCTCTGAACTAAAAATTCCTTACAAATATGCCTAGAAAAAACTCATGTTAACATTTGTTTTAAAAAGCATTTTTAGTAAAATCTAATTCCAAATATTTGCGTCAATAACTGTCTTAGTTTAAGTTAAAGTGATTTTTTAGGATGTTCCCTAAAAATATTAAAAGCCATCTACATTAATAAAATACATTTACAATTAATACGTCTTAAATAAAACTAAAATAAGGGCTGGGGTCCTATCTGTGCAATATGTATAGCTCAAAACAACAGCTAATTTACATTTGGATTATGATTAATATAATTGTTAGTAAACATGTTATTTAAAAAAATTAAGTGAAATCAAATGGTTAAAATGTCTTAAACGTTTACAAAAAAAATAAATAAATAAATAAATAAAAAATTAGGGGCCCTCGGCTACAAAATATTGAAAAAATATAATTTTATTGTCCTAACGAATGTTAATATAGACCTGCACGTTATTATCTTTCAGGTTTTGTAAAAATACATTTACACAGTCTCCAAATTTTGTTTATTTGTAATTTAGCTCATATAAGTTGAAAATAATACATTTGTGTCCCGGGCCCTTAGTGAGTGATAATTAAACAAATCAAATTCGCCTGTTACCATCCCGGGAGTGTACTCAACAACTTACCAAAATTTCATGCTTCTAACTACACGGGAAGTTGGAGAATCTGTGATGATTAACTTTTTATATAAGAAACATAATTGGGGCCCCGGCCCTCAGTGAGTGAAAATTTAAATCTTTGTTGGCATGTGACCATCACGGGATTTTACTCAATAATTTCCAAAAGTTTCATGCTTTTACCTACACGGGAAATCAGAGAATTAGCTTTGAGTCAGTTTTTATATAAGAAAAAGTACATTTGGGCCCCCGGCCCCAAGTGAGTGATAATTTAAATAATTTTTTTTCATGCTACCATCGATGGAGTGGACTCAACAACTTCCCAAAGATTCATGTTTCTATCTACACGGGAAGGCTGAGAATGAGGCGATTTTCAGGCGATTTTCAGCATAAGGAAGAAAAAAAGCTTTTGGGCCCCCGGCCCCCAAAAGCGTGAATTTTAAAATTCTTTTTCGCCATTTTTTGTCATGAGGGAGTACTCAACAACTTTCTAAAGTCTCTAAAGTTTCATACTTCTACCTGCACGGGAAGATGGGGAATTAGTGATGTTACAGTTTTTAATATAAGACAAAAAAATCTACATTTGGGTCCCCGGTCCCCAGTAAGCGATAATTTAAATATTGTTTTTCGCCTGTTAACACCACATAAGTGTACTTAACAACAACCCAAAGTTTCATGCTTCTACCTACACGGGAAATAGGAGAATTAGTGGTTTTCATATTTCATATAACTTATATAAGGAAAAACTTTATTTGGTCCCCCGGCCCACAGAAAGTGATAATTTTAAAAAATAATTTCCCCTCGAGATTGTACTCCACAAGTTCCCAAAGTTTCATGCTTCTGCCACTCGGGAAAAAAGAAAATTAGTGATTTTAATATCTTATACAGTCCATTTAAGGGGAAAAAAAGCGTGTTAGTGCCCCTGGCCCCAAGAATGTGAATTTTAAAAATAGTTTTTTTATAATGTTTCGTCGTAAGAGGGTACTCAACAACTTCCCAAAGTTTCAAGCATCTACCTACACGGGAAGTTGGAGAATTAGTGATGAGTCAGTTAATATTAGAAAATAATTACATTTGGGCCCCCGGCCCACAGTAAGTGCTAATTTAAATATTGTTTTTGCCTGTTAACACCGCGGAAGTGTACTTAACAACTTAACACAATTTCATGCTTCTAACTACACGGGAAAAAGGAGAATTGTGATTTTTTAGTTTTTACATAGCTCAGATAAGGAGAAAACGTTCATAGGGGCCCCCGGCCCACGGAAGGCTATAATTTACAAAAAATATTTCGCCTGTACTCAACAACTTCCCAAAGGTTCACGCTTCTGCCTCCTCGGTAAATAAGAAAATTTATTATTTTCATATTTTATATAGTCCATATAAGGAAAAAAAGCATTTTTGGGCCAATGCCCCCTGAGTGTGAATTTTATAATAAATTTACGCCAATTATCGTTGCGAGAGGCTACTTAATAACTTCCCAAAAATTCAGGCTTCTATCTACATGGGAAGTTGGAGAATTAGTGATGATTCAGTTTTAAATATAAGAAAAAAATACATTTGTGCCCCCGGCCCCCAGTAAGTGATAATTCAAATAATTTTTCACCTGTTACCTTTGTGCAAGTGTACTTAAAAACTACCCCAAGTAAATTTAATTTACATTTTTTTTGGCCTGTTACCATCACGGAAGTGTACTTATCAACTACTCAGAGTTTGACCTACACGGGAAATATGAGAATTTGTTATTTTTAGTTTTTATAAAGCTCATATATTGAAAAAATTTCAAGTGGGTCCCTGGCCACCAGGAAGTGATAATTTAAATATTTTTTTCCCATTACCATCGCGGGAGTGTACTCAACAACTTCCCAAAGTTTCATGCTTCTGCCTACTCGGGAAATAGGGGAATTAGTTATATTCAAATTTTATATAGGCCAAATAAGTTTTTGGGCCCCCGGCCCCCATGAGTGTTGATTTTAAAATTCTTTTACTCAAATTTTCGTCGCGAGAGGTTTTTCAACAACTTCTCAAAGTTTCATGCTTCTACCTACACGGTAAAATGGAGAATTAGTGATGAATCAGTCAGTGAGTCAGTCAGTCAGGGCTTTGCCTTTTATTAGTATAGAAGATACATACACATGCATACATAAATGCATACAGACATACATGCATACATACATACATTCATACATACATACATTCAATCATATATGTATATGGATATACGAATTCCGACCATTTTTACAAATTCAGCTCCCGCTTCCACATAATTTTACTTCATAAATCCGGTCCAATCCGGCAGGCCGATAGAGACATAACATATATGTATATATATATATATATATATATATATATATATATATATATATATATTTATAATAGCCCCGGCTGCGGCAAATCCGGAATTCGGCCATGTTTACAAATCCGCCTTGGCCCAATTTCACGTTATAAATCCAGTGAAATTCCGCCAGAACACCCCGAGTTTTAATATATATGTTTGTTTTTTTATGTGCGTGCAAATGCAACTGGAATGTGTGTTTTCCTTATATTAAAATAATATTTTATTTTAGTGAACCTAAAAACAATAAAAACAAATTTATAATTTCAAATACTTCGTTGCAGGACATTACAATATTATAAGGCACTAAATATAAATCATTTTCAAAAATTAAATAAAATTTTCTACAGAAGAAAAACTTACAAAAAATGTGAAGTAAGGCTTATAGAATGAGTAGGGAACGTTTTAGAACGTTTTCAACGTTCCACGTTCTTTTCGTCAACATTTGGCTGTTGTATCTTTGAGAAACGATATGACAATAATTTCCCACACACATCGACGCATGTCATCAATAAAAAAGCCCACCTCTCAGCTACACCTTCAATCTCTTGGGCTCTAACATTCCGTAAGGTAATTGACTTTATGCCTAACTAATTCAGCGTCACGCGGATCTCAAATTAACTAAGCGTGTGCCTCACCTCAAACTAGATCTCCACAGTGCTGTGATCTGGGCTACACAATAAATTTGACGTATCGCTAGACTCCAACCCTAGCAACGAAACTAATTGTTTAAACGCCTGACCTAATTTTGTGTGGCTAAGCTTTGGCTTGTGATGTGTTTCTTGAGATGGCTACACATAAAGTAATCCCTTTTAAAAGCGTTTTTTTAAAAACGTTTTTTAAGAGTAAACTTTAAAATGTAAAAATTTACAAACCTTGGCTACTTGGATTTGCTACATTTCTGCTGTAAATTTAGTAAACGCTACCGGTAATGGCCGTCCATAAAGTACATCACGCTACTTTAGAAACAAAATAATTAAAATTTAATATAACACACTGTGACGTCACGCATGGCTGGACACCCACTCCCGCTGTCACAAACTGTCACACTTTCTTACACCCCCCTCCAACCTCTGAAGTGTGACGTACTTTATGGACGGCTTCCAAAAGATGGTCAAACTATTTTTAATTATTATAATGCACACATAGAAATCGCAAATTTGGTTTAAATCCTATCTACAGGTGCTACTCATAAACGTAAAGAAATGCATCTGTGTCACGTTCTCGTATTACTTGATCATCATTTAATTTTAGTTCTTTTGTATGCTATTCTTTTAAATAACTCTGGAAAAATAACCTACTTGAAATAAGTGTCTATACGGGCATACTTAGCCCGCAAATTGCTACGCCCCTGACTAAGCGTATGATTGTTGATTCTCCAATAATCATACACAAATGCATGTAGAATAAATACAAATAATGTTGTTAATCATAATGTTTAATAAAATAATTATTTATAATTTCCAATAATTAAGGGTATGATTTATTTCAACCTCGGAGACTTCATTTTGAAACAAAGTCTCTGGTGGCGACTTTTATTTAAAATATACTTTCCGGTGGAGACTTTATTTTATTTTATTTTTTTTTGTGGGGGGGGGGAGACTTTATTCGTAAAATATGACATGGTCTCATTTGAGTCATCAAACTCTGGTGTTTGTGACACAATTTCCAAAATTTCACTGCTCAGCTTGGCCTATGCATGTTAGCGTAAGCTCCCCTAGCAGTCGTGTTGTCAGCCCACACCTGATACCACATGTTCCTAAAGTGATCGGCCAGCCAGGTCTTTACCCTGAGATAAGTAACTCTGACGTCTGGTTTAGGTTGGGCCATCATGATTTTTGCCAGTAAGTCTGCCTTATCATTGTCATTGACATTCACGTGACTCGGGATTCACTGCACTTTAACCTTTCCCCCGAGGCTTTCGTGTTTCTTACGCAAAGTGAGTGCTAAGTTTATGTCCTTGAGAGCCTATCTCGAGTCCAAGTACATAAACTTGTCAAATACTACAAAGTCCGACCCTGCAGTGTTGTGTGTAAACTTTTCTGGTTCCTGTGTTTAGTTTTTTAACTCCGCATCGTAATTCTATGCCATTGTCCCACAGTGTGCGAAATATCTTCAATTGGTGGCCTCAATTTGGGTGAAGAATTAGCGCACCGTAAATTGCAGTTCATTCTCTCGGGTTGGCAGATCATTTCGAGTACACTTGTACTGGGATTCACGTGAACACAAGCCCGCCCCTGTTATCCTTCATGTGGTAGTAGAGTTCTTAAATGTCTAGCCTATATTACATTTTTACAGTTGTTATGATTGCTAAATTCCTTCTTATTTCTAGTGGGAGGAGTACGTGAGTGTGTGTTGTGGAGAGGTCAAGAAAGGACATAGCTCAGATGACTAGAGAACAGAGTACTGCAGAGTGTCGTCGAGTAGTAAGGGCCCTGAAGTGAGAGTAGAAACTCGAGATAATTGCTAGTGTAGACTAGAATAAGAAAGTCAGCGTTGAATACTATTGTGTGGAGATATATATACAGCAATTGCACTGCGGTGGGTCTAGCGGTAGCGCACTGAACTGCCGAACCGAGACAGAAGAGAGTCACAGGTTCTATTCTCGGTGCTGGCAAAACCCCGGGGCATTTTGCTAGCCACATAATCCCTTGCTCGTAAGTGGTGGCTAAATAACTTACGCTACTTCACATGCCCCATAGTCCATCATGGACTGGAAAGGGGGTTATTATTATTATTAGAGTCAATTTTGAGTAGTATTGTGAGAGATATCAGTATATATGTGAATTAACAACTAGTTAGGATACACTAGGGTCATACTTGTCATTGAATGGTAGAGTGACTTAATGTGCTAAGTAGGCACAGCACAAACGCATTACAGCGACACAACATAAGATAAGATAACATGGGTTTTCTTTGATAGTTTTCGTTGCAGCAGAATAGCAATTCTCCTTGGTATAACTCTTCTGTCATTTATATCAAGTGTATTTAGAATCGCTTGACACTTAAATATTTACATTTTGATACAATCTTGCTGAGATTACACATTTGGAGAGAAAATAAATAAATATGATATTGAAAAATGTACCTGTTTTAACCAAATATTTGTATTTAGACATACCATTCATTAATTCCTCTCAAAACTTAAAGAACTTGAACAATCTTTACTTGCAGGCTACGTTTCATGGCGCAATAAGAATGATGGGACGTGGTTTATACAAGCCATTGCATATATTGTTAGAAAGTTTTGCTATAAAGATGACCTTAACACCTTGATGACTAAGGTAAGATTACCGCTATACAAGAGTAATATATAAAGGGAAGTTTCAGTTAGCAAATGTGGTGTAGCGCCACATGACGTCATGATTGACCTTTGCCCTTACCGGCGGTGCGCGGTAATTAATTATGTTAGACACGTTAATTAGTGTACTTAATTAAGTAATTAATTAGGATGTCATCAGTGTCATGTTGCTATACAACATTGTCATGTTGTTATATGACATGTTAATTAGGGCGTGCGGCGGGAAATTCAATTTTATTTGATTAAGGGGCAATAATCGTGTATTTGTATTTAAACCATTACGTTATTTCCCCCTTTTTACATTTTATTTAATTTAAAAAAAATTTATTTAATTATTTTTTCCATTTCTTTAAAATTACAACAACAAGGTAAAACATAACGTTACGACAGTACAAGGTAAAAACACAAACAAGTATTGTAAAATTTGTAATGTTTATTTTTTTATATAAATCACCATTTCCCGCTTTAGTGGCCAAAGTCTTTTCTTTTCATCACCTTTTCTTTCTTTAGTTTCTTTTCATCTCCAGATGTTTCCTTTTTGGAGTCTGGGGTCCTAGGTGTTTGCCGCCAGAGGGCTATCCGCGCCTCTCGTTTTACTTTTCTAGTGTGATATCAAAGAACCATCCGCATAATTTTTGAATAAACAATCTTGAGTAAGTCGTCCTTGATGAGGACCTAATCTATGGTGGTTTTTAATTGTTCATTAACCAGAGCAAAACCTGGTTTTGTCTTGCATGGCGGTGTACAAGTTTTTTGTATAAGATTTAGGCATTCTAGGTAGAAAGAAAAGAAAGAAAAAATATGAAATGATAACATACAAAATATATACAATACAAACAACGATTGTGTACTTTTCATCATTTATTTATTAGGTTGTTGAGTCCGGCTCTGGTGTCGAGGGATTTTGTCGGACTTTTCCCCTCCGACCCTCCCTAATCAGCTTAGCTCTGTGAAAGTTTAGAATTATGCGCTGAAATTCAGGAAGTGTAAGATGTATTGAACAATTATTGTCTCTTTTTGCTCGTTTACAACAGCCTAAGGTTGCTCATCGACTAATTGTTCGAAGTTAGGTCTTCTTTTACTGGTGCTGTTTACCCAGAAATTTAGTAAACCGTCATATATACGAGCAAAAATAGTTCCACGCATAGTAGGTAGAAAGAAAAAAAAATATTACAAAAAAGATGTATAAAATAGCAGTAAAGAAATACAACGGCAACACATTTAATGATTGATCCTAGGTGGAAACATCCCTTTATGGCCCTTATCGTTGGTCCAACCGGGAGCGGGAAGACCATGTTTGTAACAAAGATGCTGACACATTTAGCAGAAATGGTCAAACCCAGCCCAGAGGAAATTATATGGTGTTATGGTGAATGGCAACCGATATACGAGTCCATGAAAGGCGTTCGATTTATTGAAGGACTTTCTTACATTGATCAGTTGTCAGAGGGTGATAAACGTCGTCGGTTGGTGGTTATCGATGATGTAATGTCTGAAACCGATGAGAAGATTACACAATTGTTTACTAAAGGTAGTCACCACCGAGACATCAGTGTTATGTATATTGTTCAAAACTTATTGGGTAAAGAACAAAGAACCATAAGTCTCAATTCCCATTATATCGTACTATTTAAAAACCACCGAGATGGATCACAGATTACCCATCTGGCGAAGCAAATGTACCCTGGTCGCATTTCCTATGTTCAATAAAGTTTTAAAGACGCGACAACCCATTGTTATTTGTTACTCGACCTTGGACAGGAGACTCCGGATCATCTGAGATTACGTACTTCTATATTTCCTCACGAAAAACAAGCTGTGTACGTACCTAAATTGTAAAAAATGTCGGAAACATTGAAAATACACGGAGAACTGTTACGTTTCTTTTGTGGTGATAAATCACCCGGAGTAAAAGCTGTTGTTAAAAAAGCGTCCCCCTCAACTCGTTGAAACTCTATGCGAATGCTGTCATAAATGTTTTAAAAGGTAATGTCCTACTTATAACCTCTTAGAAGCAGCGTTTGCAGCACCACAAAACAACCCTGAGTGAACTCACCAAAAATAAAAACCCTAAAAAACAAAGTTTTTGACTATCAATTCTTTTATGTAAGAGACATAACTAACAGAATGTTCATTATAATACGTAGCGCAAGACCATCCAAAAATACAAAATTGCAGTTGTGTCGTAAAACATGTTTAATATAATGCGTACCGATCAGGAATATGTTTATAAAAATGGTTGTCAGTAAAATACGCACCTTATTGCGCGACAGAAAGGTTGTTCAATATAATACGCACCGCGACACTATAGCAAAAAAATTTAACATGATACATAGAGATAAAATAAAAAAATCTAAAAATTCAATAATTTAATTACGTACATGCAATCGATCTGAAATTTCGATACATTGTTTTTACTATCAGTGCAAAACTGCCTGCAAAATTTCAGCTGGCTAGCTTACGAGGAAGTGAGTTAAAATCGTTCCAAACTTTTGGCGACCAGCAAGCAAGCAAGGGTTCAGACACCACGAGTTAATATAAAGGATTTTAAAAAAGAAACTGTCGGTACAAAGACGGAAACAACTTTTACAAAAAGGTGGATTCATGGGTGCGTTATTGGGTCCTGTTTTAAACGTCCTTAGAGGATTATTGAGTTTTTAACTATGGCCAAGAATATGATTTTGATAGATCCCCGTATTCTAGATACTATGACTTTAAAGCCATATCTGCCACCCGATACGCTAAATCAGTCGTTCTCAAACTGTTTTGGCCTACCGCCCACTTTCCAGTAAAATATTACTCAGCGCGATTTTTTAAAACATTATTCTAACACAGGGATAGGAACACTACTATTCTCGGGCCCACATGCGGCCAGTCAGAGTATATTATGCGGCCCGTAGGCATGTACATGTAGCGATCTTGTGACATGTTACTTTTCTTTGCTTAGAATTTTGATATATTTTTGAAATTTTATTCCCAGCATTTGATTCTAATCTAGAGATATATAATCAGTTTTATGGCTTCAGAATCATTAGTCATTAATTGTTAACATACCTGTTCGAAACTAGATTTCAGCTCAACTGGAAATGGCTTTTGTTTACGATTTAAATTTTGAACAGTTTTGAAAATTTGTGCTTTAACAATGAGTTCTACCAAAGAAATTAAGATTGAGGACGAATGTCTTTTTTAAATGAATAAATAACTGTAAAATATTGCTTCATGAGCGATGGGAGAAAAGCAGCATGCTTTCTGTGCAGTGAGTGTGTGAGCGTCTAATGACTGCGACTCAAAAAGATACCACAAAACAAAACATTTGTGTTTCGGGCACAATTTAACGAACCAAGAGAGCAAAAAGGAAAAGCAAATATTTTGTTAATAATTTAAAGAAGCAGCAAAATGTTTTCACCAAAAGTCTTAAATACAAGATGCAGCAACCGAAGCCAGTTTGGAGATATCTCATAAGATGGCATTTTTCTGACATTGAATTTATCAAGAAATGCTCCTTATATTCAGCAAGCGTTATATGTCCAGAACAGAAAACATAATTTGACGACATTTCTTTATCAAGGGAACTTTAGTCAGACGTTTTGAAAAAAAGTGACAATTTGATGCACAAACTTCGAGATGCAAGCAAAGACTTTTTTGGTACTCTCACATTGGATTAAATTACCAATGTATAGGAACAGCACAATATTTATACGGGGTATACATCCTCGTTTCGAGCTTAACGAGAATTACTCTGTAATGAGGCACTCAAAGACACAACTACAGGCCAGGATTTATTCAATACTGTAGAGAACTGTGTTGAAATAACTGGGTAGGTGTGGAACAAGATGGCCAGTGTAATAACCGATGGAGCGCGAGCTTTAACTGGAAAAATTAGTTTGACCAATAAAATTAAAGAATATCAGCCTGACCACACACTTTTACCTCTCCACTGTGGCAACCATCAGGAAAGTCTGTGTAAGGCTGTGTTGAATTTCAGCAGTTGTTAGTGTGATAAACTTTGTAAAGGTCAGGGAACTTAATCACAGGTGTTAAAACACTGTTTGAAGATTTGAATATTATATTATCTACCACGGCAGTGTCCGCTGGCTGAGCCTGCGCAAGTTATTAAGGCGAGTATGAGATCTTAAGGAAGAAATAGTTATGTTCCTGGTGGGGGATGAAACGTTTTGTTTGTGACTTTCTTACTAACATTGTTAATGAAGAGTGGAAGTCAGACTTCATGTTTGCCATTAACATTATGGAAACTTTGAATGAACTGAATGTCAAACTTCAGGGCAATGGCTTGTTTGCACATGAAATTTATGTGTATTTTAAATCATTTCAGACAAAACTATCCCTGTACTCCAGGCAAGCGTTTTGCCATTTGGCAGGTTTTGCCATTTCCTTTTGCTAAAACAGAAAACCGTTTCTCGTAAAATGGCTGATAAGTGCAAGGCTCAGTTGGATGCCTTTGCTATGTTATTTGAAAGTAGGCTCCAAGACGAAAAAAACCTGGAACCACTCTTCAATATTCATAGTTCGCAATTTAGTGCAGAAGCTGATTAAGCCTCAGAGGATATGCTGTTAGAACTGTTTAGTCTAAAAGCAGATTATGACCTGAAGGAGAAGTTCAAGTTTTAATTGTTTTTGAAAAATGTTTTGTTGTTGTTGCTTTTCCTAGGTTCGGCGTTTCCACACTTTAAAATCTTTGCTGTCAAACTTTTTCCACTATTTTGGTTCACATAAATCTGTGAACAAACTTTTTCTTGTATGAAAATAAATAAGTCTAAGAACAGATCGATATTGACCGACTGCAATTTGAATGCATTCATGCGAATAATAACCAGTACCCTGGTTACACAATTCAAGAATAGTTAAACACACACACACACAAATTCGAAATCATATAAACGAGACGATGAACCTGGTTTGCTGCTAACAATTTAGAAATCCTCGGCTTCATTTTCGTCAGCAGTAATGTTAATTAACCGTGATCGGTTATTTGCATATTAAAAAAAATAATTACCGCACTGAATCTACTTTCCACTAAATATGATGAAAGAAATCGAATTACGAAATTTTAAATTACAGCCCATACTTCAGGATCTCGTTTTCCAGCCAGAATTGTTAATAGCAGCGTTTGAACTTGAAACTAAATTCATTATTTGTAGCTACTATTTGGAATAAGTTTGCAAATATTTAACAAATAATAGTCTAGTTATTAGCACATGTGTTCTTCCTTTGTGAACTGGTCGTATGGCAAAAGTAAAGCTTCATTTCCTGGCGAAGTTGACTCCTTAATTTGAATAGAAAACAGAGATGTTTTAAATAGCTACACAATGTATCTTCAACACCTTGAACCTTTTCATCAGTTCTGATTTGAGCTGTATTATTGCTAAACGAATTTGTTTTGATAATATCAGATGCTTGCTTATGTACCACAATCCTTATTAATTCACTTAAAGCCGGTATAATTTGTTCTTTACCAATAGTATGAGATTTCCCCGATTTGGCAATTAATAACCAAATATTGTAAGAAGCTAGCAAGCCATTGCCACCTTGTTTGGTTGCTGTTTAAAAGATTTTTGTCAAAGTAAGTTGTTTGATAAAGTTGTATTTTAGTGTTTGAAAATTATATAAATCCTTATCTTTTTTATCGCCGTTAATTTTATTTAAAATGTTCTAGCAGTCTGGAAGTGCACAATTGCACATTAAAAAAAACCGTCTACTAAATGCAAATGTTGTAACAAAACCAGTGTCCAAAACGTTTAAAAAAAAAGAAAAATAGAACCTTATGAGCAGAATAAATAAATCATATTTTTCTAATCTTCTCTTCCTTTTTTATGCTTTCACCGCCCCCTTACAGTTATTCACCGCCCCCCAAAATGACCCGTGGCCTTCATCGCCCCCCCCCGGATCGCTTCAGCGCCCACAAGGTGGCGGTCGCGCCCACTTTGAGAATCATGGCACTAAACGATAGAGTCCGAGAATTGGATGTACAAATGCAAGAAATTCTGAACAGAGAAGATTTGTCACCACGTGACAAAGTAGGACAATATCAAAAAACATTACAACGTTATACAAATAGGCTCGCCGAATACAGACACAAACCCCTAGGATTAGTGGATACAATTAACCCACATCCACAAATACAAGGAATTGACCAACAACATTTATCTACCACTCCACAGGACCTAAAAAGCAAATACATCGGTGTAATTCCTAATTCGACTAACACCAGTAGTGCTAAAGAGATAGATTTATCACCTCCGGCTAAACGTACCAGAGGTAAAAAGAGTAAAATCCCAACCCCAGTGAAATGGGACGGTGATAACGAGACCAAAACCCAGTCATTAGATCACCACCAACTAAAAGTATCAGATGTAGTAGTAAGAAAACTAAAATACTTACACCCGCAAGGTGGGACGAATGGAAACAGCAAAAAAGTTTTTAAAAGATTACTATGATCCGAGTAGCACTGGGGCTTATGGAGGAGCTAGGGCCTTGCTACGAAATCTTCTAATATTGGTACGAATGTGATCAAAGAATGGTTAAGTCACCATGTTGCCTACACTTTACACAAACGAATTCGACGACGATTTAATGGACGTCGCCTCATAACATGGGGAATAAATCAACAGTTTCAAGCTGACCTAATAGATATGAAAGCCAAACGAAAATACAACAACGATTTTGCATAATTAGTGACTTATATCGATGTCTTTAGTAAGGTCACGTGGACTGTTCCAATATAGGAAAAAAAACGACAAAGCTCTAGTGGAGGCCATGCGGCAAATATTCATCACAAACCAAAAAATAAATGTGCAAACAGACAAAGGTTCCGAGTTCATCAACAAAACACTTTAAACATATCTAACAATAGACAGGGTGTATTTCTTTGCTACGGAGAATGAGGATTTCAAGGCGGCCATCGTGGAGCGGTTCAATCGTACCTTAAAAGAAAGAAATGTGGCGATGCTTTACACAAACAAACAAACTTAGGTACGTGGATGTACTAAAAAGTTTAATTGAAAACTACAATAGATCTTATCACAGGAGTATACGCATGGCTCCATTGGATGTTAATTTAGGTAACCAAGAAGTTGTGTGGAATAACTTATACGCAACCGTTGATGCTCCGTGTAAAAAAGTCTTTACAGAAGGGGATAGAGTCAGGCGAGACAAAATTTAAAAAAAGGATTATATCCTTTCGTCGAAAGAGAAACTTTTTACGGTCAGCCGTATCAACACGATATCAAAAACTATTACCTAAATTTTGACAGATGATTCGGGGGAGGAACTTAAAGGACATTTTTACAAAGAGGAACTACATAAAGGGGGGGGGATGCATGTTTATCGAATTGAAAATATTTTGCAAAAGAGACAACGAAATGGGTCCACGGGCAAATAACATTTTTATCATCTGTCTCTATCACCGATAATAGTTGTCACCATTGTATGGATACTATTGTGATGGATGCTGTTGATCTTAATGTGGTAATTGGTTGTGCTGTATCATTGTGGCATTCATTGTTGTGAGGTAGCCCCTGTAGCTGATACATACCTGCCATCATGGGTGTGTGTTCCATTATCTGTTGCTGAGTTTGAGGAATAGAATGCTCCGTCTAATCAGACTGATAACATTGACTATACTTACTCTGTTCCTAATGAAACTCGACATAGACTGGCTCTATCTCATCTCCCAAACCTCCATCAACACCTACTTCATATATGCAAATTGTAAGAGGATTGGTAAGATTCATATCCAGTATCATTGAAGTAACATAGACCTTGGTCTGTCAAACCTTCTTGTTCAGCCTGCAACTCAAGAAATTTCTTCATTCAGTACATATGCACCATCTTCACCTTCCTCCTCTGGCATACCTGCTTATCTTCTACTGCATATTGAACCATAATTTTTCTAGAAAACTGGTTCAGGAACCTGGAAGTTTTTAGGATGTTGTAAAACTAAAAAATATTTTTAGAGGTGATCAAACACTTCTATTCCATTCATTGTCTTTCAAATTTTAGCACACTTCCCACCAAGAATTGAGCATTTTCTTACAATCCAGGTTCAGACTTCATTTTTTGAAGCTTAATACAAATGTCCTCAAATTTAATGCATTAATCACGCTGTGACTTCAATACATCGTCAATTAATGCTCCTGACAACTTATGAAGCTGACTTGAACACTTCACATTTAGATCACTTGGCTGAGATAAAAGAGCCTGAACTAACTCTATGAGTAGTTTAAGAAGAAAAGCCAGCCATTCAATAGCTCCATCTTGTTTAACAGTCTCTACATTCAGAAAGATCTCAGCCATAAATATGGACAGCCCTCTTAACCTTTCTTGGTCACCACAATTACCTTGGATTAGTTTGTCGCATTCGACTTGACATCTTTTAATGAAAATTTTGTGAAAGCCAGAAAACAGTAGCTTGTACTTTGAATTACTAGTTAGAAATTGGCATATTCTTGCCCCTTTGTATCGAAAATAATGCTTTTGTATACTCTGAATAATCTTTCCACTATGTCATTGACGATTATTCAGTACTTTCTGACCTCTTAATCATTTCACAAACAGGACGTTGATTGTCTTCCATATTTCCAGGGTTCATATTAAGTGACAGAGACCATTATTGAACCGATTGCAATATTGGGTTACCAGTGCTTTCTTCATGCACACTGTAAGATGAACAAGGCTCATACTCTTGTAAAGATGTTTCGTTCAGTGCATTCATGAAATAAGTAGGATCCTCATATTCGTAAGGTATGCACTCAATCTGCTTCTGTGGAACAAATTCTTCAGCATCAGCAGAAAGCTGACTCTTTATTTCTGGAAGTGTGAGTTGATTTTGGCTTTATTGAAAGAGGACTAAGTCTGAGGGTGATTTTTTTCCAGAAGGCGGGGGTTGACTTTAACCACATTTTCCAAAAGTTCATTTGTCCATTATTTTCACAATGTTGTCGGACAATGTTTAACACTCGACATTATGTGACTTCCTGTGGTCTGGGTACATTATTGTAGGGTGATCCATCCCCAGCTGGCGTAGGATGACTCCAGGAGTGTGTATAAAAAGAAATATTTTTCGTTTTAAGACATTTTTAAAAGATTCAATAAGACTATATATATATATATATATATATATATATATATATATATATATATATATATATATATATATATATATATTTATTTATATTATGACAAGGATGAAAGATAGACAAGACGTTCGTGTGACCAAATCAGTCTGCGGTGCTGAATGCTGGACAGACCATCGTCTCATCATCTCTAAACTTAAGATATGTATTCAGCCCAAAAGACGGCCCCAAGGAAGGAAAACCCTAAAACGGCTAAACATCGCAAAGCTAAACTTTGCGAGTACTAAACAATCTCTGGAGACAGCCCTGGAGGGCAAACTGAGATCCACCACTCTAAACAATACGAAAATTGAGACTGTTTGGACGAACTTTAGAGATCTAATCTAAAGCACAGCCTCCCAAATCCTAAGACCCGTGACGAGAAAGCACCAAGACTGGTTCGAAGACAATTGCGATGAAATCAAGCAATTGTTGGCAGAGAAACATCAACTCTACAAAAGACACATCAGCAATCCCAGGTCTTCAACCGCAACGGACTCATATAATAGCATACGCCGCGTCATGCAACAAAAACTTCGCTTGATGCGAGACTCATGGCTAAACAAGAAAGCTGATGAGATTCAATAATATGCAGACAGGCATGATATGAAGAATTTTTACAACGCAATTAAGGAAGTGTACGGACGGACTTCGTCTAATTCATCCCCGCTTCTCAGTGCTGACGGGATTAATCTAACTACTGACGGGGAGAAGATTCGTGAGCGCTGGGCTGAACACTTTCATGCTGTCCTAAACAGCAACTCAAGTATTAATGAATATGCTATCAGTCGCCTCCCTCAAGTACCAATTAACCTGGCAATGTATGACCCGCCTACACTTCTTGAGACTCAAAGAGCTGTACATCTTCTGTCATGTGGAAAGGCTCCTGGAGCAGACTCAATTCCAGCAGAAATATACAAAGAAGGTGGCATGGTTCTACTGGAAAAGCTGCATGAAATATTCCTAATGATGTGGCAGCAAGAGGCTGTCCCCCAGGATTTTAAAGATGCCTCTATAGTCCACTTGTACAAGCGAAAAGGGAACCGCCAAGCCTGCGATAATCATCGTGGAATTTCACTGCTATCAATTGCAGGAAAAATACTCGCCAGAATTCTCCTAAATCGCCTAAATGCACATCTGGATCAGTGTCTTTTACCAGAAAGCCAATGTGGTTTCCGGAAAGAACTTGGGACCATTGACATGATTTTTGCAGCAAGGTAATTGCAGGAAAAGTGTCAAGAGCAGAATATGGACCTATTTTCCATTTACATAGACCTTACGAAAGCCTTTGGCACAGTCTGCAGAGAGGACCTATGGAGGATTATGGCCAAGTATGGGTGTCCAAATAAGTATATAGCCATTGTAAGACAATTTTATGATGGCATGCAGGCTCGAGTCCAGGACAGCGGAGAGGTCTCTAAACCATTCCCTGTCACAAATGGCGTTAAGCAAGGCTGTGTTCTTGCCCCAACATTGTTCAGCCTCATATTCTCAGCCATGCTTACAGAATCCTTCAGGAATAGAAATGTAGGCATGGACTTCAGGTATCGCACTGATGGTCGTCTGTTCAACCTCAGGAGGCTTAAAGCTAAGACAAAGGTCAAATTAGACAGCATCCTGGAACTTCTTTTTGCTGATGATTGTGCCCTTAACGCGGGCTCTGAAGCACAACTGCAACTAAGTGCTGAAAAATTTTCCAGTGCGTGCTCTAACTTTGGGCTCACCATCAGCACAAAAAAGACAGAAGTGTTATACCAGCCGGCCCCGGGTAAATCCTATACTGAGCCTAACATAGTCATCAACGGCAACAAAATTAACACAGTGAGCAGCTTTACTTACCTTGGCAGCACACTGTCCCAGAAGGCCAATATTGATGACGAGGTGAACTCGAGAATCTCAAAGGCCAGCGCAGCATTCGGTAGATTGCATGACAGTGTCTGGAACAGAAGGGGAATCAGCACCCAAACAAAACTAAAATTATACAGAGCTGTAGTGCTCCCCACCTTATTATATGCATGTGAAACTTGGATTGTATACCGACGCCATGCGAGGTTGCTGAACCACTTCCACACCAAAAGCCTTAGAAAAATTATCAATATTAAATGGCAGGAAAAAGTTCCAGACACCGAAATATTAGCCAGGTCAGGACTCCCCAGCATCCACACTATCCTCATGCAAAGCCAACTACGCTGGGCGGGGCATCTAGTGCGCATGCCCGACCATCGCCTACCCAAGAGGCTCTTCTACGGTGAACTTACCGAAGGGCATAGAGCACGTGGAGGTCCAGGAAAGCGCTACAAGGACGCACTTAAAACTGCTCTGAAGGCCTTCGACATCGGATATGACTCCTGGAAAGCAGCAGCCAGTAACCGAGTCCACTGGCACTCTACGATATGGAATGGCGCATCTGTCTGTGAAGCTAATAGACAACAGGCTGCCAAGTTAAAACGCAAAGCCAGAAAGGAACGTAACCAAAACCCCCATGAAGGGACCGCTTCTATCTCTTGTCCGACATGCGGACGCCTCTTTCGTGCAAAAATAGGGTTAATAAGCCACCAGAGGACACATGTGGCGGCCCAGCAAATATGATGAGAGTGGTCGTCGTCGATCACGACGGACGAACAACATATATATACTAGATATATACCCGAACTCGTTGCGGGAGTGTGCTAACCCTTTTTCCAAGAATTAGTTGCTGGTTATTAAAATTTTTATTGGCCAATTTATATGTCAGATTCATCTATTAGTTAAAATCTTATGGGAAACAGAGATATTCCATTTTAAGGAGAGAAAAAATAAATATAAATAAATATATTTAAGAAAAAAGAGAGAGAAAAAAAACAACTGACACAATTATTTAATTTTTACAATTTCACCGCGTGAGTTGTTTTCACTTAATGCAGTACCTTTTAACATTACGTAACTATTTTAAAAAATATGATTTATTAAATAATGAATCTTGACGACCATAATAACTAAATTTACATTTTCATTCCCACTTGTACTAAATAAACACAACTGATAGGTTTTCCGAAAGAGCTCTACCACCCTCGTCACTCAAAAATGTCATATATAATTACGACACTGCATAGTATCACAATTGTATGTAATACAATATTTGTAACCGCGTGTATAAGATAAAGAACATTTGGCACTATCCCATAAAAAGGAAAAGGCTACATAACTCATAACACCAATAAACAAAATTATTAAATTATAAATGCACTTACTAAAATACTTTTAATAAAAACCGTCGTATTAACATGATATCAAGAAAATGTGCACAACTATTTAGACAAAAAAAGGATTATAGAAAGCTGGCCGCATAAAATAAAGTCTTGTTATAAAGTAAATGTACTGGACCAAAATAACTCTTCCTTTTGACGTATTCATAATTGTTATAACCGTGAAAAAAAATTTAAAATTTATGTCTCTAAATTCTACGATTTATATTTACGGTTTTTGTGCAATGTGTATCATTTCAAAAAGGAATAATTATTGTGTTCCCTATTTCTGATAAGACATCATATTTTGTAAATTATATTCAATACACACACACCAGATTTTGTTTTTGAAAAAAATAAATATCTATCCACATTTAAAAAAAAGATGCAACCGTCTGTTGTTAAGCACATCTAAAAAATGATTAAAAAGCAACCTTAGAAATTGCTTATGTTATTCCGACTACAAAGGAATGAACATAATATGTTCAATTTGCAATTCATATTAATTAAGCGTTTTCAGGATCACTTTATTAAATTTAGACAACTTCTTTTAATACTTTTGGTTGCAAATTTATAATGTATAGTGTATATATTATATATATAGCTTATGCAAACTTTTCTAAAGTGTAAGTTTATTTGACATAGGCCATCGCTTTCCACATAAAATAAACTCGCTACATCTATGGTTTTTAAATAAATGTCGAGTTATGAATTATATTTTAAAAAATCGCAATTTTATTCACACATGTAAAATATTAATCCAATGCATCGTGAAAAAATTGAAATAAAACAATTTAAACGCATATCTAATATATAAAGCTCAGTTGGTGTTTGTATCTTTGTTTATTTGTATCCATTAAAAAAAGGCCACTGCTTTTTTTACATTTTTTCCAAAAGATCTATTCAACTGTCGTCACTAAAAAAGCTCATATATATTACGACATTGCATAGTAACACAATTGTAATTAATACAATATTTGCAACAGCGTCTATGAGATAAAGATAATATGGCATTATCCCCATCAAAGGCAAATTATACTTAACCTATAGCGCCAATAAATTAAATTATAAATGTTATATATGAAATGTACTTTTTAAAATACTTGAAAGAAACTAAAGCAGTTGTATTAAAAAGAATTCAAGAAAATGTGCGCACCGTATTTAGACAATACTATCAAATGGTTATAGAAATACTCTGGCTTAATAAAAAGTCTGCTCATAACAACTGGACCAAAAATAACTCTACTTTTGTAATATATTTATAGTTGTTCAAACATGGAAATAATATTTGAATTGTTATATATTTCTGTCTACATTTACGATTAAAATGTACTGCTTTATGCAATTGGTATAATATCATAATATCAACATTTAAAACTCTAATAATAATGCAGGACTAAACACAAACCATAGATAAGCGTATATAGCAATAATCTTCTGTATAGAAGGAGCGTCTGAAACAGATAAGATAAGATAAGATCGCCCAACAACAGATTTTGTGTCTAAAAAATAAAGAAATTACATTCCACCTTTAAAAAAAACAAAAAACAAAAAAAACAAATCAAATATCTGTTAAAAAACGAATGTGAAACATTAGAAATTGTTCATTTTATGCCTATGTTAATCCAACTACAATGGAATGAACATACAAATTCAATTCGCAAAACAAAATAATTAAGCGTTTTCAGGATCACTTTATTTAGTTTGATCTACTATGTTAATAGGTCCGGTAATTAGACAATATAATATTTTTTGAATGCGCACCGCTGAAAATAAAGTATTTGGGAAAACAAATTCATTAAAAATAACTCACTTTGAACAGAATTGGAACGTCTGCGTAAAGTTGTTCAATATAGAAATGTGGTTTAAATTTTCATTCTTTGTCTCTGCATTTTCTGATTATTTAATTTACGGCTTTCGGGCAAAAGGGACAATTACAAAAAAATATCTTAAAACCATCTTCAGGGTAAAAGGAATCGTCATGCCAAATTTGGTCCCCGTCCGTCATTTGGTTTTTCCGTGGCTGTATAACAGAAAGTCGAAAAGTGAAACATACAAACATACAAACATAAAAACTTACAAAGATACAAACACTAACTGAGCTTTATATATTCGATATATATAATGTAGGACAGTTTAGGGTTTGTTGTTTTCTATATTTAATTTTGATCTGTGAAAACAATTATTGTTTAATGTCATTAATCTGTTGTGGTATTCCATTTTATTATTTTTTTAAATCACGAAAGTGTTTATTATAATTAAAGGAAATATTAAGTGTATTAAGTATTAAGTATATATAGCTTTCAGGAGGGAAGTGACACTTATTGGCATTTTTTAAAGATATCGTTTAGACACGAATGCTTTTCTAACTAATATTTAATTCTGTTTCTGTTTCTGGATGATTGGGATGGCAGTAAATAACTTTTCTAAAATAATAAAAGGCAAAGCCGTCACTGACTCACTGACTGACTCATCACTAATTCTCCATCTTAACATGAAGGTCGAAGCTTGTAACTTTGGGAAATAGTTGAGTACACTATTACGATGATAATTGTCAATTTAAAAATATACCATTGACTGAGGGCCATGAGCCGACATAGATGTAGTGTTTTCCTAAAATAAATTATATAAAATTGTGGCTACTGTTTAAATGGGTGGATCTTGACCAACATTGGTACATACAACTTAATGAACTATATTAACATACTATAGGGCAATAAATAATGTTCATTTCGTTTGAAACGGAGGCAAACATCTTTTTTTTTAAACAAATAATTATTTACTATCCATTCCATTTTACTCGTTTTGACCAATTTCGACAAATACAGTCCGACCCCGTATTTATGAAATCGCGTCTTAGGCGAATCGTGATTTATCGTTATTTAAAACAGATTTCAGTTTAACTTATTAAAGCATAATAAAAGATGAAAATAAAAACGTGTTTCCTTCCCTCTAACATTTTATAAAATTATATTATATTTATACTCACGAATTTTATATAATTATATATAAAATTTTAACAAACAACTACAGCAACGACGCAAACTGAAACATTAAATCGCGGAATATCATACGTAAGTATTACTTATTTGTATGTTACTTCACAAAATTTGGGAGCAAATGAATTCGCGCGACTTAATCAATTTTGTGAAATAAGGAAGCGTCACTTAACGGGGTTGCACTGTATATCCATCATGATCCAAATTAATACCAATAGGTGTTTTAAACTTTACAACTCACGCAAATTTTGCCCGGAAAAGGAGGGGGGGGGGCGAAATGTATTTTTTTCTTATGTAAGCTATATAAATATTATTGTATTTTTTCGATCACCATGAATCCATAGTAAGTTGTTGCGGAAATTTCGCTCGTAACATAATCACAAACCAATTCATGTGCATTCATTAAAAATGTATCTTACTAGGAACTGATTTATAGTATCTTAGTAGCACTATTTGAAGTCTAATTTCTACTTCAGGTTAATAATCTGATTACCAGAGCTGAAACAAGGATTCGCGGATGTAAACAGGTGTCGGTGATAAAATCCACTTTAACAAAAACGTTTTACTTTTTTCCATGTTTGCATGAGCGAGCCGGTAAGTATTTAGATTTATTTTAAATAAAATAACCTATTTATAAATTTACTTTATCTCATATTACATATTTAATGCATTAGAAATAACTTTAAAATTTATAATTTGAAGTTGATGTGAAAAAAAACCTACATATCGAAGAACAAAAAACTGAAAGTAGAGAACAAGAGTTACTTAATAATAATTGATAATTTACGTAACTTGTAAAATAGTTTTATATTAAATTCTTTAAAAAATAGAGGTAAAGACATATTTTAAAAACCACGGTTTTATAAGTGGAATAAAAATAATAAAATAATTTAAAAATTCAAGTAATGTAATCTAGAATGGCTAAAAACGTGGGGCGGATTTTTTAAATCTTTTTTTATCTCTATTCATTTTATTCGTTTTAGTCTAAGTGTAAAATCATAGAGTACATAGAAAAAATTTTGTCTTCATTACTCTCCTTGCTGTTAAACACGGTGATGTTGTCATCGATGGTTGGGGTGAAATCCGGTCGGTGGCACGTTTAAGTCAACAATAACAGATGTATACAGAAGCTATATGGAGATAAACTAAAAATACATTAATTTAATTACGGTACCTCCGATCGATCTAAAATTTTGACACAATGCATTGTCATCCAAGATGTATCTGTTGTAAAATGTGTAAATCTCTAGTACCACCAAAAGTGGTTCAATTTTACGTATGAAAATTTGGAATTTGGCGGACAGGAACAAAAGCAAGTTAAAATAAATAAAGGTAAAAAATGATTTTTAAAAACCACGTTTTTATAAGTGAACTAAAAAGCAGAAAATAATTAAAAACTTATAAGTTCAAGTACTTCGATTTAATATGACTACAAACGTGGGGCGGGCGCTTATGAGGTTTAACATATGCGGTTCACTCATTCTCTCACTTATAGATCTGTCTTTTGCCTTATAAATTAGAAATCTTTTATTTTATACCAAACACCTGAGTTGTAAATCCATGAACGCAAAAGAGAAAGTCTAGAACAAAATGTAGGAAATTGGAGTTTTAACGTTATTTTAAGTTCTTAATTTTTTTTTGTAATTTAATATATATATATATATATATATATATATATATATATATATATATATATATATATATATATAAGTTAGAGCAATGAAGAGGCAATTTTTTTATTAAAAGAGAAATATAAATTTATAATTTGTAATTAAAATAATATTTTGAAAAGTAGTAAATCTTAAGAATTTTTTTTAAAAATTTATTTAATCGTGTTTCTATTTACAAATAATATCCCTTTTTAGTAATAAAAAATATATTTTGCAGTTGACGTTACTGACAAAATACAAATCAAGGAACTTGAAAGACTAAGTCTAGAAAAACAATTAGGTAACTTGGAAAATAATTTTAATTTAATTCTATAATAAATTTTTAAAAAGTAACAACCTTAGAACGATAAAAGGGTAGTTTCCCATTCCATACTTTTGACATCTAAAGGTTGGGCCACACTATCAATCATTTGCTCGCGAGCATTTGATCAAACGCACTATTTTATTGGCGAATGCAGATGTAATAGAAGTAAACATTATTCACGTGACTTGACTTTACAGCTGATCTTAATTTTAATGGCTGCCACTTTCTTCGATTCTAGTCTAATTATTATATATCAGCTCTACTAAATTGTAATGAAAACAAGGATAATAAGCTAATATTCACAATGAAAACAAATCCTCAGCATACCAAATGGTCTTTAAAAACTAATAATATCTACGCGACGTCTTCACTTTAAAGGACAACATTTGAATAGAACAAATACTCTGATCATACTTCGTGACATAATAATCATATTAATAGTAACTAGACGCCCCGCGGCGTAGCATACGCCGCAAACTTGCTCATAGTTACTGCAAGAAAAAAAGGGAGGGGGAGAACGGACACAAACAGTAGCACGAACAAATGGGAACAACGCGGGTGAACGATGGGGGACCACCGAAGCATTTCTGGTAAGTATTTAGGACATCGCCACAATATATAAAAAAATATTACAGTCATGAAGCCAAGTTGGAGAGCAACAACTTCGTCCATAAACGAAATATGCGACCAATAGAAACAGACAGGTACCTGGTGAAGGAATTGATATAACATTGAACAAAGCTTTTTTCCGTGACATGCGAAGCGGTGTTTATGTTTGCTAAGAAAGGGGGGAAAAGAATAGGCATTGACATTTTTAAAAATTAAAAAAAAACATATGTTGCCACTTGGGCTTGAACCTAAGACCTTCCGCATGTTAGGCGGCTGTAATAACCAATACACTACGAAATACATACACACTGTGCAAGAACTTCGAAAGTGAATGTAAAAAGCATTGCTGTCTCAAGACATGCCCCACCCCTCCACTACCTTCGCTTGCCAACCGTTAACTGTGTTTAGTTGACCCGAGCGAGGGTCATTCGTCATGCTCGGTTGCACATATTTTTGCTGCCTACTTGCCTGGCATGGTCCCATGAAGAGAATTATATATATAGACTAGACGCCCCGCGGCGTAGCATACGCCGCAAACTTGCTCATAGTTACTGCAAGAAAAAAAGGGAGGGGGAGAACGGACACAAACAGTAGCACGAACAAATGGGAACAACGCGGGTGAACGATGGGGGACCACCGAAGCATTTCTGGTAAGTATTTAGGACATCGCCACAATATATAAAAAAATATTACAGCCATGAAGCCAAGTTGGAGAGCAACAACTTCGTCCATAAACGAAATATGCGACCAATAGAAACAGACAGGTACCTGGTGAAGGAATTGATATAACATTGAACAAAGCTTTTTTCCGTGACATGCGAAGCGGTGTTTATGTTTGCTAAGAAAGGGGGGAAAAGAATAGGCATTGACATTTTTAAAAATTAAAAAAAAACATATGTTGCCACTTGGGCTTGAACCTAAGACCTTCCGCATGTTAGGCAGCTGTAATAACCAATACACTACGAAATACATACAGACTGTGCAGGAACTTCGAAAGTGAATGTAAAAAGCATTGCTGTCTCAAGACATGCCCCACCCCTCCACTACCTTCGCTTGCCAACCGTTAACTGTGTTTAGTTGACCCGAGCGAGGGTCATTCGTCATGCTCGGTTGCACATATTTTTGCTGCGTACTTGCCTGGCATGGTCCCATGAAGAGAATTATATATATAGATAGATAGTGATAGTGCTACTAGTACTTCTACCTTACTACAACTACTACTACTACTACTAGAAATAGTCTGCTGTTACTGATCACTGATAAGTTATCAAGTTCAAGAAACTTCAAAATAATAATGGTAAGTTCAGTTATTATTAATTTTTTTATATTATATCTTAGTTTTTAAGGAAAGCACATAAATATTATATTATGATATAATATTATTTTATTAATACAAAAAAAATTAATATATTATTTATTAATATCTAAATTTAATATTATCAATATGGACCATAGACCTGGAATGTATGAATCACTTTGAATTAATTAATAATAACTTAATAACAATAACAAAACATAATTGTCATATTATTAATATTATTATCGAATGAATTTGCTTATTTATATATTATATTATAATACTAATAACTTTTATTAAAATATTATATTAGTATTAAAAATAGGGCTGCGGAAAATAACAATAAATTAATCGATTAATCATTAAAAATAAAATTTAATTAAAATTTAAGAAAATATTTTGAATATTTTTTTTTCCAATTTATTATTAATTTATATTTTCTGTAACTAGCATACTTTTCCCTTGTATTATTATTATTTATTTAGACGCGCATACGTAAACAAAAAGGTTTTTCTACCTTATTTCTTGCATAGCAATGAAAGAGTAAAACATAATTTAAATTACCTAAACAATGTGTAAATTTCCAAATTTTAGCAACATGTCCTTTTTTTAATATATTGAGTTTTAAATATTTTTTTAAAAGATAGTTAAAAATATGCAAATTTGTTTTTCAGAAAGAAAATACTACATCCAATAGCACCGGCTTTCATTTAGATGATGACAGCATGTTTGAATCCTATTCGATACCAAGCCACTCTACTAAGTTATTGGAGCAAGAGATATAAAAAAATAAATCTAATTATGAAGAATGAAACAAATTCCTCATTACTATTCTTACTACTTACATAAATGTATTTAAATTCATTTTTATCCTCTTTCTGTTATTACAAGGTTAAGAGACTTTAATATGTTTTAGATTCAATACTACCACAAGACTTGTAAAATAAGCAAATTATTTTGAAAATCATGAAATATCACCAGATCATTTCAGTAGTTATCATGATTAGAAACTAGTTACCAACCATCTGAAATTTATATCAATAAATGTTTAATAGTATTGTAAATATTTTTATTTTAAAAACAACCAAAATTAGGTTACTGTTTTAATTGTAGTTGTATCAAATTACTCTATGTTGAGGCAATTTTGTTCCTTGCCTAAACACAAAAATTTAAAAGCCATCACTGCTAGAATGATATTGAGAAGTTGAAAGATTAGGATTGAAAGGCTTAAGTACTAAAATAGATGAGGGCTCTATTTAACATTTTTTTCTCCAATTTGTAGAGAATTGATTAGAGTAATAGTAATAAGACCAAAGAAAAGATGAATATCTAATAAATAAGAATTTTAATAAATCTAAACAATTTGAAAGGAAAACAAGTAATCAATAATCAAAAGTAATGCATTTAAATTAAACTAAAATAAATTTTTGTTTAAATAGGAGTTATTATTAAATAATCTGTTGTTGTGAATGTTTTTTGAAAAATTAGTAAGTTTCTAAATCTATATTTGATTTATACAAGTTATAACTAATAATTAAATCTAAACATTACTTGTTCCTTTCAATGCTACATACATTTTTAATATATTGTATATATATAAATATAAATATAATGTATATAAAATAATATATATATACACAATGATAATTACATGATTTGAGCACCTATACACAAATGCAGTTTCAAAATGTATTCAAAAATAAAGTTATGTTTTTTAATGTGTCTTTCATTCAAATTTTGACAATAAATTATATTGAATAATCTTGTTTCTACATAAAAATAAAAGAGTAAAAGTGTTTGGGGCTTGAAAAAAAATTTAAGAAAGTGAAAACAAATGAGTGCAATATTTCATAAAAGTATATATATGTTTTCATTTTCAGATTTGGCTTTTAGCAATAAATTTTAACAATCTTCCATTTTCTAAAGTTTAAAAAGAAAAATATTATTAACTTAATATCCTGCATTTTTTTCAAGTAAAAATAATATGGTTTTTATTTATAAATAACCTGAATACACCTTCTGATTACATCTTAGTGTCTGCTATGTTTTTATTACATATAATTTATTTATAAGTAAATAAAATATTTTAGGCCATGTTGCATTTAACTGTAATAAATTGCTACTTTTTATTTAATTATACATTTCTTATTTTATGTTTGATGAAATTTTTGTATTCAGTCCTGTTTATAATACACTTCAATCACCTCAAAAAAATTTTTAATTGCATATGGATCATATTGGTCAGAGAATTTTGCAATATATGTGTATAGTACAATAACAAATGAATTGAAGTTTTATGGAATAAGTAATTTATAGGACAGTTACATTTTCTTAGTTATATTTGAAGAGAATATGATTAAATTGTTTGTATAATATTTCAAGTGATAGTGATAAGTCTAATACTAATAGTAATAGTAGGTTAGCTTTTAATTTTTTTTATTTGTATTAATTTTTTAAAAACTTATTAAATATGGGTCTTTAAAAAAGATGATTCAAAGTATCTATAGGTTTTGTATTTTATTTGGATTGTTGTTTTTCTTGTACATGCACCAATTAAAAATACACTCAACAAAATTGAAAGTATTGGCCAGATATAATGTAATCAGAGGTACACATAGGTGTGGGCGGGGTTGTGGACCGCACCGGGTGACAGTGGCATAGCCAGGGTCATCTGCGCCCGGGGACATTACAAAAATTCTGCGCCCCTTCTTGGACTTACAAATTTTTCATTAAAATAAATTGTTTGCTATCGCATAGAGAATTATTAGTCTGTATTGTAATTCATTAAAATACCAGATGCTTCGAAAATGAACCATATAAACCGTAAAATTTCAAAAAATTTCCAGGGGGCTCATTGAGCCCCCAGAATTTGTCGGTCCGGGAAGGGGCGCAAAATTTGTGTCATGTCCCCGGGCGCAGATGACCCTAGCTACGCCCTTGGTCATTGCATCAGCATTGTTATGTTATTGTGACCGACAGTCGGCTAGAGGTATGTTAACATATTCCAGTTTCTCTACGATAACCCTTTCAAGGCTTGCTGCGTCTTTGGAATGTATATGAACAAAACCTAAAAATGATTCTTTAATGGTTACTTTTTTAGTTTGAAAATCCACATGGCGCCCCTTAATGCTCAATGGGGGTGTTAAAATCAAAATAAATTTAAATAATTAATTTTAATACTCATTTTTGCGCCCCCTAACGTGGCGCCCGGGGACATATGTCCCCCTTGCACCCCCTAGCTACGCCACTGCCGGGTGACACCATCACAAGGGGTGACACCAAACTGTAAAATTCCGTATGTTCCGTTGTTTGGCGGAGGAGTTTTTTGTTGTTTTTTTTTGTGGGGGGGGGGTTTCCGCGTGGCAAAGCTCTGTGACGTCATCTTGGAGGGGTGTCTAATTTTTTGTGGCTGGGGGGGGGTAATAAAATAGGAAAAAATTGCCAATAAGTAGTTATGTATAAAATAAATTAATGTAAATATATATAGGCATAGGCCCAATTAACTAATTAAAATAAGGGGCAGTCTATAAAGTATGCCACGCTATTTTTAACTCCCCCCTCCACCCTGTCACAAATCTCGGACCCCCCCACCCCCCACCTGAAGTACGTCACTCTTTCGAACAAAACTAATTTTTTATTAACAGAAACTGTCACACAATTTTTTCCCCTGTCACACTTTCTTACACCCCCTCCCCCCTCTGGGGCGTGACTTACTTTATGGACGGCCCCTAAGCTTAGGCTTAGGCGTAGGCCTTAGCCTTGGGCTGAACAAAATTTGATTAACAAAAAATTGAAATATAATTTAGAGTTATAGTTATAGAGCTAGACTCTTGGCAAGCTTTTTATTTTTTCTTGTGTTTATGACCAAGGAGGAGCAAAATATTTTTTTAAACGTACCTTCATCTATCTTATAACATCATTATTAATTATTAGTTCTATTTCATAGATTCGAAATAACGATATTTTTTTTGGCGTAATTTCTACGAACGATGGCAGACTCCTTAGCCACAGTAGTAGATAGTATGAATATTTAAACATATTAACTCATTTTTAAACATGAGTCATAGTTATAATCATTCTACACATTCATTTGAATATTTTGAATTTAAAGTTGAAGTCTTTATTATTATTTTATTATTTATTTTTATTCTTTTAATATAAAAAATCTCTGTTTTTAAAAGCCCAATAAATTTTATTTAAATAAAATGCATATGTACTTCGTAATAAATCGTATATTGTTGTTGTTTTGACATTTTTTAAATAATAATGATTTGATAAAAATTTGGTTGATCACGAGCAATTTTATTAATTAATAGCACATCGTAGTCAACATAAACAACTCTCCGATGATGAACTTTGAACTTCAATTTGTAATAATTGACCAAGTGATATGGAGGTTGCGTAATAATACAAAAAATATTTATAGTGCGTTTGTTTGATGTTTTATCAAATGCTCGCGAGCAGCGAGCATTTGATAGCGAGCATTTGATAGTGTGGCCCAACCTTAAGGAAACCTAATGTTTTTAGTACGTACATTTATTTAATAGATTTTATTATATTTTGCAGTTGATGTTAATGAAAAATTGCAAATCCAGGAACGCAAAAGAGAAAGTCTAGAACATAATTTAGGAAATGCGAATATTATTTTATTTTTATAACCTCATTTTTATTTTTAATTTTAAAAATTATCTCTATATATTTCACCAAAGCGAGTATGTACAAACAAGCATGACAAATGACTCTCGCTGGGGTCGAGCAATTAGTTTATGGTTGGCATGTCACGGGACAACCAATGGTTCTTGCGTTCATTTGTGTTGTTCCTGCACAGAATAACATGTGATTTGTAGTGTAGTGGTTATTACGTCGGCCTTACACGCGGAAGGTCGTGGGGTCAAGCCTCTGTCAGAAATGTATTTTCTACTTATCAAAAAATGTGCGTTTTTGGCAGTTCTTTCCCCATTTTTGCGAACATGGCTGACCCTTGCTAGGGTCGGCCAATTCCAGTTTATGGTTGGCAAGCTAGGGTGGTGAAGGGTGGTGGGAAGATAAATAACTGCTTTGCGAATGTTTTGAGACCAGCAATGCGTCGGTCGGTGGTTCCCCTAACGACTTTTGTGAGAGACATGTTGTTGTGTTTACATTGTATGAGAATGCAATGACTTGACCTAGTATGAAACACGTGGTTTGGGAGGTGAACTGTAAGCGTGCTGGTCAAGGACTGAGAGGATAGCTGGCTATAAATGTACGGTTCATGAGACAACCGGATTGGATTGCAGTGGATTGCATACGAGCTGCTTAGGTAGTTGATTGTACAGTTGATCACAGTGAATTGTATATAGTGATTAAAGACAGTTGTTAACCAGAACACAGTGTGTTACTATAAGTTCTATTACAACTTTCACTCGCATGTTTTGATTTCGTCATGCTGTAGTTTGTGTCCGTTCTTTCCCCCTTCCTTTGCACTATCCATGAGCAAGTCTGCAGTGTATGCCAAGCCGCGTGGCTTTTCTTGTATCTATTAAAACATTAGATCAATACAAAGGCAATTTGCCATTCAAAGAGAAAGTTAAGTTTATAATTTTTAATTAAAATTATATTTTTAAAAGTTGTAAATCTTAAGAATTTTAAAAAAAAATCTTTACTTAATCTTGGTTCTATTTAAAAATAATATGGCTTATAACTAATTTTATAAAATTATAATTTGAAATTAATGTTAAAGAAAAACTAGAAATCAAGAAACTTGAAAGGCAAAGTTTTGAAAAACAATTAGCTAACGTGAAAAATAATTTTATTTTAAATTCTAAAATAATTTTTTTTTAAATTATATCAACTTTAGAACAATATTTAACAACCCCGTAAAAACAAAGTTTTTCACTATAAATCCCTTATATATGAGACAGAATTCAACGCGACAAACATTTACAGACTGAAACATGCTTAAGTCCCCTTTGCTGTAAATCCGGGTGAAGGGAGGGGGAGGTGTGGTCAATGATGGCATGCGTGAACGACTCAAGTGGCACGGGACGCCGAACAATAACAAACTGTGAAATTGAATTACCTATAGTTATATAGATATAAACTAAAAGTGCATTAATTTAATTACGGTACATTCGATCGATCCGAAATTTATATAGGAGTCTTTGATACGAGTCTATGTGCAACATTTCAGCTCAATAGCATCACGGGAAGTGTGTCATTGTTTGACTTTTGTTTTTTCCGCCTGCCCAACGACAAAGGACAGAGAGAGAAAGATACAGAGAGACAAGATTTCGAAGTTAATATAAGGGATTTAAAAATGTTAATTTCCAATTCAATACTTTTGAAATCTAATGGAACCTAATGATTTTAATATGTATATTTATTAAATGATTTTAAAAAAAATATAAATCTGTTCACTCTACCTATTTTCCTGTTATCGGAAGAGCATTAATTGTATTCAGAAGTCATACAAAAAACAAACAAAGAAGACATTTCGCTATTAAAAGAACATCTATAGAAATATACTCTACTCTTGCTGTCTTTCAATTTTTGCGGAAATGAATTCCGTTATTGACGTAAATGTTTAAAAAGAATAAATCATAAAAATCATAGAGTGACAGAAGTTTTTACGAAGCAAACCTAAATTGGTTCCGACATTTTATGTCATAATTTTGGGAAAATATGTGTTCTGTGTATGCTTTTTTTAGATTAGCAAAATACCCGAGTTGCACAACGAAAAAATATGATTGAGTTAGTGTGAGAAACTGTGTATCACATTTCTGGAAGATGGGACCATAAAAAT
Source organism: Ampullaceana balthica (assembly GCA_944989445.1). Lineage (NCBI taxonomy): Eukaryota > Metazoa > Mollusca > Gastropoda > Lymnaeidae > Ampullaceana > Ampullaceana balthica. The sequence continues at coordinate 152,563 of CALYLW010001504.1, read as the reverse complement.
AAAAAACGGAAAAGTACAATGTGGCGACTAACATAGGCGTCATCAAAACGAAATAAGTACGTACTTTGGTGTCGGTCAGAGCTGGGAAGCCGCCTAACAAATTTCGCAAAGATTGGGCCAAAAATAAGAAACTTTTACACGGCCAACATTGTCTACAATTAAGAACATTTCACGTAAAACTTTGAAATGAAACCTGCTTAACTTTGGGACATCCGATGTTAAGGTACTGTAATTTATAAATATCATCATCATCATTTGGACGTTGGGTTCTTTGTGGAACATAGGGCCCCTGTCAAAGCTTGCCACTCTACACGGTCCCTTGCCAGTCGCTTCAAATCTTCCCAGGTCTTCCCAATTATTCCAGCATCGTCTAACAACATGTTCCGTCTCCATGTAATCTTGGGTCTTCCTCGTTGTTTGCCCCGGGGATTCCAAACTAAGGTCTGCCTAGCCCTGCTGTTATCTTTCCTAAGGGTGTGTCCAATCCATCTCCACTTTCTTTCCATGATTTGTTGTGCTACTGTTCTTTGTCCACACCTAACCCACAGCTTGGAGTTTTCGAACCATTTTATTTTCAGAATATTTCTGAGGCATCTGTTAACGAAGGTCTTGCGTCTAGTTTCATTGTCTCTGTCGTTCGCTATGTTTGGGACCCATAAAGTATGACCGTTTTAACGTTGGTGTTAAAGATCATTACTTTTGTTTTGAGTGATTTACGTAGATCTCCAGACCTGTTTCAGATTGGCAAACGCCTGTCGCGCCAAATTTATTCTTTGTACGATGTCCTCATCTGTTCCCCCTGATACACTGACCACACTCCCAAGGTATACAAAATTGTTTACTTGCTCCAAGCTACAGTTTGCTACGTGTACGACTCCATCTTGTTGGAAGTTTTTTTTTAAAAGTTTTTTTTAATGTTTATATTGAATCCTACATTTTTCCCAATCTCGCTCAAGGCTGTGATTTTGTCTTGCATGTCTTGAAGTCTGTGGGACAGAATAGCCAAGTCATCCGCAAACTTTAAAACTTCTAAGTTATGCATTAGGTTCCACTGGACTCCTTTTCCTGAGCTTGCATAAGCTTCTTTTGTGACCCAGTCTAACACAAGAATGAAACAGAAGTGGTGAAAGGAGGCATCCTTGTTTGACTCCAGTTGTGACATGGATTTTATCTGTTAGTCTACAATTATCTAGTACTTGACATGTAAAGGTTTCGTACATATTTTGGATGATGTGTGTTATTTGGTTTGGTATTCCATAGTGTCTCATTATTGATCATATAGTTTCTCTATTTATGCTTTCAAAGGCATTTTCAAAGTCCACAAATGTGTCATAGAGTGGAGATTGCCATTCAATAGATTGTTCTATAATTATCCGGAGTGTTGCTATTTGGTCAATTCATGATATTCCTATTCTGAACCCAGCTTGTTCTTCTCCCAGGAGATCATCGCAGGCATCTTTTATTCTGTTGAGTATTGTTCTGCTGAAGACCTTGCTTGATACTTATAGTAGGGTAATTCCTCGCCATTTTTCACATTGTGACAGATCCCCATTCCTAGGAATTTTAATCAGTAAGCCCTTTTTCCATTCTGCAGCAGGGGTTTCAGTTGACCACATTTTGTTGAAGATACTATGGAGTTTGTTAATGATTTCAGCTCCTCCTTCTTTAAGGACCTCAGGTGGTATGTCATCTGCACCTGCTGCTTTCCATATCTTCATTTGATTGACGGCTGTCCATATTTCTTCTTTGCATATCTCGTCCATATGTATGCCCAGTGTTTCTGCTGTCGTCAGATCGAATGGGTTCAGAGGGTTGGTCTGTTTAGCACTTCCTGGAAATAATATTTCCATCTTCTAGGCTGGTAATATGGAGGAAAGGACTTTACCTCGTTTGTCTCGGACTGGTACATTGTAGTTAGATTTCTTGTGACTCAAGAGTTTAGTAATTTTGTATAACTGTTTTAGATTTCCTTTTCCTCCTTCTTCTTGTGCTTGTTCAGCTAGCTTATTTTAAAATTTTCGTTCGTCATTTCTAAGTATTTTTGTGACCTCTTTTGAAATTTTATAGTACTCTTGTTGCGTAAGTTGCTTATGTTTTCTTGTTTTGGCTGGATATAATTTTGGTTTTTCACGTTTTCTAGCTTTTATTCTTTGCCATTTATAAATATAAGTCATCAAAATTGTATGTGCCAAGTTAAGTCAAGAAACATCCTTGTAGTCAGAACTCTTCCCAGGACTGTACTCAACATCTAGCTAAAGTTTCATTGTGATCAATGACTAAAAGAATATTTATACAGCTTACTTACAAAAAAAAACATTAAAGGCCCTCGGGCCCAAACGTTGCAGGATGTAAATTTCAATACACCTGTTGATTTCAATCTTGATCAAGATACTTGTTTGAAAATATTTGTCAAGGTCGTTTAAAATGAATTGGGAATCAAAAGAAATACAGTGCTCAGAGACAAAAACGGTGCAAGATGTAAAGTTTAAAAGGTCTTAAAATTTAATATGGATTATGATGGAGATATGTGTCGATTTTTGTAAATATTTATTTTAATGAAATAGCGAATAAAGTTTTTAAGGTTTACGAAAAAGATTTGGATCCCACGGCTCCGAAAGAGTGCACATGAAAAGTTTATTACCCTATAGAATTTTAATATTGGCCATCAAATTGTATATACCAAGTTTAGTTAATAACAACCCATTTACCCAGTAGCTACTGTTTAAAATACATTTTCTACATAATTCATCTTTAAAAAATGAAGTTTTGTGCTCCTGGTCCATAATAAGTGGTATCTTAAAAGTTTTATAACTGAAACTTTTGTGGGAAAGTACTTGAATACTTCTTAAGGTTTCATGACGATCGGATGAATATAATTAGATTTATACAGCTTGAATAAGAAAAATAATATTAAGGTTTTAAAAAATTGTTTTTTTAGAATCATTATGTTGAATAAAGTTGAGAGAAAGTTGTAAGTGAGGTTACTGTATAAATTCATAAATTGAAAAACATATTTGATTTTCGTGCACCAGCTAACCTACTGGACTTTGAAATATGGCCTTCAAGTTAAAGTATTTAAATGTCGAGTATCTAGTGTGACACTGTCAAGAACAATTAATGACTTCAATACCACTTGATTTAATTCAGGTTTATTAAGATATTTAGGCCTATAATTACACTTTTTAAATATAATCCGCAAAATGTATCACAGAAGAACAAGAAATTCTCAGAAGATGGACCGAATACTGTTCTGAGCTGTAAAATGAAGACTCCAAAGTCAACAAACACAGACATGCATTCTATTCTCCGCGACGAGGTGGAGCTGGCTGTACAAAAACTGAAGAAGGGGAAATCAGCTGGAGCGGACAACATTCCGGGCGAACTGATTCAAGCAGGAGGTGACCCCGTAATAAACATCCTAACTAACATGTGCAACAAGATCTGGCAGACAGGGAAATGGCCAACCCCCTGGACGCAATCGCTGGTTATCACGCTCCCAAAAAAAGTGTAATCAACAGATGTTTCAGAACTACCGTACAATCAGCCTGATTAGTCACCCCAGCAAAGTCATGCTTATGATCATATTGAACAGACTGAAACCACAAGCAGAGCAAATCATTTCAGAAGAGCAGGCGGGCTTCAGAACAGGAAGAAGCACAAAGGAGCAAATCTTTAACCTGCTAGTTCTCTGTGAAAAACATCTCCAACACCAGAGTGACCTCTATCATGTCTTTATAGACTTTAAAAAAGCGTTCGACAGAGTGTGGCATGCGGCACTGTGGGCAACGATACACAAATTCAACATAAATGCAAAAATCATTGAAGTGATCAAGAACCTTTACAACAGAGCAACCAGCGCAGTACTCTTCAACAGCAAGCTGGGAGATTGGTTCAAGACCGCTGTTGGTGTCAGAAAAGGATGTTTACTTTCCCCCATCCTCTTCAACCTCTTCCTTGAAAGGATCATGACAGATGTGCTAGAAGACCATGTCGGAACAGTCAGCATCGGAGGGAGAAGTATAACCAACCTACGCTTCGCCGATGACATTGACGACCTAGCTGGTAGCGAGGACGAACTAAAAGAATTCCTCGCAAAGCTAAAGAAAACAGCAAAGGCGTACGGCATGGAAATCAACACAGAAAAGACCAAGGTCATGGCTAATAGTAAATTCACAAGCGAGATTGGGATAAACGGGCAAAAACTCGAAGAAGTCTCCACCTTCAAGTATCTAAGGGCCATAATATCCGACGAAGGCTCAAAGCCAGAAATTCTTGCCAGAGTAGCCCAAACAATGGCAGCATTAAGCAAATTAAAGCACATCTGGCAAAGTAAGAAGCTCTCCCTGATATCAAAGATCCGGCTAATGCGCTCTCTAGCGATGTCGGTCTTTTTGTATGATTGTGAGGCTTGGACGCTCACTGCAGACCTCCAAAGAAGAATAAATGCGCTAGAGATGAGATGTTTCAGAAAGATATTGAACATCTCCTACTCAGCGCACATCACAAATGAAGTGGTCCGCAACAAAATAAGTACTGTCATTGGCCCCTACGAGGACCTACTCACATCAATTAAGAAGAGGAAATTGCGATGGTACGGACACGTGACAAGAACTGGAGGTCTCGCAAAAATCATATTACAAGGCAGAGTCCAGGGAGGAAGGAAAAGAGGCAGACAAAAGAAGAGATGGGAGGATAATATCAAAGAGTGGACCGGCCTGTCATTCAGCGACTCTCAAAGGGCAGCACAGGACCGTGACAAATGGCGTGTGTTAGTGTGCAGTTCACGATGGTGCCCCAACGACCCAACAACGGGTTAAGGGATAGTTCAAGTTCAAGTTCAAATCTAATGACATTATTAGTAATATTTATTACAGCTGAGAGAGAAGTTCAACTAATATTTAGTTAATGAAAAATCCTTTCTACAAGTATTTATTTCCAATATAAACTTTTTAGTTCCCTTGTTATTTCTTTCTTTCTTTCTAATAAACTTTTTATTATCTGTATAAAATAAACATAATTTTCCGGGGGGGGGGAAACATGTGTTCTACCCCGGGGAGCTCATACCCACGTTACACCGCTGCATAGATGAATATTCAATTACAGGTCTTACCATAGTACTATAGAATGTTAGTAGTTCCTTTGTTTTGATCTCATTATTAATATATGCTTTTAGTGTTTGGGGCCTTAAATGAGTTATTTACTTAATATGTTATTCAAAATGACGGTAAGTCTCAATCGTTGTCTTTAGAAATTATATTTATTTCATATTTATTTTGAAGATTTGACTACGTTTTTGCGTTACGAAATTAGTTATAAAGTAACTGTTGTTTAAACGTTTAAATTAGTATCCTTAACTTTGAAAACAATAAACTCTCTTTCGTTTACAAATTGTAAACTTTTATTTACCAGTGAACCAACATTGATTTATTTTAAATTTGTTATAATACAATCTAATGTATTATTGATTGCAATTTGTTTTCATTAGTTTGAAGCCGTGACAAATTCTGAGAGGTTGTCTTTTTAAGTAACATGTCCTACACACCATTGCGTTGGAACACAATTGCATATGCGTTTGTTTGTTGTTGATTTTTTGCTCGATTTTAGATTTTTTCATCATGTTTCTTCTCATCATTTCGTATTTATCCTTTTTTCCAATGTTCCCAAATGTGTTTCGATTGTGTGCAAGTTCCTCCTATTTGGAGCAGTCATTTTTTGCCACCACGATGTCTGTGCTCAATATGTCTATATTTTGAGACGTGCTATCCAACTAAAGCTTTTTCCTGTCACCACCTTGCTGTATAACACATACTTGGGTATGATGTCAGGTTGCATCCACTTGACGTGCCCCAGCCAGGGAAATATATATGTAATGCTGCACACGTTTGACCTCGGTTTTCCAGAAGTTTTTCGACGTTTTATGTCTGTGACGCATATCAGGCATTTGAGATGGGAGGGTTTATCTCTTGTGTATGCAGTATTAAACGCGCATTCACAAAAGAAAGTTTTCTGCATGCAGTCCTGGTATAAGTGCGGGTTTTATTGTTGTTGTTGGTTTTTTTGTGTGTCTTTTTTGTGAGTTAAGCTTTAAAAAAGTATTCGTTTATTAATTCTATAAATGACATTTACAACCTTTCTGTCATACCACTGATCATTTCATTTATTGAGATCGTGCATAAAATGTTATGTTCCATAAATTTTAAACTGTCAGAAGCATCCCCGACACCATAGTATATTGTAATAGTCGAGAGAGCGTCAGATATTTGAACGACGCCACGCAGGAGTTTAGAATCACCACGCAGCAAATTTATAAAATATTGCTACAAAAAAAAACAACAGACGTTGTGCAACGTTGCATAAGAGTTGGCGCAGATAAAAGGTTATGTCTAAGATTGATCTTCTCTAGCCACATTGTAGTTATGGGAGTAAAAGCGATTCTTCAGCGTTATAATTTCAATGTGGGTAAGCTCTTTTATATTATAATTGGAATGGAGGTTCTACAATAGTTATTGCAGTCGCTATTCTCTCCTTTACTCGGATTAAAATTATCAATTTTAGGATTTTTCATTTCTTCTAGTAGCTTTGCTGGTTCCTAACACAAAGTAAGGAATACCTGCATAAGTCGTAAAAGTAATCGCTTGCGCAAAAGGAGAATTTTGTGTGTAATTTTATCATTGCTAAAATCTTTCCCACATGTGATGCAATCGATTGCTCTACAAAGCTTATTTAATGTAGGTAGGGTATCAAACTCCTTCACGTCCGATGGGCATGGAATATGCATAAGAGCAGATTTTGAGACCGTGTTAATTTTTGCGTATAGTTTTATGAGATGCTCCTACGTAAGTTTAGTTATTTTTCTTGATCAGCAATATGTTCATCTGATTTTGAAATTAAGGGCGTAGACTTAGATGCCAGAGGGGCTTTCTAACTCTTTGGTATTCTCCTACACATCCGTTGTATCATTTGTATCAGCAGCTAAGTGTATTCTAGGATTTAGATTGAAACATAATGGGAAAAAGTGAAGCCGTACTGGCCTCTGGATATGTTTTGGTATTTCCAAAAATTGTAGAATAGCTTGAAAACAGCTGTTTTTATATGCTAAAAGAGCCATTATTTTTTCGTCAGTTAGTTGCTTCGTTTCCGGCCACTGAGCCTTGAAACAAATTTAAATTATGCGTTTCCTGTGGGAGCTCACCTATAAAAAGTATACCAGAGCTTGCACACTTGTGTGTTTTGGGAGCATTTAAAGCCTGTTAGGGATTTTTATAGAGCAGATACTTATGCGTGTTTTTTAAAAATTCATAGTGAGATACAGGTTGTTTGTTTGTGTGTGTTCATTTTTGAAGTGACCGAATCTTGCTAGCTAATATAAAATGATATGTGTAGCAGTCTGTGCTGTGTTAGCTGATGTATACAGAACAATGGCAAGTTGTATTCGTCTTGAAATAATGATATCTTCTTGATTGCAGTGAGTGGAGCAAGAATTCCTACATTTGGTGGATAGCTGTGCTGTCGTATTTGTTAGTATTTGTTTGGTATTTGTTACACATAGTCCGTGGAGGCAACACATTTCCAGCAAGGTCTGCTCATTTTCATTTAGCAGGCCTCTTCCAAAATAACAAACTCATGATTTCCAGGACAAGTGATCACTTTCCAGTCTCTAAATGAGGCCACCCAAAACGTAGATTGGTTCGTTTGTGGGTATCAGCGCTGGATTTAACTATAAGCTACACAGTTATAGCTTAGTTTCTTCACTTTTTGTTGCCCCGCACACATTTTTTGAGTTAGCAATTGTCAAATACACTTTACTATTTTTTTTATTGGCACAACATTTTTGTTGTGTTCAAAGTCATTAAACTCTGTAGGCCATAGAATAGCTTCGGTAACATATCATACAAGCAAACGTGGCTCGACAATTTACAGCTAAATAGGCCTACTAGAAAAGATTAATAATAAATGTCAGTACTGGAAAAAATGTTATTGGGACGCGGTGGTCGATTGGCAGCACGACTATGGCGTCCCTGAGTCACCCAGCTCCGAATGGGTACCAATGGGTACCTAACACGGCTGGGTGATTCGTGGAACCATTATAGCCGTGGTCTGTGAACGCTGCATCACTTGCCAACAAATCTTCCGTCATGTTCTGTGGACGCAATTATCTTCTGCATAGGAGGAACTTCTGTATAGATAAGATAAGATATTGAATGATTTGTGACAGATATAATTACTATGACAGAGCGTGGTTTACCTTTCACAAAATATTTATTTAGGAAATGGTATGTTTATCTTTAAGATGTTCTTAAATATTTGAAGGATATGTTAAATCATTTTGCAGAAAAGCTTAAGAAAAATATAATTGATTCCCGTTTATTAAAGAGAAACAGAAGCAGGCATAGCAATTATGACGAAAAATATATCTTTGCAAGAAAAGCTGAGATAGAATAACTCATATAAATAATGATGAAGCTGATTTTTAGAGAATTTTGTGCCAAAATACAACTTCAGAATAAAAACAGTTAAAGCCGTGACGAATTTATTTGAGTCACGTTCGCACAGACGGTCTCTGTATACAATGATGCCGAAAAAATGTTTTAACTTTTAACAAAACGAGAATTTATAGAAGAAGAAATGTGTGACTCAGTTAGTGCTTTATCTAGACTTATATTCTGAATATGTCAACATATATCCTCCGTGTATATATATATATATATATATATATATATATATATATATATATATATATATATATATCACTTGCTTTCGTCTATGATATTGGAAAGAATAATTTTATCTGCTACCTCAATTTATACATTTGTAACGATCAATCTGTACAGAGGATGTTTGTGCTGCATTTATGAAACTATTGTGCCTATTCTTAATTTTGGCTAGATTTTAAGATATTGAGATTTTTTTTTCTTTTCCTGGTTTTATTAGGTAACCTTATCAGCGACACTTTTTATACTTTTTCCTTTCAGTAAATCCACGGTATGGTATTTTTCGTGTGTGTTTTTTGTTTGTTAGTAAAGCCTAGTGTAAAAGCCAAGGCTAGTTATAAGTTAACAGATGCGCTTGTGCACCAACGCCTCATAGGAATTCCTACATATGTGGATGATAAACTTCGACCCCTATCCTAGAAAAAAAAACAAATACCAAACACATACACACACACTCACACACATATATGTACCGGAGAGGTGGCGAAATGATTTTATATATATAGCATAAACTAACTAGACAGTTAATAACAAAAAATTTAATGCAGATTGTGAGGTCTATACATTGTAAGATTTCATTTGACTACTTCCTAAGTTTGAATGGATTATTAAGAAAACGTATAATTAATTAGATGAAACTTTAACTGGAAACAGGGTTGTCACGTGTGAATCACAGTTTTAATTTATTCTATGCTCTATTACTTTCCCTAAGCACTCTATGTCTCGTTCTTTCCTAAAATGTCGTTTTGTTCTATATGTCGTTCTCCCTAGTCCAAAGCATGTGGGTGACATAATAGATGTCACCACTGCTCAAAGCCATGCAATTTGAAGTCTTTCATTCCCTGCTCCATGTCCTCATCAACTGCCCTTGATGTCTCCCTGGTCTATGGTCAAGTCCGACTATATTAACAATTTAGCTTCCAGTCACTGTAAACTATCGTGTAATCTAAAATCCTAATTCCTTCGCTCTCCTCTTGACTGGGCTGGGGAGATGTAGAGAGGATGTGAGGTCTAGCCCTATATTCTCTGGCGCACACTGTATGGTTTTGAGACTTGGGGATGATTCCGGGTGAACATTGCCATATCAATCTTAAACTTTTGAAACACAGCGCCCTCGCTGGAATAATTTACAAATGAAATTTCCGAATTAAGACAACAGTGAATTAAGTTACAAGAGTATTAGTATATCTACCTAAAGAAGAACAAAAATAAATTCACTCACTCTCATGTAAATGTTACTAAAACAGTGACTTAATAATAATTCAAATAAATTTGTTTAAAGTTTTCATTTGTACACGCACAATATTTTTTTATAAAACCTATTAAAAAGGTTATGTTAGAAAAAAAATGTTGTTTTATACTTACAGCTACATGCAAAATTAAATTGAACCAGGAAACTAATCTTAAGGAGTCTTTGGAAAAAGAGTTAGGTATATATTTCGATTAATTAATTGGTTTAATAAAGTCTCTATCTTACCTAATCATTGACCGCTTGTAAATGTTGGTCAAAAATAGCAAACATGATATTCAAGTATTACAAAATCTATATTTTAAAACAAAACGAAATAATGTTATTTTTACCATGTTTTTATTAACTCACTTTTGTTCCTGTTTGTTGGCTTGTCTGTCCACAATTTTTCAAATCTGCCACCTCCTGGCGGGCAAAAGTGCTTGAGGGCATTCATGTCGCGGAAGCATCCCTCATAGCTTTGAGTGAAGAGAGAAGGGCCAGGAGAAAGGGGAGGGGGCAGAGGAGCAGGAGTACACGTCATCGTTCCATGAGGACTGATGGTTGACATACCTACATATATATATATATATATATATATATATATATATATATATATATACGGTCAATAAGCATACCATAACGAAATATTTTAATTATTAACAAATTATTTGTGTTTCAGGATCTTCAATTAAAGGAATAAAGCTGTAATTACTAAAAACGTGGGGCGGGTGCTTATGAGGTTTTACATAAGCAGTTCACGCATTCTCTCACTTATAGATCTCTCTTTTGCCTTCTAAATTATAAATATTTTATTTTTATACCAAACATCCGCCCCACTTTTTTAGCCATATTAAATCAAAGTACTTGAACTTATAAGTTTCAAATTGTTTTCTTCTTTTTATTCCACTTATAAAAACGTGGTTTGTAAAATCTTTTATTTACCCCTATTTATTATATTTACAGCTACATTAAAAGTTAAAATGGATGAGGAAAATAATCTCAAGGAGTCTTTGGAGAAAGAGTTAGGTTTGTATTTCAATACATTAATTGGTGTAAGAAAATTTATATATTACCTATTCATCGACCGCTAGTAAATGTTGGTCAAAATTAGGAACAAATGATATTCAAGAATTACTAAGTACAGTGGAACGCGGTTAAGTCGATGGCCTCGGCGGTATGAAAAATGGCGCCGAGATAACCGACCATCGAGTTAAACGAAAACCAATATGGTGGCAAAATAATAACATGCGCTTGAAATTTCTTTATATGCATGATGTGCGTTAATTAGTGATGGGAAGATTAATCGGCATCGTATCGGAATATCGGGACCCTATTTCTTAACTCTTTCCTAAGGTTGTTAAGACCTTTCGTTTTTAAGGACCGTTTAAGTTTAAATATAACCCTTTATTGCGTCAGCATAGTTTTTTTCCCCTAGTCCATAAATGTAACGAATTCATCTACTACTTCCCGCCACACCGCGCGCGCGCGCAGGGTCCGCTTGTGACTGGTTACATCGTATTTTTTCTCTCTCGTTTGGTGATTCCCAGATTGAGCGATACTGTGCCTTGGAAGGCACTTGGGTGACTTTTCTTACAAGCTACACAAATAAATAACCAACCCCGTGTAACCTACATATTCCCGCATTGTTCCCGAACCATTCTCTTCCAAACCATCTTCCTTGGGTCCATCCTCTCATTTTACAATGGACTCAGAATTCCTTCGGTAACTTGATGCTAATCGGACTAACCAACAACAATGATGTGTGAGATTGAGAGTTGGGGTGGGTAAACCGTCTTTAGTCTGTTATATTATATATTTTAAAATCTGGGGAGCCTTGTTTACAGTAAGCACCCTTTGACTTTGGTATCGTCCCATCACTAGCGTTAATAAATGAGAATGTACATGCACGTGTTTTTGGAGGATTTTTTTTACACAAAGGCGTTGCCATTATTTGTTCGTCTATCCTAACCTATATATGACTCATGACAAAGCGAACTCTTCTCTATAAAGATGTACACAAATAAATTAGGAACTCCTTTTGAACTTTTGAACCTTCAACTTTGACACATTTTAATTAATTCTAACAAATAATTAAATGGCTTTTGCACACGGCCAATTCTTATGAATGAAACAATAAAAACAAAGCAGTAGTAATAGAGTCAAAATGAGGTTGAAGAATGAATGGTTGCCAATGACAACAAGTCTGCACACGGTACATTTTGTTATTCCATACCAAACGAAATGTTTTAGAAATTGTATGCCTTCCCTTGGTTATAAAAAATCACATCTAACATTTTCAAAAGCAGGCGATTGGTCATGGGGATCGGAATAACCAACGCTAAGCGGCAAATTTGTTTCTATTTTGTCCTCGATGTATTAGGGTTCGGTGACTTAAAATAATCGAATTAACCGATGAGAAAATGCAAAGACAAAGAGAGAATTTGGCGGTTCCAATAAAAAACGTCAAATTAATAGAGATGAAGAGTTAACCGGGCTCGAGTTAAGTGGGTCCCACTGTATTGACTTGAAATAAAATAGAATAAATATTGACTATATAACAAATGTCATGAAACATCAAAAATAGTGTAAATAATTTAAAGAATATTTTGGAGATTCCTTAAATAAAATACTTGCATGAACATCGACACTTAACACATTTCACAGGGCTGCGGAAATTAAATAATTAATTTCTCGATTAATCGTTAAAAATCTTAAGGATTAAATTTTTGTAACGATTAATCGACCCACCACTTATAAATGTACTGGAAGTCAAAAAGTAAAATATTTCAGCACATAAATATAAACTAATTTCCGGAAGATTACACGAACATTTTGGTTTTAAACTATTGACTGACGTGAATGTTAAATTTGATGATAAAGGTTATTGTGTCTATTGAGAGAAATCGTTTGCCTACCATGCAATGTCCCCTATAAGTCTAAGCTTCGTTGGTCCGTGTGCAAGGTTTAAAAAAACAACTCTTATGCAACGTTGCACAATGTCTGTGTAGCAATATTTTATAAATTAGCTGCGTGGTGATTCTAAACTCATGCGTGGCGTTGGTCAAATATCTGCGCAGCCGCGCTGCTTAAAGGGAACATAGCTACCATGGTTCGCTTACATATCACCTGCATACCAAATATCTACTATAGTATCGGAAACTTCAGCTGAGACAATCTAAGGCTATGTGAACGAATGTTCAGCTCGACTGGTTATATTATCAATAAGACCCGCTCATCACTTGAAACAAATAATGTCAATACACTTGTCTGTTTGTGTTGTTGGTTAAAAGATGTCATATAAAGAAGACATTCCAGTGTTATTTCGATTTTCAACAAGTATTTTAATAAATGTTACTTATGACACAATACTTTTCAATTTTTGGCTTTAATCGAAATTGTCAATTAATTAATCATTGATTTTTCAAAAGTTAACGATTAAATTTTGATTAATCGTTAACAGACTTAAAATTGTATAAATCATTATTTGTAAGATTTAATTATAGACATTATATCATATCCATATATATATATATATGTCAATATCAATATATATATATATATATATAAATATATCTATCTATCTATCTATATATATATAAATATATATATATATATATATATATATATATATATACAGTGGTACCTCGAGATACGAGTTTAATTGGTTCCGTAACATTGCTTGTATGTCAAGTTGTTCGTATCTTAAATCAATTTTTACCTTTGAAATTTATTGAAATGTCATTAATCCGTTCCAGCCCAATAATTTGCTACCCCTAATTGTTTTGTTACGTGTTTTTGAACAAGAAAAATGTATTTATAAATGACAAATTTCGTTTAAAAAGATATCAAAAGAGAATGTAAAGAAAAAAAAATGGTTTTATAAAGTGTACATACATATTTGTATTTTTGGTCACTTAAACGTATCTTAAACACAACTTAAAAGCTACTGTATGCTTAATTTTATAGTTACTTCTTTTCTCTTCACTGGTCTTTGCGTTTTTCGCCGGATTAAAAAAAAACTGTCCAAGGAGGTTTCTTTCTTCCTCTCTTTTAGAATGCTGCGGAAATGAGTTAGGCAATTGTCATTAAATAGCTCCGATGCAGGACCAGTTGCAATTTTTTCGGTGTGTTTCTTTTCCACGAACTGTGAAACTATCTCCCACATTCCCAAAATCTCACTTGTAGAGATAACTTCCTCCACCTCTGGCCCTTCCTCAAAACCAATTTCTTGCAGAACCCCCGAATGCCCTTGCGACTGTAACTCTTGTAATTCATCGGTCATCAGTTCCTGAGAGTGCTCGTATCTCACATTTTGCTCATATTTCAAAACAAAACTTCGCTCGCTCGACACCTCGTATCTCAAATAACTCGTATGGCAGGGCACTCGTATCTCAAGGTACCACTGTATATATATATAAATATATATATATAATATATATATATATATATATATATAATATATATATATATATACTTATTATATATATATATATACTTATTAAATGCAAAAGCCCTCACTGACTTACTGACCCAATCATCACTAATTCTCCAACTTTCCGTGTAGGTAGGAACATGAAACTTTAGGAAGTTTTGAGTACACTCTCACAACGATAACTGGAGAAAAAGAATTTTAAAGTTACCACTCACTGGTGGCCGATGGCCAAAATAAGGTTTTTTCCTTATATATTATCTGTATAAAAACTGACTCAACACTAATTCCCCAACTGCCCGTGTAGGTAGGATCAAGAAACTTTGGGAAGTTGTTGAGTACCCCCGTGGTGGTAAGAGGCGAAAAACAAATAAAAATTATCACTCACTGGGAGCTGGGGGCCCAAATGTTTTTTTTTCTGATATGAGCTTTATAAAATCTAACTAATACATAATTCTCCAACTTCCCGTGTAGGTAGGAGCATGAAACTTTACAAAGTTGTTGAGTACACTCCCGCGATGGCAACAGGTTAAAAAACAAATGATACAATTATCATTCATATGGGGCTGGGGACCTAAATGTAGTTTTAATTTCTTTTATAAAAACTGACTCATCACTATTTTTTCAACATCCCTTGTAGGAGCATGAAATTTTGGGACGTTTTTGAGTACCCTCCCGCGATGGTAACAGGTGAAAACTGAATTTAAATTATCACTTAATGGGGGCCGGGCGCCAAAATGTAGCTTTTTCCTTGTATGAACTATATCAAAATTTATATAATTTTTGGATACTGTTTAAATGGATGGATCTTGACCAAACACGGTATATAAAAACTTGATTGCAAATAGTAAAATACTATATGACATTTAACTATTAATATCTATTCTTTTAGAGCCGCGGGTCCCAAATCTCTTTTTCGAAAACGTTTAAGACTCTTCCCTATTCGATTTCACATGATCTTTACAAATATTGACAAACGAATATTTCAATCATAATAAAGATTGAAATCAACTTTTGTTTTGAACTTTACATCTTATACCAATTGGGCCCCAGGGCATATATTGTCGTTTATGTAAAGCCTTATAAATAGTATTTTATTCATCAAACGCCCAACATTAGCAAATGTTTCTGGCGTAAAAAGTTGTTTAAATACCACTTATTAGGGACCGGAGGCCCAGTATGGTATTTTTAACATGTGTTATAATACATTATTTTTAATCCGGGGCTAATTGGTAAATGGATGGATTACTGACCAAATTTGTTATAAAAATGTGATGGTCCTTATTAAAATTCTATAAGATAGTAAATTCCTAACGTCTATTCATTCTGGGCCGGGGCCCCAAATAATTTTGTCGTAAACTTTAATAGCTTAAATTTCCATAAGATTTTAAACAATTTAGACTAATATAGACACATATATCTATCATGATTGAAATCGTCAAGCCGTTTTTGTTACGTAGCATAGCAAAATCGTTCTGCTAAGCAAGAGATAAGGAAGAAAAACCTTTTTTTTACGTATGTACGGCTAAAAAATAATAATAATACGAGGGAAAAGTATGTAGGTAACAAAAAAATATATTTGTAAATTGGAACAAAAATATTAGAAATATTTTCTTAAATTTTAATCAAATTTGAATAGATTAAAATAACTTTAATCGATTACATTGTTTAACGATTTATCGATAAATTAAATCGTTAATTTCCTTAGATCTATTACACACACACACACACATTTATATATGTATATATATATAGATAGATAGATAGATAGACAGACAGACAGACACAGACAGACAGACAGACAGACAGACAGACGGATGGACGGACGGACGGACGGACGGATGGACGGATGGACGGATGGACGGATGGACGGATGGACGGATGGATGGATGGATGGATGGATGGATGGATGGATGGATGGATGGATGGATGGATGATGGATGGATGGATGGATGGATGGATGGATGGATGAATGGATAGATAGATAAATATATAGATAGATAGATATATAAGTAATAGATAGATAGATAGATAGATAGATAGATAGATAGATAGATAGATAGATAGATAGATAGATAGATAGATAGATAGATAGATAGATAGATAGATAAATAGATAGATAGATAGATAGATAGATAGATAGGGTGGGTGGGTTGGTGGGTGGGTAGGTGGGTTGGTGGTGGATGGGTGGATGGATAGATGGATGGATGGATGATGGATGGATGGATGGATGGATGGATGGATGGGATGGGATGGGATGGATGGATGGAGGGATGGATGGGATGGGATGGGATGAAATGTATGGGATGGGATGGGATGGGATGGATGGATGGGATGGGATTGGATTGATGGATGGATGGATGGGATGTGATGGATTGGATGGAGAGATGGGATTGGATGGATGGATGGATGGATGGATGGATGGATGGATGGATGGATGGATGGATGGATGGATGGATGGATGGATGGATATGTCATGGTATCCCTATCTACATATATATGTTACTAATGTTTTAAGTTAAATAATAATAATAAAATATAATTTTGATTGCCTTCAGTATACCCACAATAATTTTTAAGGGCTATTTTTTTTAAATTTATGTTCGAAAATATTATAATGCTTTTAAACTTGCAGCTACATTCAGGCTAAAAATGGATCAGCAAATTAAACTTAACGAGACTTTGGAAAAAGCGTTAGGTATGTATTATAATTCATGAATTTGTTTAAGAATTTTTTTTTATATTAACTTATCACTGACCGTTGTAAATACTGCTCAAAATTAGCTGATATGATATTCAAGGATAACTTAGAATAGAAATTAAATAATTTAGCAAAAATATGGACAGGTCTAAATGTATTAAAATGTCCAAAATAACGTTAAAAATGTATGGCACTTTTAAGAAGAGTCCTTAGAGACCTTAGATAAAATAAATAAAATATGACCGTGTTGCATTAACATCGACATGTTTGTTTACTCTTCATAATTCTAAAGTCTAAATCGTTTTGATATTGGTTATTTAAAAAGAAGATAAAATTCTAATCAAATTTAATTTTTCATCCATTTATATAACTATATAACCTTTGCGATCAGGATATAAATTGAAAAATTTACAAAACCTATTTAATCTTTTTAAAAATTTTATTTGAAAGTAACGTATGATAGATTACTTTTGAAAATTATATTTTTGCAGATGATGTGAACGAAAAATTACAATTCGAGGAGTGCAAAAGACAAAGTCTGGAACAAGAGTTAGGTAACTTGGAAAAAATGTAGTAAAAAGAGTTTTAAATATCGATAGTATTAAGGATATTAAAATTCTGACTCGTGGCGTTTCGGTCCCACGACGCTTAAAGTATCCACTTATTTAGGACCAGGGGCGCAAAATTTCTGTTCTTCCCGATATAATTATAAAAATATTTTGAAACCTTTCTCTACAAGTAAAAGGGTGGATCTTGAACAAATTTACTATTTTAAAAAAAACAACAAAAAACAATGAGTCGTTATTTTAAAAAGAAATAATGCCAAAAGCCTCGTAGGCGTGCCCTTAACAACTTCCCAATGTATAATTTCGATTGAATAAATAATTTTGTTAAAATTTAAATTTAAAACTGAATCAGGATAAATACATAAATAATATAATAGCCCAAGTCACTCATTGGAAGGATGTGTAAAGCTATGACGTCATATTTTAAGGTTATATTACTTTCAAGGTGTGCATCGGTGGCGCGCAAAAAGGTGTGCAAAATAATTATAAATTAAAGACGCGCTGTAAAAAAATATATAAATGACGTCATTGTTTTAGCTTAAATTTTAATTTTTGAAAAGGGAACGATGTAAAAATAGGATTTGAGGATTCATAATTATAAAATACTTTGTGTACATTTCAGCAAGTTTAATATTTCGTATTTATCAAACAAAGTTAAGTTACTTGGGCTTTTGACAAAAAAGTAGGCGCCATAGGCACCCTACAGCTACAGTGAGCGCCGTAGGCGCCCTACAACCCCTGTTATAAAATACTTTGTGTACATTTCAGTAAGTTTAATATTAAGTATTTATCAAACAAGGATAAGTTGGTTGGGCTTTTGAAAAAGTGGGCGCCGTAGGCGCCACGGCACCCCAGCGCAACCTAGTAAGCATATATTTTTCAATATTTTCCAAAATCGAACGGGTAATAAAGTTGCAGACGTTAATAAATATGAATGGAGATTGTGGTTTAAACCTATAGTTTTTTTGTTTGATTTTTTAAAACTGAAGCATGTGTACCAAGTTTGGTCATAAACCATTGCTTTACCCAGAAGCCAATATGTATTTTCAATGAAGCTCTTAAGGAAAAGAATGAAATTTAATGCCACCGGCCCCCAATAAGTAGTAAACTTTTAAAAAATATTATCCTAGAAAAATTTTCAGGCATGTAATCAACAACTCAACAAAGTTTTATGGCTAATTGATGAATGGTGCAAGTAGCCATTGTTTAAAATAATATTTATAAACCTTATATGAAGAGAAAACAACATATTAAGTGCCCCCAGGCCTCTACACTAAATATATTAAGTTCAAAATGCCTGCATATTTCAATGTGGATCATGGTGGTGATTTGCTTCAAATATTTGTCAAGATCGTGTAAAATAGAATGGGTAATAAAGTCTTAATTGTTTATAAAAACATATTTGGGGCCATCTGACAAACATAATTGCACTGTAGTATTTTAAAATGGACCATCGCGTTTTTATGTACTAAGTGTGGTCAACATCCATCCAATTACCAAGAAGCCATTGTTTATAATAAATTGTTTATAGCACATTTAATAAACAAATTGACTCTTTCGGCTGCCTGCCCCCGATGTCTAAATTTAAAAAAAAATATTTATGCCTAAAATGTTAACGGGAGTATACTCAATAACTTTGCAACGTTCATGGTGATTTCATGAATGGTGCTGGAAGGCAATTTTTTAAAATAATCTTTACATAGCCTATATAAGGAAAAAAATATTAAAATGGCATCCGAGCCCAATCGATAAAACATGTAGAGTTCACATATCTTCAAAATTTCAATCAGGATTATGATTGGGATATGTATCTTTATTTGTAAAAAAAAACTTGTAAAATTGGATGGTGAAGAAAATCTTCAAGTGGTAGGAAAAACATTTGTGGCCACAGGCTCCAAAGGAAAATATTAAGAGTTTAAGGGCCTATGATTTTTAATATGGCAACTTATTTTTTGTTTGTTTACTTAGTCAAGATCCAACCATTTACCCAGTAGCCAAAGTTTATACTATTTGTATAAGGCTCAGGCAAGGACATAACGAACGACTTTTTTCAACCCCGACCTCAAATGATTGTTAATTTTAAAAACATTTTCTTTCCGAAACTTTTGCGAAAGTATATTCAATAATAATAATATGGCATTGAGCTCCGAATTACTATTTTATTTAGCGGTATGAAATTTAACGTTTAAATTTATACCTTAACTTAAGTTAATTGATATGCCGATGTTACAGGCCAAGTTAAATTCATGTCTGTGATGTACACTCGGGATTAATTTTAGCCTAAGTATGACTAATCCTTCTTAGGCTAATACGCCCCTCCCTTCTTTCAAATATATTTTTTAAATTAATATTACATAGGGGGTGGCCGGATATATGGGTATCCGGCACTATATGGATTTGCCAAATACTTGTGGCAGATTTTGACGAATCTGGAGATCAATGTAGTTAAGAATTATTTGAAATAAATAAAATAAATTTAATAAAGAAAACGTTTTCATTAAGGATGATAACGGTTAACCGGTCCTGAGAAGGGGACCGGTCTTGTTTTATCAATAAAATACAAAATACACAATCACAAACAAATTGTGCAATAAAAACAAAAAAAAAGGAGCTTTATTTTAAACTAACACGACAATAGACATTTCGACTAATGCCTTCATCGGTGCAATAACATAAAATAGTTACTTACATATATTTAAATTCTTAAAAAATATTAGATCATAAAATCAATAATAATAAAAGGCAATTTTCTGTCCGTTCTGTCCGTACCTCGATAACGATTGGTCCCGCAAACACATATGACTCCTACAGCCAATCATATTGAACACGTTCATGCGGACGTTCAAAACGAGTTATTTTTGGTGCAGTATTTCTTCCAAGACTTTATTTTGAGTTATGCTCGATGGGATTTGTATTCAAAAGCTCTGTTTTTAAGAGTTATTTATTTTAACTATAATGAATAGTATTGTTGACGTGATGCACATGTATGCCGGTCGAGACGGCTGTTGGAGGGGAGTTATAACATACCATCGAACGGTGGAGGAACGTCCTTGGATGGGCTTTGATGCTCGTCTATTATATAATCACCCTTAATTATGCTGCGTAACACTAAGGGACATCACTCTGCTTTTTTAAAAAATTGAAAATGTAGACTTACAAATCATAATCATTTTTGTTTCCAGATTAACAGTAACCAAACAACGCACGAACCTTTGACGTCAGCATTTGTGTTGTAAACAGTGCTGACTGATTCAAAGAGTTATTTTTTGGTGCAGTAATTTGGTGCGCTGCTTTCTAAAATTAGTAGCGTCACGGACAGGACAAACGGGACGTGCAGTAAAAATATCGTGTGGTGATTAGCACTGTAAAAAAATATTATATAAATACTTTGTGTACATTTCAGGACTATTTCGTAACGATCAGTTACTTGGGCTTTTAACACAAAAAAAAGTGGGCGCCGTAGGCGCCCTACAACCCCTATTATAAAATACTTTGTGTATATTTAAGAAATTTTAATATTACGTATATCATTCTGATTAAAATTCCAAAGAATGGGGATCTGTCACAATGTGAGAAATGGCGAGGAATTACTCTACTATCAGTACCAAGCAAGGTCTTCAGCAGAACAATACTAAACAGAATAAAAGAAGCCTGCCATGATCTCCTGAGAGAAGAACAAGCTGGGTTCAGAAAAGGAAGATCTTGCATTTACCAAATAGCAACACTCCGGATAATTATAGAACAATCTATTGAATGGCAATCTCCACTCTATGCCACATTTGTGGACTTTGAAAAGGCCTTTGATAGCATAAATAGAGAAACTATATGGTCAATAATGAAGCACTATGGAGTACCAAACAAAATAACTAACATCATCCAAAATCTGTACGAAAACTTCACCTGCCAAGTAGTACATAATGGTAGACTAACAGATGAATTCCATGTCACAACTGGAGTCAAACAAGGATGCCTCCTTTCACCACTTCTGTTCCTTCTTGTGTTAGACTGGGTCACAAAAGAAGCTTATGCAAGCTCAGGAAAAGGAATCCAGTGGTACCTCATGCAAAAACTAGAAGATTTGGAGTTTGCGGATGACTTGGCCATTCTGTCCCACAGACTTCAAGACATGCAAGACAAAATCACAGCCTTGAGCGAGACTGGGAAAAGAGTAGGACTCAATATAAACATTCAAAAAACAAAATTTTTGAAAATAAACTTCCTACAAGATGGAGTCATACAAGTAGAAAACCGCAACCTGGAGCAAGTAAACAACTTTGTATACCTTGGGAGTGTGGTCAGTGTATCAGTGGGAACAGATGAGGACATCGAACGAAGAATAAATTTGGCGCGACAGGCTTTTGCCAATCTGAAACAGGTCTGGAGATCTACACACATCTCTGTCAAAACAAAAGTAAGGATCTTTAACACCAATGTTAAAACGGTCCTACTCTATGGATCTGAAACATGGCGGACGACAGAGAAAACAAAAAATAGACTCCAGACCTTTGTTAACAGATGCCTCAGAAATATTCTGAAAATAAAATGGTTCGATAAGGTCGAAAACTCCAAGCTGTGGGAGAGGTGTGGACAAAGAACAGTAGAACAACAAATCATTGAAAGGAAGTGGAGATGGATTGGACACACCCTAAGAAAGATAACAGCAGGGCTAGGCAGGCCTTAGATTGGAACCCCCAGGGCAAACGACAACGAGGAAGACCCAATTGTACATGGAGACGGAGCATGTTGAACGAGGCTGGAAGGACTGGGAAGAGCTGGGAAGAATTGAAGCGACTGGCAAGGGACCGTGTAGAGTGGCGAGCTTTGACAGAGGCCCTATGTTCCACAAGGAACTCAAAGGACAAATGATGATGATGATGATATCATACAAGGAAACGTTTTTTGGGCTTTTGAAAAAGGTGGGCGCCGTAGGCGCCCTAAAAAAGTGCTTATATTTAAAATAAAGTATTTATATAATATTTTGTACAGTTCTAATCACCACACGATTGTGGTCGACCCCAGCGAGGGTAATTCGTCATGCTCGGTTGCACATACTTGTATGGTGTCTCGCAAGGTCCCACGAAGAGAATTATATATATATATTTTAAGTGTATGCTTATTTAAAACCGTATTGCATTTCCATACGTATTTGAAAACAAAAGCTTTCACGGTCAGTTAAGAAAGAATTGCCCTAGTTATTGTTGAATTGTAAAAGTGTGTTCAAGCTTACAGTTAATATTTCTCTTTTTGAGTCATTGGATCTATAAGTGATTAGATAGAGAAGAGTCTTCATTGAAGAGTAATTCTATACGTTAATATTTACCAATTCAAAGCGTAGAGTAGCCAAAAGACACAGTAGCTTCATCAATTTCATTATGTCTGTTTTGATAGGATGCGATTTCCTTTATATATTTTTTTGTGTGTCTTGGTAGCCGAGTGTAGACTACTGTGCCACAAAATGGAGCATAGTATGTTGTTATTTATCCAAAGATGATTGTATCGGCATCCTTCCGTCTCGCGAGACGATGGTGCATCACTATTGAGTTGGGTTGCATTTCCTCGAGTGGTTGTGCAGTCCTATCCTTGATTGACAGTCTTTACCACAGCTTTTACACACGAATTCTGTGCTACCAAATGTTTTGGCCTTTCTCCAAGCTCTTCTTTCTTTAGCCTCCTCCATCCCACGCTCCTCGACTACTATGAAGCCCTCTTTGACAACTGTGCGCCACGTAGATCGGTCTTCTGCCTTACACTCCCAGTCGCTTGTGCGTATTCTAGCTGCTTTCATGTCCCTTTGGCAGACATCTTAAAATTGCAGACATGGGCGACCTGCTTCCTCTTTCCCAATGCCAGTTCTCCATATAGCAAATCCTTGGTGATTCGGCCAGGGCTCATTCTTTTAACATGTCCTAGCAATCTCAGGCGTCTTTCACTAAGGATTGAGAACATGCTTTGGGTATTGGCACGCATTAGGACTTCAGTATTAGGCACCTTGTCTTGCCATTTAATGCCTAGAATGCTTCGCAGGCATCTCAAGTGGAAGCTATTAAGCTTGCGCTCTTGGGATGTATAAGTGGTCCATGTCTCGCTCCCGTATAGCAGTGTACTAATGACGCAGGCTCTATAGACACACAGTTTGGTTTTCTATGTTAACTTGGTGTTTTGACAGACCCGTTTGCTTAATTTAGCCATTGTGGCAGCTGCCTTGCCAATTCTATTGTTAATTTCCTCTTAAATGGACAATGTATTGGAGACCTTGGAACCCAAGTAGGTGAAGCTGTCCACAACCTCCAAGTTTTCATTTTCGATATTGATGGTAGGAGTGAGGCTGTGTGTCTTAGGCCATGATGTTTGTCTTTTTCAAGCTGATTTGCAGGCCAAATTCTTTGCAGGCATTGGAGAAGTTTGACACCACTTGTTTCAAACCAGTTTCTCTGTGTGCTCTTAATGCCGCATCATCCACAAAGAGTAGCTCACGAATTAGGATATCTGTCGTTTTGGTCTTGGCTCGGAGGCGGGCAGTGTTGAAAAGTCCTCCATCAGCTCTGGTGTGTAACCAGATTCCATCACTGCTATCCTTGAATGCGTATCGAAGCAGTACAGAGAAGAATATTGCGAACAACCTTGTTTAACTCCACTGCTGACAGGAAAGGCTTCTGACATAGCTCCATCGAACTGCACTGTGCCCTGCATAATATCATGGAACTGTCTGATGATGGCGAGTAGGTGTGGGGGCCAGCCGATTTTTACCAGGATTTGGAATAGCCCGTTGCGACTGACAAAATCAAAGGCTTTCGTAAGGTCCACAAAGACAATGTATAGTTACATCTGTTGCTCTCTGCATTTTTCCTGGAGCTGCCGTATGGAGAACACCATGTCTACTCAGATGCCGGACAGGAGCTTGTCATATATATATTAAAAATCCTCAAATCCTCTTTTTACATCGTTCCCTTTTCCAAATTTAAAATATGAGCTAAATCAATGACGTCATATACTATCTTTTTACGGCGAGAAATTTTAGAAAGCAGTGCACCAAATTACTGAACCAAAAATAACTCTTATCGAACGTCCGCATGAAATTGTTCAATTGTTATTAATAGTGTAAAGGGTGTTTAATGTAAATCTGGAAACCAAAATGATTATCCAATTTAAAAAAAAAGCAGAGTGATGTCCCTTAACGTTAGGCTACATAATTGAGCGTATATATATATATATATATATATATATATATATATATATATATATATTATATATATATATATATATATATATACTAGTTTGTGCTGCGTCACCGTGGCAGCTGCGGCGCCCCCTTTTTATAAGGGCGCCTACGGCGCCCAACTTTTTCAAAAGCCCAAGTAACTTATATTTGTATGATAAATACGAAATATTCGTGAAATGTACACAAAGTATTTTATAATTATTAACAATCCTCAAATCCTCTTTTTACATCGTTCCCTTTTCCAAAATTAAAATATGAGCTAAACAATGACGTCATATAATATCTTTTTACGGCGAGAAATTTTAGAAAGCAGCGCACCAAATTACTGCACCAAAAAATAACTCTTTTCGAACGTCCGCATGAACTTGTTCAATTATTAATAATAATAGTGTGGAGGGTGTTTAATGTTAATCTGGAAACCAAAATGATTATCCAATTTAAAAAAAAAGCAGAGTGATGTCTCTTAGCTTTAGGCTACATAATTGAACGTAAATATATATAATATAGATCTATATTTACGCTCAATTATGTGTGCTGCCTAACGCTAAGGGACATCACTCTGCTTTTTTTAAATTTTGTGTTGTAAGCAGTGCTGATTGACTCAAATAGTTATTTTTTGTGTGCAGTAATTTGGTGCGCAGCTTTCTAAAATTAGTTAAAAAATCGTGTGGTGATTAGCACTGTAAAAATTATTATATAAATACTTGTTTAATTTTCAGGAAAATTTCTTATTTATCATACAAGGATAAGTTACTTGGGCTTTTGACCCAAAAAAAAGTTGGCACCGTAGGCGCCCTACAACCTCAATTTAAAATTACTTCGTGTACATTTAGGGTAGTTTAATATTACGTATCTATCATACAAGGACAAGTTTGTTGGGCTTTTGAAAAAAGTGGGCGCCGTAGGCACCTTAAATAAAAGTGGGCGCCGCAGCACAACCTATATTATATGCATACTTTGTGTACATTTTAGGAATATTTCGTTTATCATACAAGGATAAGTTACTTGGGCTTTTGACAAAACAAAATAAATAAATAAATAAAAAAAACTATTATAAAATACTTTGGTTACATTTAAGAAATTTTATTATTACGTATTTATCATACAAGGACAAGTTAGTTGGGCTTTTTGAAAAGGTGGGTGCCGTAGGCGTCCTTTAAAAAAGTAGGGGGGCGCCGCAGGCGCTATGGCGCCCCAGCACAAACTAGTATATATTAATGCTCACATATTGTGTGCATGTATTAATAATCAATTTCTTTTTAAACCATTCGTGTTGTTTGTAATCCTATATTAACATTATTCTTATTTTAAAATTATTTTGGAAAAAATGCTAAAGTTATATTATAGCGGTGTTAAGACTGTGTTGAAATTAGTGTTGTTAAACGATAATCGCAAATCCGATCATCGGTTTTAAAAGCGATATTCGGTTTTAGAATTTCCCAAAATGATAATCGAATTAATTTTTTTTTGTTGTTAGAAATCATTTCAGTATTGAAAACTTCAAAAAAATATTAGAAATAAATGTATTCCCGCCATTGCTGACATTTTCATCAAATATGCCCTCCAAGGGATGTGTTTATTTGTAAGTTTTGAGCACTCCAAGCAGTGTGTTTGTAAATTAATACATTTATTGTTAGGTGAAATGTGTGACGTGATAAAGTTCATTGATGTCAGAAATCAATAAAAATAGACGTGAAATGCAGTGTCTGTTGTCGAAATCATGATGTAAGTTAGACATAAAATGTAATCCTCCACATTATGTATTGCGTATGAAATCATTTCGTTAAATCCACCGTTTCCACACCATCTTCGCAGGCCCTAGAAACAGCTCGGCTTGGGACGGCATTTTCTGAATGAATATATTTCTATAAAGTCCGTGGTAAAACGATAACTGGTTTAAAATCTGATTTACATAAGCCATAATCGGTTTGCCAAAAAAAATAATAAAAAAATAACCCTAGTTGAAATTTATAACTTATTTTTTTAAATATTTAAACAAATGTTTAAAACACAAAAAATTCCTTTTTTTGAAAATAAAGTCAGGTATTGTTGTAACTGCTGTTATATTGAATTCTACAGGTAAACAAATGAAAAGTGAAAGTAAAAATGAACTTACAAAAGAAGGGTTGTCTATTAAGACTTCTTTAACTGATACTAAACACATTGACCTCCTAATGATTGGAAAAACTGGCACTGGCAAGAGTGCATTAGGTAACACAATTTTACAACGCAAATCTTTTGAGAGTAGATCCAGCTTCAATTCTGTAACGACGAAAATGTCTTATGAATTTGGCGAATTTAATGGGCGTGTTATCAAGGTTGTTGACGGGCCTGGTGTTGGAGATACTCGCATGTACACCAAGGAAGGAATTAAAATTGTTATCAGAGCAATGAAGTATGCAATAACTGCCAATCCAAGAGGATATCATGCCGTTTTGCTTGTTATTAAATTTGGACAAAGATTTACCGCTGAAGAACAAGACACAATCATATTTTTTAAGAAGATATTTAGTGAGAGTTTAATAAAGAAGTACAGTATTTTAGTTATGACCAATGGAGATATGTTTGAAATAGATAGAAAAGATACGGGTCTAACATTTGAACAGTGGTGTGCTCAACAAAAAGGTATGTTTTCTGATCTCTTGAGTGAATGTGAAAACAGAATAGTTCTATTTAATAATAAGGAAGAGGACGAGAGTAAAAAACTGGCCCAGCTCTCAGAGCTTATTAAAATGGTCGACAATTTGAGCTCAAATGGCAATCGCTATAAAGATGAAAATTTTGCAGAAGCCCATAATGCCCGAAAGAAATTAATGGTTGAAGCTAAAATTCCATTGATAAAAGAAGCATATTTGAAAGAAACAAGTCTAATTTCTAATTCACTTCAGAATATCGACTGCACTGTTAATCCTAAAGAAAATATTAATAAGCTAAACGAACTATTAAACAAAGCTCAGAATCTTCTTAAGAAAATCTCAGTAGATGACAAAGGGACTGGAGCTCTTCATGAAATGGTGAAAGCTATACATGAAATGAATGATTTAATCCTTGATAAAATCAAAATTTCACAAGATGTGCTTGACAGAAAACAAAGGAGACTTCAATGGGAAGAGAAAAAAAGAGAAGAAAGAGAAGCAAAACTAAAGAGGAAAGTGGAAGAAGAACAGGAGATAAGGAGACAAAAAGAAGAGTTAAAGAAAAAATAGCAGAGGAAGATGAGAGGTTAAAAGAGAACAAGATAAGAAGCAGATGAAAATTAAAATTCAAGAAGATGCTGAAAGAAGAGAAGAAAAGGACAAGAAAAGGGCGGAAGAAGATCTAATGAGGTTAAAAGAAGAAGAAGAAAGAATCTGTAAAATTAATTAGATTAACAAACAAGTAAATAAGGGATTAGATAAATTAAGAAAAAAGCAAGAAGCGTTGGAGGTAAGAAAAACAGAATAAAAGGGAGGTATGAGAGTAAGGACACAAAAAGAAGACGAAAGGAAAATAACAATTGAAGAGGTGACTTAAGCTAGAAAGGTTAGAAGAGCTTAAAAGAATAGAAGAAGAGGAGAAGAAACAAAAGCTCGAAGAAACGTGAAGAACAGAAATGGAGGAGCAAGCAAAACAAGCAGCAGAATATAAACAGAAAGAAGAGAGAGAGGCGGAAGCTAGAAGAAGAAAGGACGCACAAAAAGAAACACGAAAAACGAGGATTGGAGAAAAAGAGATGAGGAGAATTTTAGAAGAAATAAAGCTGGAAAGGAAAGTAATGACATGGGATTTTTTTTAAAAACTGCTTTTAGTGTTGTTACCTGGCCGTTCAGAAAAGTGCCAGACTTTTCTGGAAACAGTAGATGACATTAACATAATGTTATTTGAAAGATTATGATGTTTAAGATGAAATCATATTGCATCCACTTTTTCCCTGGTCATCGATTTCAAAACAAAAATTGGCCGTTAGGTAGTTAGACACAACAAACGTGCTCCAATTCTTATACAAGCTTAAAAGGTTGAGAATTTTACTACTGTAATACCTGGGGTATTTAGTACATTTTAGAATATACCATTTCGTTCAAATTTCTAATGAAATATTTTAGCAGATTAAAACTTTAAACGAATAAGGATTTATTGCAAACAAATTACCCAAGTAAAAATCAATAATTATTAAACTCAAATAGAATAAGTAATTTGTTTTCACTTGTATAAGGCAATGGTATTTTAGCAAAATATTTTATATATGTTTTGCGCTATTTGGGTATACAATTTATGTGTAATTTTTTTTCCTTTTTTGTAAACAAAATATGTGTATAGAATTGCTTCGTCATACATAATTTACACATAATAATGTAAAAATATCATCAATATGACCAACGTTACTATTTCTTAAACATTCAAGCGTAATTAAATCTTTACTTCAAAGTGATTTTTTTTTAAATTTAAAAGTAAAAGTAAAATATTTTTTTAAACATTTTTGTTACAGAAAATTTATATTTTTTGAAATGTTATTACGGAATAGCCATCACCAATTTATTTGCTTTAAAATGATTATAAATATTAGAAAAGTTTCTTCTTACCAACTACGTTTCAGGGCAATTTCTTAAACTTTCATTTATTATAACAAAATAATTGAAATCTTTTTTTTTGCTGCTGTCTAAGACAAATTTATTATTATCTGTGAATATTTAAAACTATTTCAGGATTTCAGAAGGCTATGGATTCGTTCATATCAGAAAATGTGAAGTTACACAGAAATTGTTTTTAATAATGCGCGAATAGGGAGAGTATTCAAGTCAATATCATCAATATCGTAAATTATTAATTGTTCAATCCATCCATCCCTTTTGCGCTACAACGCATGTAGGACCTGGCCCTGTCTCACCATCTCCTTCCACTCAGTCCAAATCAAAGCCTTTCTTCTTCAACATTGGATGACCAGTTGTTGTTGATATTTCTCTACATTATCCATCCATTTAAGCCTAAGTCTTCCTTTGAGCCGTTTTTGTCTGGGGTTTTGGTAGTGCACCTTCATTACTCCTCTGTCATTTGACTTTCTTTCTAAGTTGCATACCCAGCGCAGACTGCTCTCTTTTATTTCTGCAACAATAGTGGGATCCTGATATTGACTGTACAGTTCAAGTTTGGATCAGATTTGCCATCCGTATTCATACTTTTTTGACCCCGAATACTTTCCTGAGAAACCCCGCATTTAACAGGTTTTCTGCATTTTATTTTAATGTTCAAGTTTCACTTGCATATGTTAATTTATAAACTCCTTACGAAATTTTAAACTAACAGATTACTAATCGATAAACTTGAATATTTTAATTTTGAAATCAATCATAAATTATGTGAGTCAACGATGCCATAATGCAGTTTCACCTCGATCGTCAAAAAAAACTACAGTGAACCTAAACTCTAATTTAGAAATACAACACAAAGATATCTTAATAAAACCCTCAAATAGACATAAGGATAAACACCTCTCTTATACCCTATGCAAGAACAAACTCATACAAATTTTTGTTCTTCCCGTCCAGAATTCGGGCTTGGAATGGGTTTCCTGAAGAAACCAGGAAATCCAACACTTTATCAACATTTAAAACTCTAATAAGAATGCAGGACTAAACACAAACCATAGATACGCGTAGGACGCAATAATCTTCTGTATAGAAGGAGCGTCTGAAACAGATAAGATAAGATAAAGGTATTTTCCAAGTTTTATTGCTCAATATTTTAGTCATTATTTTAGAATATTTTTGTGACTATTGATGAATTTTAAACGCATAATTTTAAAATGAATTGAAATGGAAAACCATTCCAACTGCCCAAGAAAAAAACATCACTACTGGAATTAAAACATGATATTTCTATTTTTTATACCTAAGGCCACATTTTTATAGTAAAATGAGTTAAATGCATGTCTTTCACACCTTAAAGTACATAATTCAATTGAAGTAAAATATTTTTTTTTAATTACAAAAGAAAGAAAAATATTTAGGGATAAAAGCACACATACATTTCAAATGTGCTTCTTTGACTACAAGCATACGCGATGGGTTAGCGATTCTCTTGTTTAGGTTTTATATCTAGCGAGTTTTTCTTTGAAAGCAACATGTGTATCTTTATTTTTTTTTGTATATTATAGTTTTTTTTTAATGAATTTTTTGTAAGTTAAGTTAGCACCAGATAGCTTTAAAAATAAGGTAATTTGAAACTAAACTGGTGCCTCCAACACCCACCAACAAACACACACGCACACACACAAACAGACACGCATACAGAGAGGGAGAGAGAGAGACAGACAGACAGACAGAGACACAGATCTATACATATATGTTTTGGAACTATTTTAAAATAGTAATCTTCATTTAGCTTGGCCTGATGAAAATGCTATACGTTTTGATGAAGTAAATTTTAAAGAAAGTCACATGTCCGAAAAAATAAGAGATTCGTTAATACCGGACATTACTTTTTTCATTTGAGTTTAATACGTAATTAGGATGACATGAAACGATCATAATATTATAGCCTTAGAGATAGTGTATAATTAATGCAATGTAATTTCAATGCTTATAAATGTATTTAGTTATTTGAATTTTTGTTATGAAACCTGAGAAAAAAATCAAATTTACCTTTCTAAACCAAGTGGTCGTACAGAATGCAAAACTCATAACGACCAAAACAACACATTTCATTTATATAATTAGAAGATCTTCTATACACGCATGAGAAAATGTTAATGATGCCATTTCTAAATGGAGCGGGAACCACTATGTGATGAACAATTCTCCACTCTTCGTCAACTGCTGCTTCTGGAGGTTGCCATTTCCTCATCAGCATATCGTTCTGCAGGTAGTAGCATGTAGATAACTGTTCGGCTTCTTCCAAAGTCACAGCATCCTCTCTAAGGTTTGCGATTTCAGGATCATTCTTCTGTTCTTCGATTATTTGCAGCCGGGTTGGTGTCTTGCGATCATATGCCTCTTCATTTAGGGTTTTGAAGAAAGTCGTTCCCAAATCTACTTCAGGTTTGACTTTCTTGGCTTTCTTACTCCTTGTAATCTCTTGAAGAGATATCTTTGAAGTCATTGCTTGGGTGACAACACATGTTATATATATGTCTGGATCCTCATCTTTAATTTCAATCAGAGGAGGCTCATGAGTGACGATGGGTTCGGCGATTACCTTCCCACCATCTAAGTCATTGCCTAGCAACAAATCTATGCCGTCTAACGGTATTTTCGATCGGACACGCACAGCCACAGGTACGGAGACTAATTCTGACTTGAGATTTATATTATGTAGTGGCACATCAATAAATCCTAATTCTACGCCTCTCAACAGGATGCTGCTTCCAGTAGCAGTAATTTTAGACAAGGAAGTACACCCTCAAGTAGTAAAGACTGTGAAGCTCCAGTATCTCTTAAGATCTTGATAGGTCGTAGATTTAAAGTATCACTAGGTAGTGACCCGAATCCTTACGAAATGAAAGGCTTGAAATTTTGATTGACATCAGTTTGGTCTGATGTAGAAGTTAGGACCTTGGTAGATGAAAAAATATTGCATGAGTCTTGAAAACATTTGACTAGGTTAGAATGGTTGAAACTCTTGGTAGAGTCATTAAAACTTTCACTTGAGTCCTCAGTAAGACACTCTTCTCGGAGCACAAGGATCTATGTGAATAGTTCATAAAACGGCCAGAAAAAGTGAAAAATTGGCTGAAGTCGGTTGAACTAGTTTTTATGTTCCTGTTTAAACTCATTGCTGGGTCAGAACAAACTTTTTATGAATTTGTATCAACATTTTGGGACGAGTAGACTTTCTTAGGCCTTTAGAGACTTGTTACCAGAGCTATATGTGCTTGTGAACGCCGCTATCTTGTGTGAGGTAGGTGGATGAGTTTGCTTCTCAGTTTTCTTATTCAGCTTCCAACAATCATCCCTGGAGTGACCATCCTTTTTACAGTAAGATCAAACTGCTTTTGATGTTAGCTCTGGCTTGGTGTTAAACGTGTTTGCTTTTGTTTGATGTTGACTTCCAGTTGTGGATGATGTTCTATGATATTTATCCGATTTTGTGTCATATGGACCTTTTGCTAATTCGTGAGATATGATGTATTCATCTGCTAACACTGCTACCTTATGCACGTCATCTTCGCCACGGTCAGCACGATGTGTCTGGATGTCTACAGGAACACAGTTCTTGAACTTTTCGATGAGGATTAGATTCTTTAGCTTGCAGAAGTCAGCGTTGATGTCCTTCGAGTGCATCAGTAGTGGTTTAGGGCCCTATCAGTTATTATTGACCCCACCTCCCCCTGCGTCATTTGACCTACTTTGCGGAGGTGGATGCCGTCACTTCCATCTCCACCTACTTCTGGTCAAGATGACGTGATTCCGTTTCCGGTTCAAGATGGTGTCACTTCCGTTTCCGATCAAGATGTCATGGTTCCGGTGGGTGGGTGTCAAGATGGCGACCGGACACGTGATGTACAAGATGGCAAGGAGGTCAGGTGATGTTGGTAAGGGGCAATAATCTTGTAATTGACCAAACCTGAAATTGTTGTTTCCCTTTCTTTTGTATTTTTTATTTTAATTTAAGGGGCAATAAGCGTGTAATTGATTAAGTATTTAAATAGTTATTTCCCACAGAAACGTGATGGACAAGATGGCGACCGGAGGGTCATGTGGTGGTTGTGAATAAATTATGGACATCATGTCACGTGATAATGAAATGTCACATTTTTATACATGTTTATAAAAGGCAATAAGCCAGTAATTAAGTATTGAAATACGTATTTCCCTTTGTTTTTGAATTTTATTGAATTATTGAGTGGTTCTCAATTATTATTTGTTTGTTTATTAAGTTTAATTTGACTTTCTAACTAATTACAACACAACACAAGGTAAAACAAAACAAGTATCATACAATGTTCAGCATTTATTAATTATTTTAAAATAAAACTCCGTCTATATCCCACGGTTAACCTAATAGACTATAATCAAAATCATCAACATCGGTTTTAGCTGAAGTTGTGGAGTCCGATTCTGGGGCCCTCACCGGTTGCTGTAGTTTCTCTCTAGCTATACTAGCTAAACGAAAACGGAAAACCTTCCACCAGACCTCGGCGTAGTTGGTATTTACAAGTTCTTCCTCGGTTAGGAACCGTTTTAACACATACCGGCGTTGGTCGTCGACCAAATCCTCAAATTTTGTATTCCTCCCAGTTGTGCTGGTTACCCAGCGGTCTAGCAAGGCTGTGTAAATTGCTTTAAGAGTTGCAAGGCGCATTCTAGATAGAAAAGAAAAAAATGTATAATTTTTTTTTAAAAGCCTTATAAAACAGAAGTAAACAAATGCAAAGACAACACATTTAATGATGGATCCTAGGTGGAAACATCCCTTTACAGTGCTTATCGCTGGTCCAACGGTGAGCGGGAAGCCCGTGTTTGTAACAAAGATGTTGACACATTTAGCAGCCATGGTCGAACCCACCCCAGAGGAAATAATATGGTGTTACGGTGAATGGCAACTAATATACGACACCATGAAAGCTGTTCGATTTATGGAAGGACTTTCTGACATTGATCACTTGTCAGATGGTGATAAACGATGTCAGTTGTTTGTAATCGATGATTTAATGTTTGAAACAGATGACATGATTACAAAATTGTGTGTATACGTGTGTATCTCTATAAATTTTCCCTCTTCCACAGCTGTTTGTGTAGTTGGTATGCTAAATAAGTACAAACCAGAATGTAGACTTTCGCATTAGTTTGGCTGAATAAGTGCCATAATCAAGCAAATATATCGGAATAAATCTGATGTTTCTTCTTCTTGTTGTGTTGGTTCTTATGAGCGATGTGTAGTCGTTGTAATGTTTTTATTTTTTTGCTAAAAGTCTCCCCTGGTGGTGCGTCTGCCGCCCACTTGTTTCTTCTTTTCCGATTAATACCACTACCCGATTTTTGATGTGATTGAATACTTGGCGGAGCAATCTGTGTCCTGCATTTTTACCATGGTCTCTGAGCATTCGCCTAAATTTATCCCAGATAACGCGTCGTTAGCCACTTGCAAACCGGTACTGGCACATTCTCGCAATAACGCCTTACCACCTGTCTTTAATCAGGAGAGAACCATTTGACCCAACTCACTGAAGAAACTTCCTATACCGTGTCCACGTTGATTTCTTCCACCGATAAATACGGGTAAACCGTTGCCTCCTTGACTACAATAAAAAATATTCGTACAATTTAGGATTTCGGTGTAATGGGCTATGTCTCACCATTTTCCGTTGTGTTATTCCAGATCAAAATGTTTACGAATTTTGTAATGTAGTGTCACGACCGACGTCCCCGTAATGAATGAAATTACCTCCCCTAGATAATCGGTTAAAAAGTATTTCCACAACGTCGAACGAAAACCTACTTAATGGCATTTATAATGGGTTTGTCGTATATCCGAAATTCGGAAAGTGAAGTCTTCTCCGTAATCGTTACGGTTCGTAACAAGGGTATCATGTCGTCACCAACAGGTCTTGGGGCAACTAGATTACAATATACAAACACATTAGTTAATGCATCTTCCGTATCTGTGTCTCCAGATTCA
Organism: Ampullaceana balthica; assembly: GCA_944989445.1. NCBI lineage: Eukaryota > Metazoa > Mollusca > Gastropoda > Lymnaeidae > Ampullaceana > Ampullaceana balthica. The sequence continues at coordinate 117,113 of CALYLW010001504.1, read as the reverse complement.
CCGTTTAGTTGTGGTCGACGGTAATTCGAAGCACTGTACGGAAACCACAAATGTTTTATTTTCAGTTTCTCACTCATACTCATTTCGGCGCCCTGTTCATTTAATTTTATCGTGGTTGTTTTCGTCGCTTTGTTGTAATTAATACTAATTATCCCCCTTTTGCCCTCAATACTTACAATGTATAAAATTTGCCGCTTTAATTAAATAATAATTGCATTCAGATATCTTTACATACCGAGGGGGGGACGACTAAATGTAAAGGTCATTTCGGTTCTACGCCTTCATCAACGTGTATTGAATCCACATATCTCATCTTTAAGATATTTTAAAAATGTTTTGTTGACGAACTCGGACCCTTTGTCTGTTTGGAAATTTATCGGTATGCGCGTGGCGAATATTTGACGCTTGGCCTCCACCTTTTTTTTTCTTTATTGGAATAGCCGACGCAACTTTACTTAACACATCTATACATGTGACTAAATAGGAATAATCATTGTTGTATTTCCGTAAGGCTCTCATATCTATTAGGTCAGCTTGAAACTGTTGATTTATTCCACCTGTTATGATACGACGCCTATTAAAACGTCGCCGAATCGGTTTATGAAAAGTGTAGGTATCTTGATGACTTAACCATTCTTTGATCGCATTCGTACCAATATTAGAAAGGTTGCGTTGCAAGGCCACAGCTCCTCCATAAATCCAGGGTCTACTCGGATCATAGTAATTTTTTTCTTAATTGTTTAGTGGTTTCCATCCGTCCCACTTTACCTATGTTGTTATTTTAGATTTCTTTCTACTACTGATACGTTTAGTTGGAGGTGATCTATCAGACTGAGTTTTCGTCTCGTTATCACCGCCCTATTTCACCGGGGTTGGGATTTTACTCTTTTTACCTCTGGTACGTTTAGCCGGAGGTGATAAATCTCTCTCTTTAGCACTATCTTTACTACTGATATTAGACGAATCAATAATTTCAACGATGTCTTCTGTTTTAAAATCCTGTGGAGTGGTACATACATGTTCTTGTTGTTTGTTAGTTCCTTGTACTTGTTTTGGTGGTGTTATTGTGTCCACTAATCCTAGGGGTTTGTGTCTGTATTCGACGAGCCTATTTGTATAACGTTGTAATGTTTGTTGATATTGTCCTACTTTGTCACGCGGTGAAAAATATTCTCTGTTAAGAATTTCTTGCATTTGTACATACAAATTCTCAGAGGCTCTCATTTAGTGTATCGGGTGGCACATAGGGTTTTTGAGTCATAGAATCTAGTATACGAGGATCGTCAAAATAATTTTCTTGTCCATAGTTAAACATTCAATATTCCTCTAAGCACGTTTAAAATAGGACCCAAATAAGGCACCGATGAAGCCACCTTTTTGTTTCCGTCTTTTGACATACACTTTATTTTTGGTGAGTTCTCTCAGACTTGTTTTGTGGCGATGCAAACGTCGCTTCTGAGTGGGTGTAATTGGGACATTACCTTTTAAAACATTGTGACAGCATTCGCATAGAGTTTGTATGAGTTGAGGGGAGGTGTTTTTAACAACAGCTTTTACCCCAGGTGCCTTAGCACAACACAAGAAACGTAACATTTCTCTGTGTCTTTTCAATGTTTCCGACATTCTTATTTAGGGATATACACAACTTGTCTTTTGTGTGGAAATATAGAAGTACTTAATCTCAGGTGATCCGGGGTCTCCTGTCGAAGGTCGAGTAACAAATAACCGTTGGAAGCGGTTCTCGCGTCTTTAAAACTTTCATGAACATAGGAAACGCGACCAGGGTACATTTGCTTCGCCAGTTGGGTAATCTGAGATCCGTCTCGGGGTTTTTAAATAGTACGATATAATAGGAATTGAGACTTATGGTTCTTTGTTCTTTATTTTTTCCGAATAAGTTTTGAACAATATACATATCACTTATGTCTCGGTGGTGACTACCTTTAGTAAACAATTTTTTAATCCTGGCATCTGTTTCAGACATTAAATCATCGATTACCGTCAACGTTCATCACCATCTGACAAGTCATCAATGTCAGAAAGTCCTTCCATAAATCGAACGCCTTTCATTGTGTTACAGAAAATCGCTTCAGGTAAAATGGGTGACAAGTAGAAGGTTCACTTATATACATTTGTTATCGAATTTGAAAGGAGTCTCCAATACTACAAGAACTGGGAAGCACTCTTTAATATTCTTAGTTCACTATTTAGTGAGAAGCTGAGTAAGACCCAGACAATATAATGTTAGAACTGCTTAACCTAAAAGCAGATTATGACCTGAAGGAGAAGTTCAAGTTAGTTTTCTGCTAGAGTTTGTTTTTGGCTTTTGCTAGGTGCGGCAATTCCACACTTTTAAAAACTTTGATGACCCACTTGTTCCACTATTTAGAACCACATACATATATGAGAAAGCTTTTTCTTGTATGAAAATAAATAAGTCTAAGAACAGATCGATGTTGACTGACTGCAATTTAAATTTATTCATGCAAACCATCCATAACACAAAAACCTGGTTCCAAAATTCAAGAATATTTCAACCAAGAAAAAATATATATTTAAAAAACAAAAAAACAAAAACATTCGAAATCGTCTAAATGAGAAGATGAACCTGGTATGCTACAACCAGTTTAGTAATCCTCGACTCTATTTTTGTCAGCAAGGATAAATAACCTTGGTTGACTATTTGCATTCGGTTTTTGTGTGTGTTTTTTTATTTTTTATAGTTTGTTGTGTGTTGTTTTATTAATAAATTAGTTACCGCAAAATATTATCAAATCGTTGATTAAAATCTAAATGGAGACCATCCAAGGGTTCACAATAGAAAATTATGTTTTTATCTTTTTTTTCTGTTTTGCCCCTGATAAATTTTGGAACTGGCTAAATTCCTCTCATCCAAAATTTCCTTTGCACAGAAGAAGTTGTTCCTCAAATGCAGAAATAACAGATTTTGTTCTTAGTTAATTCAGTTCATCACCTTGAAGTTAAAGATTCATTTAATTAATTATTTCAAACAATTCGATCAAGAAAGCGATGTCCCTTTTGAATTTAATTAAATTGGATCATGAAGCATAATTTTTATTTTTCAAGAACTTCCACTTCGAGTTAAACAGCTTATAAAACCTATCTAAACAGGCACCCTTTGCAACCAACGAACTTCCGAATGAGGCAGCAAACGATTACTTTCTTCATTTATTTTTAATAGAAAGCTATTTAAATAAAAGTCATCTAAAGAGTTGCTTCTGGTTGTGTTGATTACTTAAATACACATTGTAATGAATTATGTAGGCGTGCAATTAAATTTATTTATGTTTAATTCAAAAATATTCACTGGAAATCACCCAACCACCGTGAAGTGAAGTTTTCATCCGTAGTTACGACTAGGGCTGTCAATATTGTTGAAAAATTCTGCCCGAGTACCCGTCCAAATTTCGAACGAGTACCCGGGTTACCCGATCAAAACATCGCATAATTTTCCCCGTCATGACCGCTATACAATGCTTCCTAGCCACCTCCCATGCACCTCATTTCACACAGTAGCTACATGGCCGACGTCTTAGGGTGCCGTACATAAATGACGTCGAGCGATTTTGGCAGATTTTTTATCCCCCCCCCCGTCACAGGTTGTCACAAAAACTTAGAGCTCCCTCCAATATGGCGTCACAAAGTATTGCGCCCCCCCCCCACAATGAAAGCCGTACTTCCTTTTTGAAAATGAGCATGTGTCAAATAACTTTATGGTCATTTAAATTTGTATTTAATGTGAAGTTGAACTGTAAAAATCAATACACGCTTAAATCCATGTAAAATGTCAGTACACAAATTGTAAGCAATCAAATATTTCAGTGGAACTTTTATTTTAAGTTGTGCGTTTTGATGTGACGTCACATTTATTCTTAAACACATCCCTCCCCCTCCTCACAAATGTGTGAACCCCTCCTCCCCTAGGTGCGTAACGTCATTTATGGACGGGCCATTATCCATCTTATACTGTTAGTAAATAATTTATTGACTTAAAAAACTTACAAATGTTGGTGTATTATTAAAATCATTTTTTTTGGGCAAGGCACACGCTGTAATGAACACACGAAACACAATCGAATGGAGGGAGGAGGAAGGGGGGTAGATAAACAACATCGACAATCGTAAACCCAATGTCAGCGTATTTCAAAGATCAAAGTTAGTGTCAAGCAGGGGTGTTTTTTATTAACAAAATCAAACACGGCCTCTTTCATCTCTATGCCGACGTCTTAACAATGTTACACTGTTATAAGTAACTATTTAATTTATTAACCTTAAAAACTGACAACCTTGTAGACATTATTAACATCAGTTTTTTCTAGGTCAACGTGTTAACGAACACAAGAAACGAACGAATTGAAAGGGTGCGGTTATAGTATAGGAGTGGATAGGGGAGTTGGGGTAGAAAATTGATATCAATTGGTAGCCCAATGTCGGCATATTTCAAAGCAATGTTAGTGTCAAAGTTGGGGTGTTTTATTAACAACAACAAGCACGGCCTCTTTCATCTCTATACAGTTTATCCTTATTTTCGGCAGAGGAGTTTTCTTCTCTTTATATGATTCATTCAAAGAACCAAAACCATCTTGTGTTTGCGATTTCTGTTTCATTTTCAGAGAAAAAAGATGTATCAAAATACATAGTGGTTTTTCGAGACCGTATTGTATTTCCGTTGACCGATAGTTCTCCTTAGATGTGTTTCACAGCACATATTTGAAACAAAAATTTTCATTTGATAAATTGCTTCGCGAGCCGTAAATTAAACACAAAAAGACGCACGCGAGCCGAAGTTTGGTTAATATAGTCATTGAAGCCACATTTTCACGGGTACCCGGGCGGAATTTTACTACCCGTGTAATCTCATGCAACGGGTACCGGTCCCGGTACCAGTTGACAGGCCTAGTTACGACTGACATCATTCTTTCACCATCATCGTTTCCTGGAAGGATAATTGCAGACAGATCAACTTCGTCCTCATCTTGCCACTCAACAGACTCTGAATGTGCATTTTCTATTCTGCTAATAACAGCCATGAGTTCTCTTTGCCTTCTAGTAGCGATTCTCAAAGGATGGATGCGTTTTATCTGAGTTGAATCTTGAACAGTTTGGGTGGGCACATTTGCTGAGCCAAAGCTCTGTGTCGTCCTGCATGTTTCTTTAACATTGTTCAAGTGACATGTATAAGTGACATACTCTGCAAATTCGATCAAGTAAGCGATCTGCAAAGATGGACAATAATGATCATATGGTTGTAATTTGAAAAGTCCTGTTATCCCGGCAAAATGTCATCAAATTTGAAAGTTTGTGTTATGAGAATCTACATCTGCTCTTTCTGAAGCTTTGAGTCCATCAGTTGTTTGGTTGATTAGGATTGGAGGAGGAAAGAATCTCGAAGGTAAAACGTTGAAATATAAGTTTCGTACTTTGTTGTAACATTTTATGACAAGATATTTTACAATGTGAGTGAAATATTGGCTGGTGCGAACATGATTGTCAAACCATTCCTTATCATTCGATATCAGTCCTGCTGCATCCACTTTAGATTTATGTGCAAAACATTCAGGAGATACTCATTTCATGCCATTTTGACATAAATCTAATTCAAATATTTCAAACAATTTTGAAAATTATTTTTAAAGCTGTTAAGTTCTATTAAAAAATAAAAATAAATTAGAAATAAAATTTTAAAAAAATAATTAATGTGTTACGTCACACATGGCCTGAACCCCCCCTCCCCCTATCACAAACTGTCACACTTTCTTACATCCCCTCCCCCACCCTTGAATCGTGACGTACTTTATGGACGGCCTCTAAGAGTATGATACTCTTAAAGTCAGCAGTAAAAACTTAAGAACCACTCTAAAAACGATCTTAGAATATCTCAAGATAAACATGTATATATCTTCTGAGTTATCTTATCTGTTGCTGACATTCATTCTACACAGAATCTCCGTTAAATTAATTGGTGTTAATAATTCTGTTTTTACGGCTTTATATAGTTAATAGATCATTGCTTATTCATGACTTTTTATATTACGACTCACGCTCTCAGACTGGGTTTCTGTTTTGCTGGTAAGTAAAATAATACAGGTTCTTAAATCGCTTTCAATGGAATAAAGGCTATAAAAGTTTTTATGTTGACCACAGTTTCCAGAGGCCAATTTATATTTGTATTTATTTGACCTCTCCATGGGGGACGCATTGACACTGGTTATTGAAGCTATGAATCAAGCAATAGCCGTTAATCCAAACGGCTACCACGCGTTTCTTCTTGTTGTTAGCTTTGGTAGCAGGTTCACGCAAGAAGACGTGCAGACCATCTTTGTCATGAAGCAAATATTTTGCGAAGAGTTCTTTAAAAAGTTCAGCACTCCTGTCAACAGCGTTCCCAAAATCAAACATGCCCAGAATCATATTATGTATAACGTGTTTAGCTTTTCTTGTCTATTATCTAATATATAAATACGTAATTAACACAATTAAATGCGTATTTCTACTGGGAACTGTTGTAATCACTGATGCTTGGCGAGGCTACGTCAATTTTGTACAATGAATAATGGTGTGTACATGCATAAAGTTTTTGTGCACGAAGAAAACTTCGTTGATCCGATTCATGCAGATATACACTCAGAGACCATAGAAGGCCTCTGGATGCATGCAAAACGTAAACTGAGATATCAAGGAGGAACAAGTCGTAATCTATTTCCGAGTTATTTGTTGACTTTCTAGTGGCCAGTAAAAAAATTCATATTTTGACTGTTACTTGCAGTTGCTTTGTGAAAATTATAACATTTGACAGTTGTATTCAATGTTAACAATTATGGTGTAATAAACCAGTTTTAGTAATTAAACTAACTTTTTGTTTTGAAATAATTATTTTACTGTTGTGTATTTCAGCTGAAAATATTAGGCCTTACACAAAATAGTAATGTTTTATTTTGGGAACGTCATTGACAGGATTGCCAAAAGTTGTGTATCCTTATTGTGACAAGAGCCGGAGATTACGATCCTAAGGAAACAGGAATAAGTTCGCTGGTAGAGTTCTTATATCAGCAAGATGGCTACTTTAAAACATTGCTGGAGGAATGCTGTAACAGAATTGTGCTGTTTGAGAACAAGACCAACGATGAAGTCATAAAGAGGTCGCAAATTGACGAACTAATAAAAATGGTGGATCAACTCAGCATCTTGGGACTGAGGTACACTGATGATCACTTTAAACTAGCTCAAAGTAAACGTGACAGAATACTGGTGGAAGCCAAGCTGCCTCTCATCTTGGAGGAGAGCCTGAAAGAAGCAAGTCTCATCCTTCAACAGCTTGGTGATATTCAGTTGAATGAACCAGACAACCAGATACAATTTCTGAAGTGTTTGAAAAGTAAAGCCGAAAAGTTGATGGACTGCATAAGATAACAAGACAAAGGAACCGGTGCATTGCAGCCGATAATTAAAAGCTGCCAGGATATAGTGAGATTAGTTGAACACCATTTAGAGAATACAGAAAGCGCCAAACTCATAAAGGACTGGAGGAATGAGCAGCGTAAGAAATTGAATGAGTTGAAGGCAGAGAAAGACCGGGAGCGTAAGGAAAAGGATGACCGGCAGCGTGTCAAACTTGAAAAACAGATCGAGGAGATCTAGACAGTATGGCTGCAAGTCTCAAAGACGAGACGGAGAATGTTCAAAAAGAGTTTACAGAGGCTAGAGAAATCACGAAATTGGAAATTGATTAAGGAGGTTAGAAAAGATGTTATTTCTACTGCTGTTCCCCTAGTTGCTATATTGCTTAGGTTATCCCTAAGAAGATAGTTTTCAACAAAATACTTTGTGTTTTGTGATTGTTTCGAACGTTCCAAAATTATAACACATTCCATTGATATTCGCATTTGTGGTGTACTGAATGGTTTCAGTATTTGTTCGTTAATTATGGTAATGGTCAAACATGGAAGACAATTAAAATACAATCATAAGCAAGTCGTTGAAGTTGACATTGAACGCCATATTTATTATTTACATTAATACCGGAAGTGAACACCCGTTATTTTACATAGTTATTTACGGTGTTCACTTTCCGTAATACTCAATATGCTACACCATCTCCCCTCCAAAAGAAATGTACAATACGTATATTCAACTCAAACACATGCACACTTAAAGTTCACTTATTAGTCTTTTAGTGGGCTTAGATTGTCTCTTCGATCTTCTTAAAACATTTTCAGAAGTATCTGTCGCTTCTGATGTAGTTTGAGTTGTTGGTTCCTTGATTGCTGAGGTGTGAGGAACAGATGAAGTCGGCACGCTATCTTTACTTGTAGAGGCTGGTTCTGCGACCTGAAGAGGAGGGAACCTTTTCGGTACTTCTTCCCTTTGAATGGCTGGAGGGATGTGTGCCGATGATGATCTTATCTGATCTACATGTCTGCGACATGTTATCCCTGGATATGTTTCAACAATGTAGGAGAGCGGACCAGATCTCTATACAATTGTTCCCCTGATCCATTTGTCTAGATTCCTGTAGTCCCTTATGAGAGCGGTTTGTCCTGTACTGAATTCACGGAATTGTCCTTTGTGGAATCTATGTTCCTCAGCTTGTTGCTTAAGTACTGTTTCGTCAACACTTGGTTTGACCATTGAAGTTCTGGTGCGAAGTTGTCTACCAAACATCAATTGTGCAGGTGATTCGCCCGTTGTGTTGTGCTGAGCATTGCGATATGCAAGTAAGAATATTGCTAGTTTTGTGACAATACTTCCAGAGTCACTTACAGAAGCTTTCATTGCATGTTTGAAGCTTTGAACAAATCTTTCAGCAAGTCCATTTGTGGAAGGTTTATATGGTGAGCTGGTAATATCTTTAATACCATTGTTTGTGACAAATCTGTTGAATTCTTCCGATACAAATTGTGGTCCATTGTCACTAACAATTTGATTGGGTAGTCCAAACCTTGCAAAAATTGTTCTAAGTATATCGATCGTTGTAGATGATGTAGTAGAACTTGTCGGTATTATTTCAGCCCATTTAGTGTGTGCATCTATCACCACTAAAAACATAGTCTTGAGAAATGGTCCTGCATATTCCACATGCACACTTTGCCATGGATTGTGAGGCTATTCCCACGGATGAAGTGTGGCTTGTGCTGGATTTGATAATTGTTTTGTACAACCTGTACATTTCTTTGTGATTCCTTCTGTCTTCGTCCATATTAGGCCACCACATGGTTTGTCTTGCAGTAGATTTCATTTTCACTATTCCAAGATGTCCTTCATGGAGTAGATTTAATGCTTGGGTTTGTAGTTTCTTAGGAATAAGTACTCTGTTTCCCCACATTATGCACCCTTGTTTCATTGATAATTAATGCTTTCTTGTTAGAAATGAATTTAATCCATCATTATTAGTATTAGCATTTTCTGGCCAAGAAGATTCATTTATGTTTCTAGAGGTGTGAGATAATATTGTGTCACTAGCTGTCTCTTTCCTGATACTTGTAGCACTTATTGGAGCGTAGTCAAGGATTTCTGTGTAGTAAAGATCATCAATGTCTATCATTTCCTTAACTGTGTCTGCTAATGGTAATCTTGATAAACAATCAGCGTTACTATGTTTCTCTGTTGATCTATACTCAATTGTATAATCTAATACAGATAGGAATACAGCATAACGTTGCAGTCTTGAAGCTATCATTTGTGGAATTCCTTTCGCTGGTCCGAATATAAACTGCAAAGGCTTATGATCAGTTACCAGAGTGAATTTCCTAGAACATATATATGAAAAGAATTTCTTTATTGCATAAATGATTGCCAAAGATTCTTTATCGATTTGAGAGTAGTTCTTTTCAGCCTTATTTAAGGATCTTGATTCATAAGCTATGGGCCTTTCCTTTCCTTCATCTGTAATATGTGATAAGACTGCTCCAAGTCCATATGGGCTTGCATCACAGGCAAGTCTCAATGGTAATTTAGGGTCATAGCGCATTAAAACGTTTTCAGATTCTATGAGTTCTTTAGCCTTTAGAAATGCTGTCTCTTGTTTATTAGACCACTGCCATTTTATATTCTTTTGAAGAAGTTCATTCAGTGGATTGATAACAGTTTCAATGTTATTTAGAAATTTATGATAACAATTTAACATTCCAAGAAATGATCTTAGTTGCTTTAAATTTGTTGGTCTGGGAGCATTTATGATTGCTTCCACTTTGTCAATAGTTTTATGTAGTCCATCTTTATTGATTTTATGACCACAGAAGAGTATTTCAACTTGGAAGAAATTACACTTTTTTAAATTTGCTCTTAAGCCAAATTTTTCCAATCTATTTAGAACAATGTCAATGTTCTTTAAGTGTGATTCATTGGTTTCCCCTGTGATGATTATATCATCCTGATTACATTGGACATTTTCCAATCCTGACAGCACTGTATCCATGATACGTTGAAATATAGCAGGACTTGATGTAATTACAAAAACCAATCTGTTATATTAATAAAGTCCTAGATGGGTGTTAATTGTAGTGAGCTTTTTAGATTCCTCATCTAGTTCACACTGTAGATAGGCTTGAGTGAGATCAATTTTAGTGAATTTCTGTCCTCTACCCAGATTTGTGAAAATATCTTCAATTCTTGGAAGTGTATATGATTCTGAAATCAGAGCTGGATTTAAGGTGGTTTTATAATCTCCACATATGCGAACATCACCAGAAGATTTAGTAACTGGAACGATAGGTGTAGCCCATTCACTATTTGTAACCTTGGTGATAATCCCTTCCTTCTCTAGTTTCTTTAATTCGGCTTCAACCTTTTCTTTTAAGGAGTATGGTACAGGTCTTGCCTTAATAAATTTTGGTTTGCATGCATTTTTCAAATGAAATGATGCTTTAATATCTTTAATTTTTCCAATTCCACCTTGGAATACACTTGAGTGTGTTTTCAGAATTCGATCGAGTTCTACCTTCTCCTTGTCACTTGAGACTGAGGTATAGTTAATCGACTGAGTGTATCGGATATCGATAAATGGCAGGCGAATGGGCGATATCAAACCAAATGAAAAGCTATTAAGATAATGGCTATAATGGAGTTTGACTTAGAGACAGAAAACGAAGACAGCTCTTTTGATGAATTACTGCTTTACAAAATGGCGTTGAAAGTTCCTGAATCCATTAACTCTCTACAATGGTGGAAACTTAATGAACACCGATATTCGATTGAGTGTCAGTGCAACGGAAGAAATCTTTGCTAACTTGAGTTTCACGTTTTTACAACTAATTAAAACACACTAAGAAATTTTATTAAGCTCAAATTTAAAACGTTGCATACAGTTGCTTGTTATTTCGAAGCTTATTACCTCAGTCCACGACTGCTAAGTTATGTTTAACTGCCATCCTATGGACGCTTTAATCCCTATCTCTCAACCCACAGGAGGTCGACCTAATCCTGCGCTTTTAATTTTTTTAACTTAATTTATTTAGTTGAAACATATTTGATAAAATTGATAAGGTTCTTAATGTATGGCTATATAAGAAGTCATGCTGTTTTAATTTCGTTTTGTTAAAAACAATTTCAGAGAAATTAAGAAGACAACTAATAGTTTGTTAAGATTTTTTCATTCAAATTGATGTAAAGCGATAAACAATTATAAGGTTTTTTTGTTTTTTTTTAAATTTAGGCTTCAAATGTTGAATTTAAAAGTATATTACGCCGCTAACAAATTAATTTTAAAAAATAAAATATTATTATTTACATTACTAAAAAACGACCTAATTTCAAACAATTTTACAAATTGTTCGGGAGATATTAAAATTATTGTTTCTTTGAACAGTTTATTCATCACCCTTTGCTGTTTTTTTTTATCAAGCACCAACAAAATGTTCTCTTGTAGCATCAATGTCCAAGATAGGCTATTCAAAAGGCTTTGGGAAAGTTTTAAATTACTTTTCGGCGACTAGAATTATCGACATTTTTCAACCTTCAACATCGCCCCCCCCCCATTTTTTTAGACACGTTGATACTAAACTGAGCTCTGACATCAAGTAATAATTTTTTTTTAAAAGACTAATCCGAGAATAACAAGAATTATTATGGGCAGAAAAAAAATCGAAAAAATAAATAACAAACACGGATACTTTGGATAGTTCTCTTGCAATTTTTTAAAACAAAAACTTTCCGATTAATCTGAGTTTGTTGTGTAATCTAAAGCTATTTTCATTTATTTAATCGTAAGAAACATATATAAAAATAAATAACATTAATTTAAATATTGATAATAAATAAAAATGCATATTATAAGCTCTTTTAAAATAAGTCCCGTTTTCTATACCCATTTCCATATCTTAATGATGGACTAGAAACTAGAAATATAGAAGGGTTCAAGGAACTTTAATGCACTTTTAGTGGATTAAACATCTAGAAATGTCAATGAAACATGATGGTTTAAGTCCTGTTGTCTGACATCTAAAGACATCCGGGAGCTCTTGGTTCTAATGACGGCTGGTGTCTGGGCTTTCCCACTAAATTTAAATTTGCTACTGATGACTCTATCTAACACCATTGATTTTTTTCCAAGCCGTGCTCAATCCTCAAGAAGACGTGTTTTTTTTGTTTGTTGTTTTTTTAAATCACAAAATTAAAAAAAAATTTCACATTAGTTTTAAAGTTTCGCCAGACTAATAACTATTCAACCATGATGGAATGCTATTGGGAGAACAACATGGAATAAAAGTCTGTTGTCCTTGCTGTCAGCAAACTCTCTATAGGAACTTAGGGGCCGTCCATAAGTGAAGTCACGCGATTTTGACCGATTTTTCACCCTTCGTCACAAAAAGATAGCCCCACCCCCTCAAATATGACGCCACAAAGATACCCTCCTTAACAAAAGTCTTATTTCCTATTTGAAGATGAACATGTTTAAAATCACTTTAGGGTCATTTAAGTACCGTATGCATTTATTGTTAGGCTGCAGTCTAATTACGTAACATGCGTGAAGTTATATACAACGTCACACATAGTCATAAACGTGTGAACCTCTCCCCGCTAGGGGCGTTGCATCATTTATGGACGCCCCTTTAAAAACAAAGTTAACAAAATAATAAAAGTAACGTAAAAACGTATGCTAGTATTTAAATATCCCTTATGTATGCCGCACACCTGATTATTTCTTTGTTTTCGTCTCTAAGTCTGCATAATAAGTAGCGTTACTTTAGAAATTCAACACTGCTTTGGAAATCCTTGTCATATTCTAATTACAATTTAAACGCTTTCAAGTTTTAAAATGTTGTTACTACGTTCATTTTCTAAAAGTATATTGACTTCATTGCATTGAGTGTTTAACAAGCATAACTCTACTTTATTACTTGCCTCTAAAGATCTTGCTCTGTCTTCGATTATGTCTACCCATGTTTTGTCGTTTCATTAAAAAAAAATTACCTTATGAGGATTCAAGGTTAAAGCCACGCATCTTTAATTTATTTTTAAAGTTCCAATCAATTTCATTGACATGATTTCGAGTCTGACAACCGCAAATTGCTCAATGAGTATCATGTGAAAGGTCTCTATTTAATCACGAATCCTTCCACTATCCATTTGTTCCTCTATTTGCCAGGTATGTTTTAGATATCATTAATTTTAGATGAAAATAAAAGATAATTTTTCTATGACTTTTAGGTTCTAGAAGTGAGAAAAGGTGGGTGGTAATGACTGCACAACACGGATAAATCGTTCAAATTATATTTATAAAACAAAACTCACGCATTCTGTCAGAGCTACTCAACATATCACATTTTAGATCCGTTATGTTATTCTTTTCTTTAATTGTTTCATTTGGTAATGTTAGTTGACTGTAGCCTTAAAACTTTAAATAGACATTTCGTTCTCTTGATTTCAGTGTTTAATCAGATCAAGGCGTGTGAGTTTTTTAAAAATAACAAAAGTTGTATATTATCTAGTACAGACGCTCCTCCAATACAGAAGATTATTTACTCTTACGCTTATCTATGTTTATGTCTAAAGTCTTTGAATTTTATAAATGTTTTCAATGTTGATAGAGTGTTGGTCTTCCTAGATGTATCAAGCAACCCTTTTAACACCCGAATTCCAGACGGGTAGAATGATACTTAGTATGTGTTTGTTTTGTGTATGGAATACAATTTTGTAAATTATATACAGGGTGGCTCAAAAAAAGTGGGACTGTCTTGTATAATTTCAAATAATATTTTTTTTATAACTGTTTTCTACAAAACATCAAGTAAATTGTTGTCAAATGTTAATTTATATAAAATCAGAATTCAAATTCAATGTTTCCTCCTCGGTTCTCAACAGTTTTTTATAAACGTCTTCGCCACTGGTCAAAGCTCTTGTTTATAAACCGCTGAGACAAATGTTGCCACTCTTCAACAATGGCCAATTTCAGTTGTTCTATTGTTGCAAATTTACGACGACAGTTAACGAAATAATGACAACATGCGTTGAGTTAGTAAGTAAGAATAATTTTACGGTTTAAAAACCGCTCAAAACATAATTTTATATATTTTGCACAAAATTTCTCTAGGCGGTCCCACTTTTTTTGGGCCACCCTGCAGTATCACGAGAATATTTGAATCTTAAAATACGAGATTTTTTCCGTAAAAGACCATTTTCTGCTTGAACTATTAAATTAAGTCCAGAAAAAGGTGTGAAAATAAATATGTCACCTAAGAGTTTAGTTACTTTTTTTTAGCGAAATCATCAAATGCAATTTTATAAAAACAAATATTTAAGTGATGCTTATTGAATTGCAAAGTATAGACTGCCGAAAAAGATCGAGATAAAACAAAAATGTGACATTTTTATTTCTTGACTTACATGTGGGTTATATCCCAGGCAAGCTGGGGCAACACGTTAAAGAAGGCTACAAACAGATCGGCCAAGGACAGGTGAAGAATCATCAAATGCATACGGGATAACCTCTTCCGTCTTGTGGCAAGGGAGAGAATCACACACGAATTTCCAACGATGGCCAAAAACAAAATGGTAGCGCTGACCATCATTTCCAGAACAGCAATCGTCTCGTCCCTGTCTACGTACGTTGAGTTGACCACGATGGTCATCGTGGAGGTGTCGGTCTCTATGTTCTGAACTCTTGGGTCCGTGTTCACGAAATACGGCACTGTGAAGTTCTCGTAGAAGGAAAATTTTGCAACAACACACTTGCCTTCATTAAATATGTTACTTCGCATCATCATCTTTTCCATCTTTCAGAGTTAAAATCCATTTGTCTGAATCTAAATTTAAGAGGACAAATAACTTTAATTGCTATTGAATTAGACAATGTTGATTAACATCACTAAATATTTAAATATATTGAGAAATCGACAAATGTAACAATCATATAGTGCTTCATGTCTTATGAAAAGACTGCAACATTTCTAAACTGAATTTTCTGTATGATAACGCGAGTATCAACAATGAAAAACAGTTCTTCTTGATTCATCTTTGCTTGAATGTTAATTTTAATTTGAATATACAGGTCTAGAGACCAAAACAAATAAAAGAAGTACAAACATTTTAGCGACATCACATCTATTCACAAATATTTTAGTAACAGTTTATGTCAAACTTTGAAGTTTTATTTAATTGTAATTAATACACTTTTAAAATTAGTTAAGACTGTTTTAAATTCATTGATTAAATTATAATTGATTATATTTATGGCTATATACTTCACTGTTCATTCTTATAGCCTGAATCAGATTACACAGTTAAATTAAGTATTAAAAACAACCTTTTGAATGTCAACTTGCTTAATCAATAACTTAAAATTTTTGCTTTTATTGTCATTAAAAACTAAATTAATTCATACATCAAAGATGTATGAAAAATGTCTGAAATTTTAGGTACATATAGAATCATTAATGCCATAAGTGTTGCTTAAAAGCAAGAACACTTTTTACTGAGAAGCATATAACATCTCAATAATTTTCAGCTAAATTATAGCAGTTTTAAGACATGCTTGAGTTTCAAAAAAAGTAGATCAAACAGAACGGGGTAAATGTCCCGTTTAATTACATCTATGCTACAATAATGTATTTCGTGTTTTTATCAATAATAGCTTAAGGCAGTGGTGTAGATAGAGGGGGGTGGTATGGGCGGTCCGCTCCGGGCGGCATGCATTTAGGGGCAGCATTTGTGGGCATTTGAAAAGTGCAACCTATTCCGACAACCACCCTTTTTCTTTTGAAGGGGGAAAACCAAGGTGAAACAAAAATATTTGCAATTTCTAGTCCTAACTAACAGATTCCCACAACATTTGTTTGATTACATAGTGGATGTGTGGATGTTATAAGTAACGCAAAACCGTTTACAAATTTAAATTCACTAAAAAAGGTATCGATTTGTTTGGAAAATTAAGCAGTATACGGTACGAACAGATGACGCTTTTATAAGAAAACTACACACACAAAAAAACATAACCGCTGGGCCCAATAATGTGCTATTAATATCGCAACGATGGTTTTTGCGTGAAATTTCGACATTCGCAGAGTGATGCGCGAACAAGTACCTACAATTCGTGGTGGTTCAAATATTTTTGTTTATCTTGCAAGTAGTAATTTATATAAAACATAGATAATTTATGTTACTGTTTGAGTTTTCAGAAAATTATTGTAAGGTACGTTATTAAAAATTAAATTTATTTTCTTCTTATTGCATTAATGTAGCACAAATAATTTGTGTTTTTCATTAAAATACTGTTATTCATTAAAAATGTTGTGCCTATTCAATTAAAGTAATGTGTAAATAATTTGAATTCGTCTATTTTATGGAAAATTTTAAGATTTATGCCAAGAACATGAAAATATTCAAATTTCTCCGTTAATAAACACCACAATAGGCATAAATAATTTCGAAAAAGACATACTTTAAAATTTCAAGCGTCTCGGAAAAATTAACATCTGAAGAAGTAACTAGTAAAATTAGATGAGATCCTTAAATTTTACTCAATTAAATGCAAACTTTTTCTTTTCTATGTTATCTCAATTTATGGGAACCCGTCATTTTTTAAATTAATGCAAACCCATTGCACCAAACAAAGAGATGTGCTAATACAAAACGCTGTTATATCAGTCAAACAACTTGTGAAGAGTTGGAGATATCAACTGAACGCTGAGTTAGAAGGAGAAAAAAATGAGTGGGGAAAATTAAGAAGACGTGGTTCTATCTTTAGAACGAGATGTACAAAGGGAAATGTTTTTATCCATGGATGAAATTATAACAGAAAATAAAAGAACGCTTTGAGTTGGAAGTCCTTGCAAGAAAATATTCGTGTATAATACCATGTAATCTACAAATTAAGCATTTGAACATCAAATAAATTACTTTATTGACATTGATAACGAACAGTTCAATATTGAAATAAAAAGGATCCAGGTTTTTATGGATGTACCTAGACTACAAAAAAAAGGCATTATGTTAGAAAAACGAGAGAAAAATCACAATTGATCTATTAAAATTTATTCAACAGTATAGATTGGAACATTCTGTACCCAACATTGTAATTTAGCTATGAATTTTTTCAACTATTGCTATCAGTATCGCTAGTTGTGAAAAGAGCTTCTCCAAAGTAAAGTTTATAAAAATTATCTTCGTTCCACAATGAGCAATTTAAGACAACAATATCTTGCAATATTGTCCATAGAACAAAATATTACAAATAATTTAAATTTTGATAGCATAATACACGATTTTTCTATTATGAAAGTTAGGAAAGTAAATGTATACGTATGATTACATACTAATGTGTACAATTTCTGTGTTTGTAAAAGAAAATCATGTATTTATAAATATAAAATAAAAGAATAGTAATTGATGTTTTTTTGGGTGTAAATTTGGAATAAGTTTTGTCTCATACTGCGACCTCAGTAACTTTCTTGTGGCCTTTAAAAAATGTATAGTTTATTTTTAAAAATGTGTATTTATAGTTATATCATCTTATGCGGCCTATTTAATTACTGCTTACATAAATATGGCATGCAATTATAAACATGTTCCCCACCTTTACTTCGTTTCAATTACAATTATTTATTCATGTTTATTAATTTATAAAAACCAACATATAATCGACTAATTTGCCGTCCATAAATGACGTCACGCGATTTTGGCTGATTTTACACCCCCTCCGCCCTAGTGACACGTCGCCACAAAAAAACTTAGACCCCTTCTTCAATATGACGCCATAAAGTTTTGACCACCCCCACCATAAAAGCCGTATTTTCTATTTGAAAATAAGCATGTTTCAAATCAATTTTTTTTCATTTAAGTATGTTTTTAATGCAAGGCTGTACAGTAATATCGTAACACGCGTTTTACGTAGTCATTAAATAAAGTGTCAGTAATCAATATTTAAGTTGAAATTTTATTTAAAGTTGCGCGTTTTGACGTAACGTCACATTTCTCAAACACACCCCCTCGTCACACATCGCCACAAGTGTATGACTCCCCTCCCCGCCCCAGGTGCATGACGTCATTTATGGACGGTCCCTAAAAAGGGCGGCACATTGGAGACCGCCCCGGGCGGCAAAAGTTCTAGCTACGCCACTGGCTTAAGGCCTATTATTGCTTGAGGAGATATTAAAAACATGATTTATCCAAAATAGATTGAACAGATAATATTTCTATTTAACGGCATAGAAGGATTAGTTCTCTTTTTCTTCATGTATTTGAAATAAAATAAATTTCTATTAATTCCTTCAGTTTAAGTTGCTAAATAATAGATATCTTTTATGCAAATGTAAACTAACATTTTTTCTCAGTTTGTTTTAAATTTGATTCAATTACAAATAAATAAACATGGTTTCATTAAGAGCGTACATAAAAAATACAAACCAAAATGAAAATTAAAACATTGAAAGATATATTATTTTCTTTTTTACACAAATTAAAAATTGCGCTCATTGTCGTCTTTGTTTGTTTAATATCTTATATGTAGTATGCTGTATAGCGAAGACAGTAGTAAAAAAATAGTATGCAAATTGTTAAATACATACATAGGATTGGAAATTGGAGGTGGGGGTAGAGTTCAGTATATTTAAAAGGAATAAATACTAAATAAATAGATTTACTTTTTTCCTGAAGATTGCTCCATAAAAGCTAAAATTATTCAATGAAAAATATATATTTCTGCCTGAACAAAAGAGCCCATAGAAAGACAAATTGATTTAGAATGATTTGTTGTTAACAAAGTTTTAGTGACCCATTTTCTTCACAATTAATCTGATTTAAAACTATATAAACACATAATTTTATATAAATACCAAATACAAACATAAAATAAAATAAAACCTTTCGCAGTAAATAAATTTAAAAAACATTTTTAAAATGCTATAATTGTTTCAAAAATTACCTATACCCTCAAAACTATGGATAAAATATCACATGCATGAATTCAGTATGAACATCTACACTTTTGTGAGATATCCATGGATAGAGGGGAGGAAGGCAAGAAAAATACAGCAGTTTATGAAAGTGCGTGAGGGCAGCCCGCGACTGGTCAGCTCAAGCAGGCTATGAGTCAGCGGGTTGTTAAACAGGGGGGGGAGGGAGGGGGGGTGGAATGGACTACCACATTCTGAACTGGTAATTGTAATATTTCGTTAGTAAAGATCTTTCTTTTTGACCCAGGATAATAATATGTATTCAAACTAAATAAAAAGTATTATTTCCTAAAAAGCTGTACATAAACGATTTGCTTTGTCCATCTCTACTGGACTACTTGGATTTCACCGCAGCTAAGTGGGTTTTTTTTATTATTTCGTTTTATTCGTTTCAATTGTGTACTATTTGTTCGTTTAGGAAGGCTCTTTGCCGAAACGTTCGCTGTTGTGTTACGTCCTGTCAGGCCTACTAATGACCTGTTTTTATATTATACAGTTACTTACGTTTTCCACATGTTTTCCTGTACTATTCAACGTCCGTTACTGTGGTGCGTAAGCTATTACCAATTAGTGCCTGAAAAAACTTAGCTAACGTGCCTTGTAATATCAAGCCAATTTAATAGTATACTATTTTTATTCAATTTGCTAATTAATTTGAACATTTATTTTAATACAAAGGTTTTCAAACAAATGTTATTTGTGCTCCTCTCGAATTGCGATGTTAAGCAATATAAATACTTTGATAAGGTTAATTTAGGGAAGACTGCATTGCTGTTTCTGTTTACGAGCTCCAGCTATGTTGGGTCGTGTACGTGGTTTTTCGGCTGTTGCTTATAACTGTTATTACAATTATATTCGACTGTAAACTGTTATAATTGTATCAAATAAAATCCCCCTGAAATATCGATAATCCGTATCGTTTTAAATTAAAATATCTAAGCATAATCCTTTTCAGATTCATGTGTAGTTACTTGTCAGGCTTCCAAAACTCACAAGATACTTTTCCTGCTGGGTTTTAGCCCGAGACACGTTGCGACGCCCCCCCCCCAAAAAAAAATCCCCTAGTCGTGTTGGCAGGGACCTGGCGGAACCGGGAGTAACGGCTACATAAAATTTTATATTTTGGGTTAATGGGCTGAAATTTTCACCGACCCCTGCTCTACAATAAGGCCTACATAAACTAACTTGGGACAACAAACAGGCCATCATAAGTAGGCCTGTCAACGGGTACCCGTGATTGCGGAGCAATTACCAGGGTAGTAAAATTGCGCCCGGGTACTCGTGAAAATGTTACTACGGCACACAATTGGACTGTAATCGAACAATCGCTCTTTTGTGTTCACATTTCGGCTTGCGAATAATTTTATAATTTTTCAAATTAAAATTGTTCCTTTGAAATATATACTGTGAAATACGTTTAACACGAAAACGCTTAAAAAGAAATAAACGGAAATAAAACATTGTCCCGACAAACAACAATGTATTTTGATACACTGGAACATGAAACAAAAATCAAATAAAACAAAATGGTTATGGCTCTTTAAATTATTCAAGTGAGGAAAATAGAGCACAACACCGATAACTTGGAAGGGCTAGAAATGACCTTGGCTTTCAAATACGCCGCACATCTTTATTACCCATTGAGACAAGCAAATTTTAAATAATTCTTCAATCGTTGAATGATCTTCACTATAATAGCAAAAATAAATGCTGCGGGATCAGTCCACTTAGTAGGTTAAGGTCCTGGAAAATCTGGTTATTTACAAAAGTTGTCTGCTGTGAACTAGACATAACCCGCCATGTCATCATACGATTACCGCCCTTTATCTTTATAGAATTTTTTTAGCAACCCCCCAAAAAAATTAAATAAATAAAAATAAATAAAATAAATTTCAAAGTCATCATTTTCACATCGCTGACTCGTTACATCTACATATGTACTTGTAGGGATCAAGGAAAGAAACGGCTATGTGCCAATTTTGTAGTTTTGAGATATTCAAGTTTAAAAGTTAAAAATTATACAAATTTATTATAAATTAACTAAATAGATGTGTATATTTAATTGGGCCAGAGATAAAATTTTTGTATAAAATCTCATTCAAAGCACTCAGTTTTTTTTATCTACTATCAGACACAGTCATACACCCATACAGGGGATAAATATAACATTTCAAAATTGTCACATAGCCGTTTTTTCCTTGAGATCTCCATTTCAATAATACACAAAGTAGTGAAAGGCTAAAAGCGGGCATAACGACGAAAATGTTGAGGCATTTCAAAAGGGTAACCCGGGTACCAGTTCACCTGAAGAACAATTACCGGGCAGCTTTTTTCAACAATATTGACAGCCCTAATCATAAGTGGCAATGTGGTAGCACCATTTTCACATATAAGATCGAATATTTTAAATCTATTTAATAGCTATCATGATGATAAAAATCACTTTTACATGAACTGTATTTGTTTTATCGATTTAAATTTAAAGCCTCCGATAACATTCGGATTTTATCTATTATCCAATTTTAAGTGTGTAGTTGAAATTTGTCTATGCACTTATAAACAAATTGCTGTATTGACGCTATAGTCCAAGTATGGACAATTGTAAGTACCCCTTAACAAAATACACATTGACTGATTATTCATACATACACACACACACATATATATATTATAAAGAGAGTGAGAGAAGGCTAGTAATAGAGAAGAGGGAAAGAAATAGCAATTAGGGAAAACAGAGAGAGGTTGAAAAAGAAGGTGATTTGAGGGGTGATAGCGCAAGAGAAAGAGAATTAAAGAGAGAGAGAGAGAGGGGGGGGGGATTAAGAGTGTGAGAAAAATAAATAAATAAAGAAAAATAAGGGAAAATGTTCTTTAGTGTTTCTGGGAATTCCATTTTTTTCCTAGAAAAAGGTATGAAAAGGAAAAATCCAAAACATCGGTTCTTAAATACCTTTTGGTTTCCATATTACGATAAATTAATGGCCCTATACCAGTTTATATAATCCAGGGATGCTCATCCCACAGGAAAGAAATGTATAAATGTAATGATTTCTAAGTTGATAAGTTGAACGTTTTATTTTAGCATCTCAGTAAATATAATGACTGATTACTCTTTTAGAGTCGGTATTTCAAAATTTGAGAATCACTTTAAAAAACGGATCTTAAACATGCATGTCCAATCTTATCTTTCCCAGGAAAAAACAGGTATATCTTCTATGTATTGTATTATCTGTCACAAGCATTAGTGTTCGGGTGGTTTTCATCTCCCTTATATGATTTAGTTATCCTGCATCTGATGTTAAGACCTATTAAAATTGATAGTAAATTGTATGCTGCTGAATTGTTCCGCCATGACTCACGCAGTCAGACTAGTTTTTGCTTTTGCAGGTAAATAAAGAAAATGTTTTTTTTAATGACTACCTATGGGCAATATGAGGAGCGTTATAAAGCATCAATGTATTTTATTTGACAATAATGTATCAAGACTGTTTTTAATATGAACTAATTTTCCTTTAATTTAAAGAAGGTTCATTGATTTCATTTGTGCTTAGTAAGTTAAGTAAGTGATACAAAATCTCGAAGACTGCATTTACTTTTTGCTTTGTATTTTTTTACCTTAAAAATGGAAATGACATTTCCCGAAATTATTTTTTTATTTTCGTAGAAAGTAGGTGACAAGCGTAGAATTAAGAAATCAATTTTATTTTTATGTATGTTTTTTCTCAAAGGTGTGCCCTCCCCTCTTCATTTCACCAATGGTCCATTTAAGTCTATTCATATTCATTTATTTATTTATTTCAAATTCCATGCATCTTTATCCATTAATAATCTGTAACTATCGATATCATCTATTTTTAATTACGGTCATCTGAGTTCATCTGTTTATGATGATGATGTCTTTGTTTCAGAATACCATTAACTCATGCTGGTCCAGAACACTTGTAAAGCTCTGATCATCAAAATTTAAGTTAATAAATCTTGAACATGTTCTTAAATGTTTCATTGTTGTCGTTCTTCGTACAAAACTTTGGATATTTATAAATTCTTCTATTGCTGTCAACCCATGTTCATCAAAGTTATAAGCTCATCAGTGCAAGATTTGTTTTACTATTTAATTTAAGAATCCGTATTTACATTCAAGTTGAAACATTACATTCCTTTCATTTGTTAATCCACCTCAAATTAGTCAATAATTAGTTTATATCTTCCATGTATCGAGGCTTGCTTGAAGGAAGATGAAAATCTTATTTATAATATAAAACATTTGAATGAAATGTTGATCCTTCAACAGTTGTTAGAGCATAATTGAGCTTAACGAACTGTCTTTCCCTGTTCAATTATCCACTTTGGTCACTTGAATTATTCCTAGGATTTTATTAATGCAAATTTTCCTATTTAATGAAGCCTTCTAAAGCCTCCTCCTCTATTTTTTCAACATACTCTACCTTTCTATTTTAAATGGTAGCAGAGCAGCTTGATTTGATTTGAATATTGCTTTTACTTTTATTGTTGGTTACTGGACCAGATGGTTTTCACAGTTTCATCAGTCCTTGTTTAATCAATGTCAAGGAAGTTACGCCTGTGCAGTCAAATGTTGAAACATGTTAAGTCAGCTGTCCCTGCTATAAGATATGTAGCCTGCTGCGATATTTTATCGATGAAATGTATAAAATTCCTTTTTTGTCTTTTCATTTTGTTCAATTATCCGACCTAATAAATCTAGAACTTCATATGACCTATATTAAACTGAACTGAACTACCAATGCAATAAAATGACAATAAAGGTGTTACTTAAAGACATAATTTTCTAATGAGAAACTATTACCTGACAGTCAAGTATTAGAAAAAAAACAACACTTTGTCTGTTGAGACATTGAGAGATTATAATGGTTTATTATACCTTAAAGTAAGAGTACACATATTAGTTAATGTAATTATCATTTAAAAATAAAAAAACTCTTGAAATGTTCTTGGTTTTCTCCACTGAATTATGTAGTCGCAATTGTTTATAAATGATATCCGATTATAAGTGGTCACCAAAGTATCTCTCTTTTCATTTTTTTCTTCCAACAAATATCTTTTCATTCAAGGAATATAGCCATTTCCTCGATGACTGATGAATCTTAGCATTAATAGTAAAAAAATATGCGGCCGTCTAGATTTGAGTAATTTTGGCAAGATTGCCAAAATAGAGGATGCAAAAATGCGTTATGACGCAAAGAATCAAAAGGCTCAGACTCAAATAATTTTAAAATAAAATATAGATTATAACTTAAAACTAATTTTTGTAAAAAAATTTATTTTATTCGAGTAATAACAAGTCCACACAAAAAAACATTTGTATCAAAAAAGGAAAGAAAAATATTAAGACTTTTGTTTACTAATCAATCATGATCGAATAGTAAATGTAATGTAATTTCAGCGTTAAATCATATGAAAATATTTCTAAATTTAACATGTTAATAGTGTTTTAAAAAAGTGCTATTGATTTTACTTGCAGATCCCATTCAACTGGAATATGGAACCAAAAAATACAGGCCTTGACCTTCGTCGAATTGGCAAAACTGGAAATGGCAAAAGTGCCACTGGAAACTCTATTCTAGGTAGAATTTGCTTTAAAAGCTCACCAAGTTTTACGTCCGTGACCAAACACACACAGTTCGATTACTCAGAGCGAAATGGTCGAATTATCAAAGTCGTGGATGGTCCTGGTATAGGAGACACTGACCTATCCAAGGACGCCTTGACCCTGGTCATTGAAGCTATGAATCAAGCAATAGCCGCTAATCCAGAAGGCTACCACGCGTTTCTTCTTGTTGTCCGTTTTGGTGGCCGGTTCACGGAAGAAGACGTACAGACCATCTTTGTTCTGAAGCAAATATTTGGCGAAGAGTTCGTTAAAAAGTTCTGTATCCTTGTTGTGACAAGAGCTGGAGATTACGATCCTAAGGAAACAGGAATAAGTTCGCTGGTAGAGTTCTTATATCAGCAAGATGGCTACTTTAAAACATTGCTGGAGGAATGCTGTAACAGAATTGTGCTGTTTGAGAACAAGACCAAACGATGAAGTCATAAAGAGGTCGCAAATTGACGAACTAATAAAAATGGTGGATCAACTCAGCATCTTGGGACTGAGGTACACTGATGATCACTTTAAACTAGCTCAAAGTAAACGTGACATAATACTGGTGGAAGCCAAGCTGCCTTTTATCCAGGAGGAGAATCTGAAAGAGACAAGCCTCATCCTTCAAAAGCTAGGTGATATTCAGTTGAATGAACCAGAGAAACAGTTACAACATCTGTAGTGTTTAAAAGGTAGAGCCGATAAGTTGTTGGAAAGCGTAAGACAACAAGACAAAGGAAACCGGAGCACTGCAGGCATTAATTAAAACTAGCCAGGACATAGCGAGATGCGTTGAACACCAATTAGAATGTGTAGCTAGTGCCAAACGCATGCAGGACATGAGCGATGAGCAGAGTAAGAAATTGAATGAGTTAAAGGCAGAGAGAGATCGGGAGCGTAAGGAAACGGATGACCAGCAGCGAGCTGAACTAGACAAGCAGATCGAGGAGATGGAACGAGAAGAGGAGGAAAGGAAAGCGAAGCTGGACAGTATGGCAGCAAGTCTCAAAGACGAGACCGACAAAGTTCAAGAGGAGTTTACGGAGGTCAAAGATTCCTCTACTTGGGAATGGATTAAAGGAATTGGCAAAGGTGTTATTACCACAGTGATTCCCATACTTGCTATGGGGGTAATCAAACTATTATTTAAAAAATAATTGAAATATAACTCAGTGCGTGTGTTTGGATGTACGTTTGGAATAATCTTTAAAAAATAACACAAGTCTTGATATACGTATTTATATTAATTTAGCATTGAACTTTTAAAATCGGTGCATTGTTTTAATATACATTTTCCTTGTGAAATATGGAGATATTAAGACAGAAAACATTAGATTTTTATAAAAATGTCTTGATGGTCATTAAAAGTGTTTGTTTTTTTAAATCACGGCTTTTAATTTTGAACCACACCCTAAAGCATGGCGAAGAATAGACATTAAACACATACCAAACCCCAATGTCGATCTAAAGATTTTTGAACAATATGTCACCAGAGTTCACCACTGACTCTATTCTTTGACTGATCACTGCCCCCCAAAATATGCGTGCAAATATTGAACCACTTTCAAAGACTAAATTTACTAATTATTTACTGAAACTTTGAAAACTCAGCTGTCTCGGTGATAAAGAAATCCCTTCATTTAAAAAATAAATTTGAACAAATTGCAAATCCTTATTTACTTTTATTGTCCATCTACTTAAAACCTTTTTATCGTTTTTATAGAAAACTAAGCTAGTAAACGTTTCCATTAAAGTTGAAATATCAATGTTATAATCATCAGAGACCTCCGCTAATTCTTCTCTGAACTCAGCGAATGTTAAAGTAACTGACATTTAAAAGGACTCTGGTTTTTCACTAGAATTTTTCCATATACATGGTTAATTTTTCCTATAAAGATAAAGATGTATGTGTGTGCTGCAGTAATTTCATCACCGATTTCATCAGTATTTGAGTGTTTTACAAAATTTATTTTAAATATAATCACCAAACGCTTTACGAGCTTGATTTGAACCAATTCTCAATTTTTATAGCACTTTAAAAGAAAACTAATTGAATAATAAAATATTAAAATAATGTTTCTTCATTTTCTAAATTAAAGTAGCACACTCGTTCGCGAAGTTTCAAAGTTCTTTCACAATACAAAAAAAGTTAATTAATTAATTAATTAAAAAATGCAATGTGTCGGGAAATACATTCTGATGTTCGGTACATACCAGAAATGGTGAGTTATGAAATAGGGTATAAAAGTAAAGTAATTCTTATGAAGTTAATTCTCTCTAATTTTAACTCGACATTAAAAAAAATACAATTAAATCTAAATGAAGATTTTATACGGATTTTCGAAAAAAAATGACAAGATTTAAGGTGATAAATAATTAAAATAAATTAAAATAAATTTTATGTTAGTTGGTCCTTGTCTCTGTGCTTGAATTATGTCCACACAAAAAATCCAATGTTTACCGTAGATGCTGGTCCGAAATTTTCATGGAATGTGATGTTTATCAAGAAATTATCGTGGAATGTGATGTTTATCAAGAAATTATCGTGGAATGTGATGTTTCTCAAGAAATTATCATTGAATGTGATGTTTCTCAAGAAATTATCATGGAATGTGATGTTGAACAAGTAGAGAAGAACTGAAATTATTTCAAAGGGTTGTTACAATGTTCCCACAAAGATTCATTGTTCCATGTGCAAAATAATAAACTCGTGTTCGAAGTTGCTCAGCATCATTTTTTTATGAGTGAACAAAGATAGAAATTACATTATCAATATCAAGATTTGGTACACGGCAATTCAACACTGCTACGCGGCGTTGTTAAGATATAAGGGCGGCCGCGCAACCCGCAGTTTAAAGTTAACATTGTTTGTGACTTAACTGGCATTTCATTTTTTATTAATTTTAAAAAATGTATGTTTCTTTAGAAAAAAATAATCGTTGGGCTAGTAAAATAAAAAAAAATATAAAAAGTATAACAATAAAATGACGTGAGTTTGTATTTTATAGAAGAACATTGTGATTAATCTAAACAGTAAATTCAGTGAAATAAATTACATCTCAGCTTATGTTGTGTTTTTCTTCTATCTTCAAAATTTTTTTTTAAATTTTGTGTTACAGTCTTTTATTTGTTTATATACTCAAAAATCGTAAACGTATTCTAAGCTTGGAAATCCTTCTCAACATTAAAAACTGAAATAAAACTGTTTTAAAAATCAAATCGTGCTTACTACAAAGTAAAGGAATCCGCTAATCTCATACATTTAACCATTTTTCAATAAATCGAATTACATTCGTAAGGAATATTTTTTGGATATTCAATTATCTATTTATAGTCATTCAAGCTATTTAAACGCATATATGGAAATCATACCAATGATTAAAAACAATTTTAATAACATATTAGGCAATATGAGAAGCTATGCATAATGCAATTGAATATAAAGATTACATCCTGCCATAAATAACCTTACAAAATTTAGCTGTCAGCTATTTAGGTATTTACCATTTCATGTATTATGAGTTTTCGCTTCAAATATATCAAGGAATTATCAAAAAGAAAAAAAAACAGAACAAAAAGCTTTTATCTTATCTGTTACACACGCTTGATCTACACAGAAGATCATGTGATACTAAGCTTAGCCACGACTTTAATCTTCATTTCAATATGTCAATATAGCTTGGAATGGTGATAGTATGTTAGTGTTCCTGGTTTGATCAGGCAACTTAATCCATGCATGCATGCAAGACGAGAAAAAAAATATATATAAAGAAAATATAATAAAAATATTATGATGACCACCAAGAAAGATTTTTTATTAAAAGACTTAAATGTCAGCTATTAAGAATCAAAACGGATTAAACATACCAATATCCCCCAATTTATTATTAAAAGTGTTTGTTACAAATGAAAAAAAAATATCGACATTAAAATTGTAAGTATAGATTTTGTGTGCATGTTATCAAAACTTAATTTTTTTCAGTACACAAACTAAGATTTTTGTGGAACACACGTAGACACTAGAACATTCAGTGGTCGCGATGAAGCACTTGAGAGCCATCTATCGTGTTGTATTAGTTTTGAAATAATTTGTTTGCCATCGGGACTATATTATAACTTGGTTAATGAAACTGATTGTTTTTCTTCTTAACTTAAAAACCATTTAAAATATAAATTCTTCTTTATAAACAGTTACAGTTGATCTAACCAGTTCTGATAGTTAAAACTGTTGCAGTTGATCTAACCAGTTTTGATAATTAAAACTGTTACAGTTGAACTAACCAGTTATGTTAGTTAAAACTGTTACAGTTGATCTAACCAATTCTGATAGTTAAAACTGTTGCAGTTGATCTAACCAATTCTGATAGTTAAAACTGTTACAGTTGATCTAACCAGTTCTGTTATTTAAAAATGTCCATAAGCAAATTGGAATTTATTTTTTGACATGGGAGAAAAGGAAATGATGATTTTTTAATGCCTTGGAACGAAATGCTAGATACCAAATTGTTTTCATAAATAATATGGAAATCCATTGTAAGTTTATAGAATAATAAATACGGTGGAAGAAATTTTGTTTTGCATTATCAATAATAATGTGTCTTTACATTCTATTTATAAACAAATATGATCAAAACTCTTTATTTCTTATATTTTATTTATTAAACAAAAGTTTACATGAAACATTTACACAAATAATGAAACAAATACTATCAGCTATATTTTTGTGGTGATTATATTGTAGCAGTGCTTGAGGCTTCACGATTTGTTTCACAATAGCAATGAGGCACACTTTGTTCTGTGATAAGTGGTTATTTTAGTTTTTCTTTGTAAGCTAGCTTCGAAGGGCTATGGATAAAACTTTTTAAAAAAATTATGAATATTTAGCTTGTTTTAAAGTAATTTGTCGAAGCACAAAATTTCCATTAATGAAATAATAATACATGTACTTTAATTTTAAATTTATTGATAAAATTATTTTCAAAATAAAAATCAATCACTTAAAACATTAGGATTTTATTTTGCAAAATTTCATTACATTTAGAAAGAAATATAATTTTCTCTTGCTTAAAATACCATAAATTTTAAAAATTCTTTTTTGGAGTCTTAAAGAAAATTCCCATTTGTTTAAGTGTTAATAAATTTATATTTAATTGTATATTTTACTTGAAGGAAAAAATAAATGTGCATTTAATTGTTGGATGTTAGAAAATCTTGTTCTTGTCACAAGAAATATTTCCTAATCAAAAAAGCATGAAGCTAGCAATGCTTTATCACATAGGCTTTCGCACTTTATTTTTATTCTTTTCCAAACTATTTTGTCTGTTTTGTTGAATAAAAGAAACTTCACTTTCATATCTTCTCTCTTGGCTGAACACATTTTTTAAAAAATTCTTAACGTTTTTATTGTCAATGCCTTACCAATGTTGTCCTCATGGCTCTCATAGTGCCTTGCTCATCTGATATTCCTTGTATAATTTAAATTTTAAATTTGCTGTGAAGAAATAAGTTTTTTTTCTGTTAATTTTATTTATTTTTTGTTAAAATATAATTTAAAATGTTAAAACGAAATATGATATATTATATATATATATAATATATATATATATATATTGTCGAGAACCTGCTGCTACAGTTGGTAGAGAACCTGGTCACCCTTGCTCTAATCTATACCCTTTGTAGATAACTTTAGTTACAACTTTGATTCTTCTTTTGCTCTCGTACTTAATCTCAAACACAAAGACTTCTCGTAAAACTTCTGGACTTTATTTAGAACTAGTTTGACTGCCACATTAACACTGATCTCTTCCTCGCTCTACGTCTCTACTTCGACAGTGTCCCAGTCTCCCTTACCAACTCTGCACCTAGCGTACGTCCTTGACTGCCTCACCCAAAACACTCCTCTTTATACACCTCCAAGTCTTCTCCTATATCTACGACCCCTCCGAGGTCCTTCAATCAATCTTCTTACGCAACCCTAGATTAAGACTCGTGCGGGGGCCGGTTTGACCATGACCCACACATGGTCTTTGATCTATGCCACTGGTCTGTTTGACACCCCCACTTCTCGAAACCATTCACCCCAGGTCAGTATTATGCTAAACCGTATCTGGCAATTCTTACCCAATGTCACCTGCAACACGCGGTGCTTCTTTTAACTAACCAAATCTACAGACCCGTAGTTTCACTCCTCAGTCAGTCTTTTGTCACTGGCCAGTGGTGGCTGCCCTTTTATCTCACGTCTATAGACCTGCCATGCCATTTGCACGTGGCTCTTCGGCGGTCAGTTCTTTAAGGCAACTCTCCACACCCCTACCTACTACTCACAATTAACCCGCCCAGGGCCTGCACAAATATATATATATATATATATATATATATATACATATATGTAGCTATGAATACACGTCTATATACAAACATCTAAGAATTTGCTTAATTTTATTTTTAATGTAATTTTTTTATTTATATACTTTTCTTTTCACGCATTACTAAAAAAAAAGAATATAATCGTTGGGATACCAGTGTTGGGAGTTTGGAAAAAATATGTGTCTGAATTTTATCAAAAACTTCATAAGATATTTTTAAAAATGCATGCAAAGATAAGGCATAGTAATAAAAACGTGGTAAAATGTTTTAGCGTTAAAACTATCATTTTATGTAAGAAGGCATTTTTAAAAAAGAAATATTTATGTGCTTAAGTCTATGGAAATTTGAAGTATCGAAAAAGTGGATATGTTCTTCCCAAATTAAAATTAATTAGTAGAATCGTAAAAATGTTTACCACCAGTAGTGGTGCTTAAGATATATTTAGTTCACATTCTACATTTAATTTTTTTTTCATCATTTTTTTTACGAATTGATTTTATGCTTAGAAAATAATAGGATTTTCTATATATTTTATATTTTAAGAATTGTCTTATGCCTAAATTACAAGATAATATACAGAAAATATCATGCAGTCTACAAATGTCTAGGTAGTTTCATGTACTCATACATTTGTAAACATTTCAGAAAATGGTTCCATCAGTAAAAATAAGTAAACAAAATTAAATACAAATACATTTTACATTTATACACCTAATATACTACT
This sequence comes from Ampullaceana balthica, assembly GCA_944989445.1. Classification (NCBI taxonomy): domain Eukaryota; kingdom Metazoa; phylum Mollusca; class Gastropoda; family Lymnaeidae; genus Ampullaceana; species Ampullaceana balthica. Next base: position 84,994 of record CALYLW010001504.1, on the reverse strand, counting down.
AATATAGAAAAAAATATATAGTTGGGCAGAAGTATTACACATATAAACATTTGTTTAACAAAAACAGAAATGTAGAGGAGCAAAAGAAAAGAAATCTTAACGATTACAGTTTAAAAACAAAAGTGGAAAATGCAAACAGTTTTGTGTAAGTGAAAATAGCGTAGACTAAATAACATAACTACAAACTGTACCTATCAGATGATTTTGCTTTCCCAATAAGCATAACATATTTTTTAATTGATAACCTTTTCAATTTAATATCGATTTTTAATGAAAAGATGGGTTTATTTTTTGTGACTTTAAAAAAAATTACAATAAGGGGCCATCCATATGCCAAAAAGTCATATTTTCATACCCCTCCCCCATGTTGCACTTGGGAATGCCCCTTCCCGATGCGTACGTACAAATTAGCTTCCCTAACCCCCCCCCCAACCTGTTTGAAACATTTATTTTAAGCCATAGTCACAACATACTGGGTTTACTCTCCATAGTTTTTTTTGTTGTTGTCGTAATATCGTGATTTTTATGTTAAAATGTATTAAGAAATACAATAGAACATTTAAAGTTTATTGTCTTGAATTTCGCATCAAAATAACTGATAAAATAGAACAATATAAGCAGTGAAATTGCCGTCCAGTTATGTATAAATAACGGCTGAGGCACCGGTGGGCGAAAGAGAAACTTCTACTAATTTCAAGAAATGGAAATATGGGGCCTTCCATAAATGTTGTCACGCACCTATTGGGGAGGGGACACACATTTTTGACGAGGGGGAGGGGGGAGTTTAAGAATTGTGACGTCACGTTAAAACACGCAACTTTAAATAAAAATTCCACTTAAATATTTGATTGCTTACAATTTATTTAATGACGCTTTAGATGGCTTCACGCGATTTTAGAATTGCAGGCCAACACTAAATAAACACTTAAACTTAGGTGAAAAAAGTGACTTGAAACATGCTCATTTTCAAACATAAAAAAGGTGTTGTGGGGACTTTGTGAAGTAATATTGGAAAGGGGGTCTAACTTTTTGCGACAACGAGTTAGTAAGGGGAGAGGGTTAAAACTGGCCAAAAGCGTGTGACGTCATTTAATGCTGGCCCCTGTAAATCAGACCCGCCCACCCTCCTTGTAAGCATCCGTACGCAAAAATCCCGTTAATTATACAGCCTCTTCCCCTCATTTCTACGTAATATATGGATGGCTCCTAGTATGTTGGAAAAGATAAAGAATAGCTTAGAAAAGTAGAAGAAAGTATAGCGTAATGAATTTCTTACATACTTTAGCAGTTAAATTACATTTTGTCAATGACCTAATTTAAATAAAAATTTCAAGGTCAGTCAGGATTTTAATATCTTTATTTTTGAAGAATCGTCATTACTTACCTATATCACTTCTCTGTCTGTTTAGATCCCTCAATAGTTGTTGTTCCTGCACTTTTCCTAATTCTCTTATTTTCTGCATTTGATCTTAAAATTTCGTGAGAAATTATTGGAAATGGATAATACATAACACGTATATAAATTATTATTTTATTTTTAACATTAAAAGGTGGCAAGAAAAAAGAAAACAAATTTAAAATTTAGCTGCTTAATATCTCTAGTACTTAACAAACCTTCTTGAAAATAAAATCAACTTCACATGCATAGGATGTTTTCACAAATCTATCTTTGTTACACATTTTTATAAAAATTGAGAAAAAAATACCTATTTTATTTTCTAGAGAATTTCTTAAGTGCTGTTCACTCTCCAACTGTCTTGTTACAGATGCTTTAGTGTTGAAAAAATATGATATATAGATTAATTAATTTATCATGTGTGTTTTGTCTTTATGTAAAAAGAAATAGTAAGGCCAAAGCTAGAACAAAGAATGTGAAAAGTGATATGTTTACTTTGAGTTTAGACAGGTTCAATGCAGAAATTCTTATGTAAATCAAACATGAAACAATTTTTAAAAACCCTGGTGCAGCGGATTATTGATAAAAACAAAGCTAAGATTTCGCTTTCTTATAGGCTAACACACTATCAAACTCCCATAGTTAGTAATTAAAAATCATGATCTTTAAAATTTTCTAAAAATCAATTTGAGAAAAAAATAAGACAAGAAGATGTTGGTGGAAGTGAGGCAAAGCAAATGAAAAGTGAAACGCAAAGTTAGAAAGCGCAAAACAAAATGTTTAAAGTTTTTTTTTAAATTTTGAAATTTTAAAAAAATATTAAAAAGTAAAAAAAAATAACAAATACATAAGATTAAATGTTAGTTTGTTCCGTGTGTAGTTGTACTAAATTTAACTGTTTATTTATCATTAATTCATGCAAAGTTTGAACAAAATATTATTTTCATAAAGTTGAGTGTTTTGTACGAAATGCCGTAATGTTTTCTGTCATCCGTTCTCTTTCGCTACCACCTCCTCCGGCAGTTTGCTACATAGCCGCACTCAAAAGTTAAGGTATTTGTGTACCTATTGCTATTTATTTTATTCTGTTTTTATTGTTTCATTATTATTTATTTGCTTTATAATTTGTACTTTTAAGGATTGAAGAATCTTACTTAGTTTTTTCTATAGTTTTCCATATTTTTAATATTTAGTGTTGTTTCTGTGTGGCTTGGAACGGATTCATTATTTTACATGAACAACTTGAAAAATGCCAAGATATGAAAGTCAACACCGAACGGATTAATTTCGTATCTTGAGATACCTCTGTATATCTTAAAATGTTATATATATTAACCAATAAAACCTAACAAATTGTTTTGAAAAAGCACACAGTCAATAATGATTTTTGAAGGTTTTAAATCGTCTAACATTTTACATAACTAAAATTAAAAATAATGTATTTACCATTTGCTGTTGTCTGTCTAATCAGAGCAATCTCTAGGTTTCGGCGTTGGTACTTGTCATTTTCATTTTGAATTATAAGTAAACCTGAAGGATTTTCATAAATTAATTTTTAAAATATTTTTTACCGAATAAACTTTAATTTCATGGTCTATTAATTTGTTAAAAGTTATAAATGGCAAATGCTTTTGATATCATTTTAAATTATCAATTTTGATTTTTATGTTTGGTGATATTTCAATTATTGACCTCAATCCAAAATTTGAGCGAAATAAGATTATGGAATTATCATTCATTATGTAATGTTTAAAAACGACTCTTGAAAACCTTAGGTATTGCAGCTATGATAAATTCAAATAATATTTATTTACGTAATATGAAAACATACAGTTTTATTAATTAAATCTTGCTCCGAATCAATTCTGAAGAAATGTTTACGATTGTACCGGTTTTTAAAAAAAATAATACTATATTTATAATATTAATATAAAAATAATTCCATACACATTGAATTGTTAAACTCATTACTATTATTGATCGAATACGAAGGTTCTTCTAACAAATTTTGATAATGTTATTTAATATTAGTTACCGATTTCTTTTTCCCGAACTTCAAGATTAATTTTCCCTTCGTTACACTGCTTCCCTAAGTCTTCTGTGGAATAAGAAATATAGGCGTTTTTAGATAGAAGTCTTAAATTAGCGTTAAAATCAAAATAAAACAAAGATTTTATGTTTGGATAACACAGATACTTTGTTTCTAATCAATGCAAAATCTAAATTGTTTATTTAAATTAAAGATAAATAATTTTTTATTGACTTAAAAAATATTTTTATGGCTTTTTCTTAAAGTATCCTTTTTGTTGTTTTTGTTGTTGTTTATATGACATTAACAAATCACAGTAAATTATATACACTGCAGAAAAGTGTGTAAGACATCTTTAGAGTTTCTCAGTATATACAATAATGTGTGAAGCACTACCACAGCTTCCGTTCAAAATGAATACCAAATATATTTTGTTCTAAACTTACTTTCCCATATCTCATTAGATAAGCATTGATTTTTCAATAACTGTGCAAATGAGTATTAACTGAGTAATTTATGTATGCAGCAACACCAAAGAGCACTCACTAGAAGGCGTACAGTAACTTAAACATTTTATGCAACTTAGTGTTATTGTAAATAAATAATGTAATATTAATTTTTTGAATCGTAATGTATCGAACAGACTTTTTGTAAAGGAGGGTATGAAATTCTAAATTCAGGAAGTTTATGATCCATGCTTCATTACCATATCCCGATAAAAATGAATTGAAGCCAATTCAGATTGTTAAAATGAAATGTATTTTAAAAAATGACATTTTTCGTAATGTACACTCATGAAAATTGGCAACATTGAAAGTTAGACTTATTAAAGTAAGTCATTCTGTCAAAATTGAATATGACAATACGTTTGGTCCACAAAAATCGCTGCAGCTGTAGGGTATATTTTAATGTTCTATTATTTTCAATTGGAAAAAAGCTTTTATTTGACAATGGTAATGAACTAATGGAAGGAGAAAGGGATAATAATAAATGTAATAATTTTTTAAAAAAAATATTAATTAATGTGACATTTGATTTGAAAAAATAAAAATTATAATACCTAATTGCTTACAAACTGCATCACATTTTTCTTTCAGGTTGTCTCTTTCAGCTTTCTCTTTCGTATATTTCTTTAAAATGTCCACTGTGTTGATATAAAAAGCATTGCATTTTAATTTCTTTTAAAAATATGTAAATGTACATTTGCTTCGTGTTATTAACATTTTTAGCTACAAGTAAGTGTGACATAAATTTACTTAAAATTTCAGCGATTATAAAAAGAGCAATTGGAATTAATCTAATTATATTTTTAAAAAGAATGTATAAGTTCTTAAAATAAACAAAAATATTTTATTGTTTCGCTCATGTACATATGGAACAAAATAGAACGTTTTTCTTAACGTGTCGTATTTGACTGGTACTTGTTTAAACTGTTTTCCTATTGATTCTGACTTGGAAACCAAATTGTTGACCTGGGAAAATGTAGAAATATAAAACATGTTTTTTATATTTAAGAATGTGAAGGTTTTTAATACTTTCTTACGAATTTGAAATTTTCTATTTTTTGTATGCTTTCATTTTTGATATAATTAATGAAACTTTTAAATTTTGAGTCAAAATAATTTTACAAATTTCGTAAATCTTTTTGGGAATTCCCGTTAAATTATATGTCTACAAGTTTTAACAATTCTTTTCGTAAAAACAAAAAGCCAATGTCCCAATTTGCATATAACAACAAAAAGACCAACACCATTAAACACTATTTCATAAAACATGTATCAAATACATAATATTAATTTGATATATTTTAGCATGGGATATCATTAATACTAGGGTTTTATATAAATGAAATTAAATCACTACAATTTGAAAACAAAGGAAATGATAAAAACAACACTTTGTATGTGAATTTACCAGAGTCATCAATTCATTAAGGTCACGTTTGTATGCAAACTTTCTAAAGACGTATCCAATAGCTTGTACATACCACGACCCATATTTTGTATTGCGCCATGACACATAGCCTGCAAATAAAGAAAACATGTTGTTGTTTTTTTAGCTTTCAATGTGAGTTGTTATTTGATAAATGACTGATAACAATTTAATACAAAGTAATAATGAAGAGAAAATCCCTTTACAACAATATTATAAATTAGAAACGAACTAGATACGCCCCACAGCGTAGCATAAGCCGCAGAAGTGTTCATGGATAGTGCAAAGAAAGGGGGGAAAGAACGGAAACAAACTACAGCACGAAAAAATTAAAACAACGCGAGTGAATGTCGCAACCACAGACGCATTGTGGATCTCGAGACATTGGCACTGCGGTTATCTACCTAACCACCACCATTCATTACCTTAGCTTGCCAACCATAAACTGTGATTGGCCGATGCTAGGGAAGATCAGCCATGTTCGCAAATAAAACAAACCCGTAAAAACAAAGTTTTTGACTATAAATCCCTTATATATGAGACAGAACTAAAAGTATTGATTATGTTCCAACGCTACAAACATTTACAGACTGACACCGAGTGATGTCCTTTGTCTTTAATAACGGGGGTTGGGACGTGAGGGGGATGTCGGCACGACGGTCGGCGTCAAATTAAACTCTCATGTGGAAGTGGAAGAAAAAAACAATAACAAACATTGAATTTGAATTACATACGTTATATAAGGATAAACTAAAAATGCATTAATTTAATTACGGTACGTTCGATCGATCTGAAATTTTGATACAATGCATTATTATGTGAGACGGGATCCATGTGCCAAATTTCAGCTCGGTTGGATCACGGGAAAAGGGTCATTTTTTACTTTTGTTTTTCCGCCCGCCCAAGACAGAGATGACGACAGAACGACAGAGAGAGACGGCGGTGAAGTTAATATAAGGGATTTAAAAACAAAATGTTTTCGCTTGGGGTTTGAACCCAGGACCTTCCGCTTATAAAGCTGATGTGATAACCACTACACTACGAATCACATGTTATTCTGCGAAAGAACAACGCAAGTGAACGAATGAAACCTGTTGGTCTCGAGACATGCCTCTCTCTCTCAACCACCTCCGCTTGCCAACCTTAAACTGATTGGTCGAACCCACAATGGTCATTCGCAATGCTTTTTTGCACATACTCACTCTCGCTTTGGTGAATTATACAAATAGATTTGTCATGTTTCCCAAACACATTATGAATATTAATGACATTTAAATTCTAAACTGACAACTTGTTGATACTATAGGACTGTTTTTTTTAAATTGACTGATTAACCGTATGCGTGGTATTGTCAATATCTGAACGTTTTTATATTTCTCGTGAAATCCGACTACCTATGGTTTGAAAATTTAAATTCATTTGGAAATAGGTGGGATTATTAAATTATACGCTTTAACTCCTACAGGATTGAGGACGTAACGAGCGTAATAATTTAATAGAAGAGGTAAAAATGTGTATTTTAATTTTCTAATTGATAATTGATTAAAGTGTTTTCGTTTCTCAGTGTGTATATATTGTACCTTGTACCGAGGCCATAGATACAAAAATGTCCGCTTCACTTGGTATCTTAAATCCGTCTGGCATTTCTTCCTCATCGTTCATGGAATCATTATTTTTAAGGAATCGCTTAGAGGTGAGTCATACAGTTCAGATGTTTTAAAAGATGCATCTT
>CALYLW010001504.1:0-77899 GCA_944989445.1 Ampullaceana balthica | reverse complement strand
TCTAAATATATTTTATTGTTCTTTTCGTCGTCAAGTGTTTTTCCTTTGTCAACGTCTTCTGAAAATATCATTAAAATTTTAATAAGTTTTAATTGTGAAATATATACATGTACCTTAAAATAACGAGTTTTGCATCAAGTAAAAAAAAGTCACATAGATTGTTTTAAGAGTACTATATGTCTTTATTTTTCACTTTCTTAAAATTAGTATAAATTATTAAATTGTTACGATAATGATCATGCAAATATTTGAGGAAAAATGTCAAAGTTTGACAAGAGGAAAAAAAGAGTTAATCAAAATGAAAATATAAACCCTTTAACTTCTTACAAATAGACAATATGTTTTATTGATATTTATATTTTACCTCTAGTAATTAGATTGTTTAGTTAGGTGATGGTAAGATACACGTCAAACTGTTTGCTATTGAGCAAAAGATTTTTGTTCAGTTCACAAAATAAAATTAATATTCATGTTTTACGATAGTTTCAAATTCTCAAATCGGCAATATGGGTCTGGTTTGTTTTATTGATTGGTTTATTTGAAATGGTAAAACAGTTTAAAATAAGCTGATTCCTTTCATTAGTATTGTGATACTCTATATAATTTTGTTTGTAACTGCATGAAGTTTATTTGATGTAAAATTTTGTGGCCAGAAGCATTGATGTTGCACATGTTTTACATATTCAGAATATATTTTATTCATCAAAATATGAGAAAAAATTATAAATCAATTACAAAAAGTAAAACAAAAATCACTTACTGCCTTGACAAGCTTGTATGAAGAAAAGTTTTGGCTTTCCTAACAAAGATTTAGTTTCCGAAAATAGCTTTGTAATGTCCAAAATAGATAAACTGTTGCTAGAGTCATCAAAATTTCCATCGATTCCAAAAACAATTCCTTTATCACCATGGCTAAGAATGAATATTATTAAACAGTCATGATTACTATAATCGTCCTTTGATGCTCTCAAGAAAGTCTCTTCCATATCCTATTGTTAGAATAGATAATTTAAAACGAAATTAGTAAACTTGTTTAAATTTAAAATATAAAATTATGCAAATAAAAATGACAACTTTTTCAAAATATGAGATACAAATTCTGGGATTAAAAAAAAATATTTAAAATATATATATGTTACAGGCAAAGTGTGAAATTCAGAGATTCTATAGAATGCCTAGGCAATGTATAGAATGCCTGATGGTTTCAGGCAAAGTATGAAATGATTGCTATTTCATATATTGCCTATGCATTCTATAGAATGCCGAGTCGTCGTCAGGCAAAGTATGTAATTGGCCTAACCCCGCCATTTTTCAAGCCACTGATGTTGGCGGTGGCGCTTTGGTCGTTGTTTGATGATGGCGATCGAAGCCAGTGAGTGTTAAAAATTATTGTAAGACAGTGTTTAGCCGATACGAAGTTCCACAACAAAATCACAGACAATATTGCCACAATTCTTCTCACGACGTCAGTTTATATCATCCGGCTGAGATTCCACAGACGTTCTCACATAACTTTTCCCTTTGGATTGCTGTGTGACCATGTCGGAAGAGAATGTAGTACTAGGACAGGAATCACGCCGTGTTGACATGCAACGACGATTCTGCGATAAGTTATGTAAAGTGTGAGCCAATGCTGCTAAAAACAGCTTTTTTTTAAAAACCAAAACTGTTACCAAAATTGGTGGACGATGTGAAAATGGCTACGACATCCACTAAGCAAGAATCATGGGGCTATTGGCTGGTGAAACACTATGATTTCATGATGGTGGAAAACAAGAGTAGGTTGATCTACCGTGTTGAGGAAAGCGTGAGTGCCATTCTCTTTTACGTCGCGGACTCCCAGATATTTGATGTAAATACTACAGCCCGTTTGACCATTGGTTATGGAGGACGGGACATAATGTTGAAACAACTTTCACACAAATACAAGAACTCTACCCAACATGATATTGAACTGTATATTAAACTTAGTTAACCTTGCCAGAAAAAAAAACAAAAAGGCGTCAAAACAGGCTTTTTGGTCAAGCCGATGGCTTTTTCTGAATTCAACTCTCATTGTCAGGTCGATCTCATCGACTTTCAATCACATCCTGATGGCGAATACAAGTTTATAATGGTGTATCTAATTCATCTCACCAAGTTCGTGGTTCTCAGAGCCTTGAAGACAAAGAGGACACAAGAAGTAGCATACCAGCTCGTAGACATATTTACGTTGCTTGGTGCTCAAATTATTCTACAGTCCAATAACGGCAGGGTATTTGCTAACAATGTGGTAAGCAGCCTAAAGGAGTACTGGCCCACCTTGAAGATCGTTTATGGTTAGCCGCGCCACATACAAAGCCATGGGAGCGTCGAAAGAGCTAACAAAGACATCGAAAATATGCTGTGTGCTTGGATGCAAGATGAAATAACTGGCCAATAGAGTGAGGGGTTACGGTTCGTCCAACTCAAGAGGAACAGAGTTTTTTCATTCTGGGATTAAAAGATCACCATACGATGCTCTCTTTAGCTGCAGAGCTAAAGTAGTTCTCACAACGTCGTCACTACCTGTCGATGTCTTACAAAATTTGGAATCAGAGGAAGACCTCGAAAAAATAATACAGAGCGTACATCATGTGCCTTATTTTGTATTATTTCCACTTTAAAATACGTAATTATCAATAACGCTTTTTGTTGTGCTCTTTTTACACTTTGCCTAAACGAAATCCGGCATTCCATAGAATGCCTAGGCATTCTATAGAATGCCTAGGCAAAGTATGTAAAAGTTTTACAAATTTCATATTTTTCCTGAAACCATCGGCATAGAATGCCTGATTTCACACACTGCCTTTAAAATATATATAAAAAACGAGAAGTTAATCTAAAATGTATAATTTATGTTTTTGCAACTTACATCCTTAGTGAGATTGTTGTTAACAATAACATTAAAACCAAGCTTGTTAAATACTGTAGTTATCTTATGTGTGTCCTTTTCTGTTCCTTTTCTCTCGTGTGGATGAGGAAATCTTTCGTTGTTAATGACGAGAACTTTGCCTCTCTGAAAGTTATTCATAGGGTAGACCAACGGCTGGAATAAAAATAAAACAAGTTTGGAAATTGTGTTTACATGTTCAATTAACATGGGTTATTTCATACATCTAATATATGTACTTTAAAATATCTTATTTTACAATAAATATTGAACGAATATTTTTTGTGTGGAAAAAAGGTTACTTAAAAATATTAATAAGCTTTTATTTTTTTACAGACTTTTAAAAATCTGTTTAAATTTTTATACCCATATGATAATTTGGATGTATTATAGGGTAATCAGATTTTAGATAATCATTTAAATACCATTAACAATGGAGAAGTGTTCTTGTTGAGTTTTTTAAATGTAACCAAAGTGAATGCTCAAACACGACGAAAATACAAGGTTTTTTTAATGTTCCTCACCCACCAGACATAAATATTTCAGGAGTATCTGTTACTACTCGATATTTCTAAAAACATCATAAGTAATTCTAAATTTCTTTATTGTTTTATTTTAATATATTATTATTTTTATTGTAAATTTTTTATTTAAGTTAATGCTGTGTTTTTAAAATAAGGATGTCATTAAAGTTAGTATTTGTGTTTTGTAATATATATGTTACAGGCAATGTGTGAAATCAGATATTCTATAGAATGCCTAGGCAATGTATAGACTGCCTAAAGGTTTCAGGCAAATTATGACATTTGTAAAACTTTTGCATACTTTGCCTAGGCATTCTATAGACTGCTTTGGCATTCTATAGAATGCCGGATTTCGTTTAGGCAAAGTGTAAAAAGAGCACATCAAAAGACTTTATTGATAATTACGTATTTTAAAGTGCCAGTAATACAAAATAAAGCACATGATTTACGCTCTGTGATATTATTTCGAGGTCCTCTGATTCCACAACTTGTAAATCATCGTCAGGTAGGGATGACGTTGTGAGGCCTACTTTAGCTCTGCAGCTAAAGAGAGCTTAGTATGGTGATCTTTTAATCCCAGAATGAAAAGATCTGTTTTTCTTGAGTTGGACGAACCAAAACCCCTCACTCCAGTGGCCAGTTATTTCATCTTGCATCCAAGCACACAGCATACTTTCGATGTCCTGGTTAGCTCCTTCGACGCTCCCTTGGCTTTGTAAGTGGCGCAGCAAACCATGAAAGATCTTCAAAGTGGGGCAGTACTCCTTTAGGCTGCTTACCCCATTGTTTGCAAATTCCTTGCCGTTATTGGACTGTAGAATCATTGGAGCACCATGCAAAGTTAATATATCAACGAGTAGGTATGCTACTTCTTGTGCCCTCTTTGTCTTCAAGGCCCTGAGAACCACTAAATTAGTGGGATGATCTTAATACACCATTATAAACTTGTATTCCCCATCAGGATGGGATTGAAAGTCGATGAGATCGACCTGACAACGAGATTTGAATTCAGAAAAAAGTCTTTGGCTTGACCAAAATGCCTTTTTGTTTTGTTATGGCAAGGTGCACTAAGGTGCACTAAGGTTAATACACAGTTTAATATCATGACGGGTAGCGTTCTTGAATTTGGGTGAAAATTCTTTCAACATGCTGTCTCGTCCTCCACAACCAATGGCCAAATGGGCTTGATGAAGTACGTCAAATATCTTGGAGTCCGCGACGTAAAACAGAATGGCACACATGCCTTCTTTAACAGGGTAGATAAACTTACTCTTATTTCCCACCATCATCTCATTATAGTGTTTCACCAGCCTATCGTCCCGTGGTTCTTGCTTACTGGTGGTCTTAGCCATTTTCACATCGTCCACCAATTTTTGGTAAAAGTTTTGTTTTTAAAAAAACGCTGTTTTTAGCAGCATTGGCTCTTACTTTAGATAATTCATCGTAGAACAGTCGTTGCAATTCAACATGACGTAATTCCTGTTTTAGCACTACATTCTCATCTGATATGGTCACACAGCAATCCAAGGGGAAATCTTATGGGGGAATGTCTGAGGAATCCTAGCCGGTTGATATAAACTGACGTCGTGAGAAGAATTTTGGCCAGATTGTCTTTGATATGGTAGTTGAACCTTGTACCGGCTAAACGCTGTCTTACAATAATTTTTAACACTCACAGGCTTCGATAACCATCATCAAACAATGACCAAAGTGCCACCGCCAGCATCAGCGGATTGAAAAATGGCGTGGGTAGGCCAATTACATACTTTGCCGGACGACCACTCGGCATTCTATGGAATACCTAGGCAATATATGAAATAGAAATCATTTCATACTTTGCCTGAAACCACCAGGCATTCTATACATTGCCTAGGCATTCTATAGAATGCCTGAATTTCACACCTTGTCTGTAACATATATATATATATATATATATATATATATATATATATATATATATATATATATATATATATATATATATATTATTTAGTATTCCATGACCCACATTATTTGAAAACTTCTCTTTATACAGTTGAACATATTTCTCAGCCTGAATTTCCGTGACATGGTCGGAGCTGATGGCATCATCGTCTGGCCAATCTAAAGGCAATGAATTAAAAGATAATTTAAGTGTTTATCGAATGGTTTAGACTAGGAATTTAGGTAATCATACTCTATGCAATAAATGATCATTTTATTTAGTATTTATATTAAAAAACCGACATAGTATCACAATTGCTTTCAAACACAGTAGTGCTTATGGGCGTAGGCAAAGGGGGGGGGGCAAAGATTTGCCTCACATTTGAGAAAAATTTCATAAAAATGTCATAAAGTTGTTAAATATTACAATGAAATTGTACTAAATTTCCTGAAAGTTTATTACGTTGAAGACATTGTACATATATCAAACATAAAAAAGAATTATATCTGCAAGTATAACTGATTATGTTTTTTAATTTTTAAAATAATGGTTTGCTACAATAAAACTGAACTGAATTTCCTGAAAGTCTTTCACATAGAAGACATTGTACATATATCGAACATAAAAAAGAATAATATCAATATCAGCAAGTATAACAGATTACATTATTGTAATTTTAAAATAACAGTTTTAGTGTCAAACAGTTACGATACAGTTACTAAAAAAAAAGGGTATAAAATTATAAATTACACTGATATGATACAGCAAAAATATTGATATTTTTAAACTATTTATTCTGTAACAAAAATTGTAAGCGTCCTGGTATTTGTCCAAATCGATTGATAACATTTTCTGTAATTTTTCCTTGTTTTCAGATATTCTTTTTCTGTGGATACTCATCATACAAAGACTAGATAAACGATCATTACCAGTTGTGGAGCGAAGCCACGCTTTTACTCGTCTTAGAGTGCTAAATGATCTCCCGATTGTGCGTGTTGTTACTGGAAGAGCCAATGCTGTCAAAAAGCCATCTTTATTATGGAAAAAATGGTTTTATCTAAAACCTCACATAGAGTCATTGTTTCTGTTTTTTCCCCTTTACTAGTTTTACATTTCCATATATCATAGCAGGTTTCACTCTCCTAGATAAAATTGTCCAATATGTAATATTCATCAATAGCCCTGGCTTGATCCTTAATTGCTAGTCTTTCTAGATTTGTCATCAAAAAGGGATGCAAAACTAAAAGGGAAAATGCTGGTTTATTTTCTAAACAAAAACGAATTTCCAGTGATGATATATTAGAATCAAGTTAGGGTATAAAAACAGTTTTTCTAAAATAATCCTCAGGCAAATCAAGTTTTGGATTTTCCTTGTTCATTTGTCTTCCAGCTCGTCGTGGAGGTTGAATGTGGACACCAATGTCATCTGCAACACCTTTTGTGACTCTAAAAATGTACTTATACCTCTCATCACAATTCTTTCGATCAACAACTAATGTAGTCAACAATTCTTCAATGTAATTTTGTACTTCTAGTAAATCTAAATGTACAGACTGCAAATTTTGGGCTTCTAGCTTTGATGAATATTTTTGTATAATAACTAAACAAACAACAAATGTAGGAGTTCCTACAGCACAAAGTAACTTATGTGTAACTTGCTTGCTTTTTCCAGATTTTTCTAAATATTCCAGCTATTTAACAATTTCTGTCATATTTTCAGCAAAAATCCGCAAGCTTTTATATTTAAGTGTCCATCTAGTTTCACATACCAAAGGAACATTTGGAATTAGTTTTTTCGCTGACTACTTTCTCGGAAAAACACTATAATTGACTTAATTGTTCCTATTGTGTTTCGTACAGCATTCACATCATTTAAATCGTTCACAACAAGATTTAGTTTATGTGAACTGCAATGTACAAATGCTGCTTTTGGGTATTTTGTTCGAATTATTGCTTGAACTCCTCCTTCTGTACCTGCCATTGTATAGCATCCGTCGTATCCTTGACCAACAAGCTTTGTCATATCTAATCCAAATTCTAATTGGAATATATCCCAGGAATTCTTTGGTGACCATCATTTTCCCATTTTGTTCTTTGACAAATCTAAAACCAAGTGACATTTGCTCCATGCCTGAAATGTCAGTTGTGTCGTCGGCAAGTATAGAAAATTCAACTGAATAATTGGCTTCACTAACAATGTCTTCACGCAAGAGAGACCAACAAATTTAGATTATAGTGTTTTGGGTAGTTGCCGAGATATACTTAGCATTAAAAGAACCAATTGACAAATGATTAACAAGAACCTCATCTCCAGATTCAAAACGAAATTCTAACAGGTCATAAAAATTACCAGAATTTGATTCTTTTCCACGAAGTGCTAAATCTTGCATCTCGCAAAATAGGATTGTAGAAATGATGGGACCCAGTTTGTGTCTATTTTCTTGAATTTGTCTTCTAAATGATGAGTTCAACTGCTCATCTATAGAAACTGCTTTGGCTTCCAATAATGCAAAAAAATTGCTTGCATCTTCATGAGAGCCTGTGTGCCATGTGCTTTGCATGTGGCTACGTGCATCTTCGTTGAAATCTTTATATTTTGTGCATGGTTTGATGACAAATGCCCACTGAACTCCTCGAATTATTTTTTGCGGAATCAACATGCAATATTTGCAAAAGAACTTTTAACATTTGTGAGTATACAAGCCACTGTGAAAAGTCTGATAACCATGCATATCTAAAAACTTTGTTTCCATCACTGTCAGCTCTAAAATCATACTTTTTATCAGGGGTCCAACAATCACGAATCAGTTGCAATTTCAACTCATGTGACAGGTCGTGTGTCAAGACATACCCTCCAATATAGGAAATGAAGAAGTGTCAGCGACAATCACATTAGAAATAATTGCTACAGTTGTGTCTGGCTGTTGAACTTGTACTGTTGTTCTCAATGGCATTGATAAGTCAGATGCTGCAGACGCCCCAAAATATTCCAATAACGGCATTTCGGAATCCCGCAATTGCTCTACTTTTCGTTTCTTTGAGCCTGTAAAAAGTTTCTGATATCTATCTTTGGTAATCCTTCAGTTTCTATACATATATTATTTCACAGCAAAATTTAAGCTTGAAGCTACATAATCGGAGTAGGATAAATCCATTTGGTTTATCTAGCACCCTACTTGCCGGGTTGTCACAGTAAGATGTCAAATGAAATTTTCTCACTTAAAAACAATCAAAATAGGAATCAAACATCTAGTAAAGAAATAAAAAATAAAAGTTTCTTTAAAATATTTATTTATCTTCTAAGAACCTTAAAACAGATGAATATTACTTTTAAAAAAAATAACTTCAGTCAGAAAATTTATTTTAGCAGGGGTCGTTCCAGGTAAAAAATATATGACAATGTCAATATAAATAAGTAACGTTATACTTAACTTGACTTTAATGAAAATTGAACCTGTATGGCATTGTCAGTTAAATTAAAAAACTTTTTTTTGCCCCCCCCCCTGGAAAAATTCTTAGCCACGCCCATGGTAGTGCTGTGCAATATTTGTATGCTGACATGCCTTTGTATGCAAATATTTATACATTGAAATTGCAAATAATATACAAAAAGAAATATAATGGCTTTTTATTATCCAAATGTCATATGTTCACAAGAAAGAATTTCAGTCACTTATGACCGATGCATGCATGAATGCATAATTTCAATCTCTGCAGTAAATAATTTATATATAAAAATGGTTACTTGTTGG
Source organism: Ampullaceana balthica (assembly GCA_944989445.1). NCBI lineage: Eukaryota > Metazoa > Mollusca > Gastropoda > Lymnaeidae > Ampullaceana > Ampullaceana balthica. Next base: position 68,788 of record CALYLW010001504.1, on the reverse strand, counting down.
TAATTCAGAGATGTCGTCTTCGGACGATTCGGAATCATATTTACTTGCCATGTATGATCTCTGGATAAAATATAAAGAAAAAGAAAATTTCAAACCATATTCACAACAGTTGTTTTTATAACACTTATTTTAATTTTTTTCTCGTATTCAATTGCAAATAATTCAGTCTACAACTGTTTAAAATACTATAGGTGTATGCTGTTTGAGTGCTATAACACTTAACTGAACTCCCTTCGCTTCCGCACATTAGCGTAGCCATTACGACTTTACTGTTTTGAACTTAATATTTAAAATTAAAATAATGATATCCATCTCAAATTTTTATTCTTAAAGTTCCATAATATTTCTTAAACACTTTGACGAATTATGCAATATCTAAGGCAGATAACTGCCTATTCTTTTTGTAACAACACAGAACAACTGTTGTTCAAGCCCATTAAAATATAATTATTTCTTCAAAGCTTATGGGCTTTCCATAAATGACATAAGGCACTTGTATGTGTGGGGGGGGGGAGGGGAGGGGTCACACATTTGTGACGATGCGTGACGAGATGGGGTATTTTTTTAATTATGAACTGTGATTTCACATCTTAGCGCGCAATTTTAAATAGAAGTTCCACTGAAATATGTACCGACGTATATTGTTCGTAACGACTTTTTTCATTGACTTCACGCGTGTTACGATATTAGAATGCAGCGTAACACTCATTACATACTTAAATGACAAAAGTGATTTGAAACATTTTCAGATTCAAATAGAATATAAGCTTTATTGTTCAAAGCTTTTTAACTTCATATTGTAGTTGAATATGGAATGGATATCAGCTCAGAGAAAATCAAGATATTGGATAATTATGGCAAATATCTTAATGAACCACACACAAAAAAAAGCTAGAGGAGGAACTTAAATTTAAATATCTAGGAAACATTATATCTAAGAAGGTACCTGTGTAGCTTAAATTCGAACTAGAATTGGGACGGCAATGGCAGCAATGACAAACTTAACCAAAATATTAAACCGCAAAAACATTAGCCTTCCAACAAAGCCCAAGCGTTACAAAGCTCTCGTTAAAACCATTGTCCTTTACACCACTGGCAACCACTGAAAGCAAGCTGCAGGCATTTGAAAACAAATGCATGAGGAAAATTCTTCAGATCGCTTATTTATAACACAAGACCAAAGAATATGTCTGGGACAGAATGCACTCTTTTGCGGGTCATCAGTAGTTAGTAATGAGAGAAACAGGGCGGAAAAGTGTGGCGCGCCACCGTGCCGCCACCACAGCTGTTGCCCTTACCGGCGCGCGGTAATTAATTAGACAAGTTAATTAGAGGTGTCATGTTGTTATACAACATGTTCATTAGAGGTGTCATGAGTGTCATGTTGTTATACAACATTGTTGTTAATTAATTATGTTAATTAGGATATCCTATTGTTATATGTAGAACGTGTAGCGGGAAATTCAAATTTTCTGGTGTTTAAAGGGGGATAATCATGTATTTAAGGTTTACTTCCCCTTTTTTAACTTTTTCAATTATTTCATAATTGAGTGGTACTCAAATTATTTTTATTAATGTATTAAGTGGTTCTTAAAATATTTTTTATTTATTTTATTTGTTGAATGGTAGTATTTAAAGGTTCTCAACCTATTTCTCTTTATTTCTTAATGTATTGTTGAATGGTAGTATTTCAAGGTTCTCAAGGTATTTTATTTATTTTGAATTTTATTTTATTTTTGAATGGTAGTATTTAAGGGTTTTAATTACAGTTTATGTGTTTCAGGTTGTTAGGCGATGTATTTTATTTGGGGTACTCGGCTGGACAGATGTTGTTGGTGGTGAAATAACATAGTGGGGGCAGTCGATGGTATAGGTTACATCAGGAATGGTTCATTATATATTATAATTAATTAGACAAAATTAGGAGGGGTGGAAAAAAACGCGGGTTTGGCTGTTGATCTGATGTTAGTATAGGTGTGGTGGTATAAACGTATGTACTAAAAGTGACGAAGTGGATTTAGAATGCGTTGGTTTAGGTTAAAATCAATAGTACAAACGACGAGAGGGTTTGGATGGACAGATGTTACCGCTTGATGTATGACCATTTTAATAAGTTAGTGGAGGTATGGAATGTGGTATGGGACAAGTAATGCGTTGGCGTAGGTTAAAATCAATAAGACAAATGAGGAGAGGGGTATGAACGGGGGCAATTGCAGATGTTTGTGGTTAATTTAAGGTTGTTTTCTTTGTAAATATAAACAATTTTAGTAGTTTTATAGGATTTTTAAAACTAAAGCAACAGTTTTCATCTTAGTGTGGAGGTCTATATTATGAAAAGGTCTTTTTTTTGTTCGTAGTATTTCTTAATTCTAGGATTTCCACTAAGTTTATTCGACAGCTTCAGCCATACTTCTTATCTTAGTATTGGAATATTTTCTAAGTTTAACAGTGTTTCCTTTCTTCCTTGTAATAGTTTTTTTATTAGATTCATAGTTTAAGTCAAGAGGTCTTTTATGTTTCTTTTCTTAACTAGATGTAATCAGCTAGTAGTAGTAATATTTGATAAGGTTAACCGAGTCATTTTCTTCATTTTTTTATTCATTAGGGGTGCTTATCTTAATCTCACAGACAGTTTTATAAAACTCAATGGTCTTTTTGGTTTTATTTTTTCATAATTAGATGTGCTCATCTACCATTGACAATATTTTATAAGTTGAAGGGTCTTGTTTTTTGTTGTTTCTTAGTTAGAAGTTCTCCTCTTAGGGACAGGGACATATTTTTTAATTTCAATGGAATCATTTTCTTAGTGTTTTTTCTTAATTAGGGATTCTCAGCTTAAGTCCAAGGACAGATTTCTAGGTTCAAGGGGACTCATACGTTTCGTGTGGATAGGATATTAGCCGTTGTTTCTTTTCTTAACTAGAGATTCTCAATATAGTGTCGAGCACGATTCTATAAGTTCAATGGGTCTTTTTGTTTTTGTTATTTACATATTCTAATCTTAAGATCGGGCACAGTTTTCTAAGTTACGTTGTCTTTTTTGTTAATGCTATTTTCTTAACTAGAGATTCTCCTCTTAGGGACAGGGACATATTTTTTACTTTCAAGGGAATCATTTTTGTTCATGCTATCTTCTTAACTAGAGATTCTCAGCTTAAGTCCAAGGACAGATTTCTAGGTTCAAGGGGGACTCGAGTTTGTTTCTTTTCTTAACTAGATATTCTCATCTTAGTGTCGAGCACGATTCTATAAGTTCAACGGTCTTTTTTGTTTTTGTTTTTTGTTACTTACACATTCTCCTCTTAGGGACATGGACAGATGTCTAATTTCAAGGGAATCATTTTTGTTCATGCTATTTTCTTAACTAGCGATTCTCATCTTAGGGTAGAGCACGATTCTATAAGTTCAATGGTATTTTTTTTATTTTTTATTTACACATTCTCCTCTTAGAGACAGCGACAGATTTCTATTTTCAAGGGAGTCATTTTCTTAGTGTTTTTATTTATTTATTAGAGTTAGTTATCTTAATGGCGCGGACAGTTTTTATAAAGTTAAACAGTGTTTGTTTGTTTTTCTTTCTCCATATACTATCGGTACCAAATTTGGTAATTTTTAAAAATGTTGCTTGGCGTATTTTTGCGATATATATTTTTAGTTTTTTGAATAATATTATTTAAACTTGAAGAAAGTTTCTACTAGCGTCAGGTAGACTTTGATAAACTGATTAAGATTTTGTAATTCAGCCATTCAACGGGTGTTGTAAATAATTTTTAACTGGGTTTTTTTTTATTCGTAAGAGTAGCTTTTGAAAAGTAATTTATTATTCTGTAAATTAATTTTAATTTTTGTAAACAGGTTTTCTGACTATTACATTTTTTGTTTTTTGTCTAGTTTTAAACCGAAATTCAAGTGTAAAATAAGTGATCTCTTGTAAAGTTTTGTAAGGAAGGTTACTATTTATGGCTTTGGTTAAAATTTACACATTTTATAAATCAGTAATTGTTAACATTGGTAGGTAATTTTTGAGGAAAGGAAAATATGTGAAAACAGGTGATCGTTGTAGCGAAAGTTTAGGAAGCTATAGTGTATCACTAGGGGTTATTACAAGTGATTGGTAAAGATTTACAGGTTTATGTTTATACTTGGAACACTAAAGATTAGATGCCGTTGTATCTAGTTGGTCATCACATGTTGTTAATAGACGGCAGAGTCGGTTATTGATCAGAGAAGGGAAACAGATGGTTTAAGCCACATGCGAAAATACGCAGACTGAATAGGTCAACGACTCGGCTAGAGTCCTATATACAGATTGAAAAGTTTCGCGTTTGCGATAATTAAACATCTGTTGGCCACAACGCGGTGTAGAAATTTATGGAAAGGGGAATTGATTTTCTTTTTCATTAGGTTGTGACTTATCGCTGAGTAATATCTTTAAATAACATTATATTAAAAGACGTCTTCCTGACTTTTGTGTTAAGAATTAGAGTGGTTGCAGTAGTTTGTACGTTTCATCAAGTTCCAGTGTTTGCTGTTGTATGTTCATTATATGTCTTTCACATGTATACAACAAACCGGTACAATAAACCAAAAACTTAGCACCTCGTTCCTCATCTTTAAGGTCCATACACGGGACGACTTACAAGCGCATTTTTTGTTTAAGTAATGTAAGCTTTGAGTTTTAGAGTTATGTTTTACAAAGAGGATTACCTTGCAGACATATTAAGTAGAATGACAATTAATACAGAAATTCTATAAATCCATAAACAAGAAATCCAGAGACTGTTTTATTATTAGAATTATTATTTACAGAACAAAAGAAAAGAAGCAATGTGTGAATTCCATTGGATAATATACTTAATTTTATGAATATTGATTGTTAAATGTTGTTTTAATTACACAAAATTACAGATGTGTTTAAATTTCAGTTTCATTTTCTCAGTACAGGTAGACGAAGTCCTGCAGATATTTTTTCTTCTTGATTTTCATGTCTAGGTACTGTGTGTAAAGCAATAAATGTCCATTGACGATAAATATTTGAAATTTGAATATACATGTAGATTAATTTGATTATATTAAGACCAAAAATTTTATACTTTATAAACATTTTTTTGAATCATGGGGGTGAATATCACGCGTGAATCACGAGTTTGATGACAGATAGGTCATGTCAGTGAAAGCGCAGGAGAAAATGTTAGAGAGTGTTTCAAGATGGCTGGGCTGGTGTGATTATGTTTCCACGAAGTGTAACCTCAATTTGATATCTGTGTACATAGTGTTCATATTAATGTTATTTTGTTGACTATAGTATTTCAAGGATTTATAGCACGAGAGTTTATGTTATGAGAGAACGCCTACAAAACATATATAAAAGCAACCAGTTACACCCTGGCTTTAGCCCGTTCTGCCCCCCCTTAATCCGCCATACATAGCCATACACACTGCCCCAACCTAGCTAGCAAACCATAAACTGTGATTGGCCAAAACTACCTAGGAGGGTCAGCTATGTTTGCAAAAAAGGGGGAAAAGAACGGGCACAAAGAAACATTTTTTAAAAATTAAAAAATTAAGTTTCCGCTTAAGCTTGAACTCAGGACCTTCCGCGTGTAAGGCGGACGTGATAACCACTATTTTACGAATGACATGTTATATGTGAAGGAACAACGCAAAGGAACGCAAGAACCCTTGTTGGTCTCGAAATCTTGCCAGCTAGAAACGTTTGAACTTCGCTTGATTGGTCGACCCCAGCGAGGGTCATTCTTCATGCTTATTTGCACACTACTGGTTCTTCATCTTTTTCTAATGAATTAAATATATAGATACCCAGGATTTCTTAAAGTTATTGTTTTCCTTTGTCTAACTACAAATAAATATATATTTTAATCACATTTCATAATGTTGACTTTATATAATTTCATGCATTTTTATCGTTAAAGGTTTTAATAATAATTATTACAAAAGAAAAGAAAATGTATATACATTAATTAAACACACAAACTTGAAATCAGGTTAAACTTGGAAAATTGTATGAAAATCCATAGTTAGTTTACGAAAAGTAAAATAAAAAACTACTGATATTGGTAAAATTACTATTTGCTTGTACAGATATGGTCAATTGTAGAGAAAGAAAGAGCCGTTAAAAATAACAATAGTAACGAGAATGCAACATCGAGAATTTTTTATTTAAAAAAAGACCAGGTAGCTCAATTTTTTGTTAAATGCATCGATTGGAAGGGGCACAGACTAACGGATACGGTTTCTGTACAAAGACATAATCATGTTTAAGCAGTTAAACACGTTTGTGTAGCGAAAATATATTTCATCAATTGAATTATTTTGTTTTTAAATGAAATATACTTTTGGGATTTGTTTTTAAAATTGTAAAAGAACCAAATTAAATGGGAGCATACATATATAGGTATAAGCACTTTTAAGTTGAGTTGTTGACGTTGTACGCTATCCAAATGGGCTGCAAAATAAATTGATTAAAAACGATTTTGCTTAAAAATGCAAATCACTTTCCTAGGGCTGGGCGATCTCCTGCCAGTTAGAAGTATTTACAGATAAAGTATTACAAAATAATGCAACTATACAATACTTCAATTCAGAGAAAAACTTCTTGCAAATAATAATTTGCTTTATTACCACTACAACTTACACAAAAAGCGACTAAAGTATGAGTCAGAGTGCTTCACTGCATCTAAAAGAAAATGTGAAGGGAAATTACTTAATTGTGTTTAATAAAAGGGATTAAGGGATTAATTATGATATATAATGTAGTATACTGTATTAAATTGTATAATGTAATGAAATGCATTTTATTTGTCTTCAAATCAAAAGTTAATAAACGTTAGAAAATGTCATTTTGTTTTCAATGTTTTCCATCTTCTCTAGCCCCTTTTACAGACACGTTCCTATAACTTTTGGAGCCCGGGGTGGTCTTCAAAATTTTGCTACCCTTTGAAAGTCAATCAAATGGTGGTTTTATAATTTATTAAACATAAATAAATAATTGCTATTGAGACAAACTACAGGGTTGGAATTTTTTGCCATTGGATGCCATATTACAATTAGGCTGTAGTTAAGGAGGTTGCATAAATGGATATACCTATAAATGCAACTTTTATAAAACTAAAATATATATTTTTTTTAAATAACACGAAAAATTTTTTGAGATTGAAGGTTCCACAGTATAAGACAAAACACGAATCTAATTTACAACCAAAAAAAATATTATATGTGTTTTCATTTTATTTTTATTAGGGCTGGTATTGATTAAAACAAATTTGTTTGATTAAGCGGGACAAATTTATTCGATTAATCGATTAATTTCGATTAATTATATTTTATAAAGCATATCTAGATCCCATTAAATTGCAATTCATTATTTCGCGAAATTGGTTAAGTCGCGGTAATTCCTTGGCAGCCAAATTTTGTGACGTAAAACATCTAATTCGTTCTGCTATACAAGAAATAAGGAAAACAATTTTTTTATTTGCGAACGCACTTCTAATTAAATAATAATGCTACGAGTGAAAAGTATGTAAATAACAAAAAATATAAATGATTAATAAATTGAAGAAAAAAAATATTATAAATATTTTCTTAAATTTAAAACGATTTTAAGCGATCAAATTAATTTTAATCGATTAAAACTTTCAACGGTTAATCGAAAAATTAATCGTTAATCCTCTATTTTCTACCCGAAATTGGATTCCCAAAACATCTGCCTTTTACTTAGAACTAACATGACAAAAATATATGTATATATTTTAGGGCTGCGGAAATTAACGATTAATTTCTCGATTAATCGTTAAACATTTTTTTCGATTAAAATTATTTTAATCGATAAAAATTCGATTAAAATTAAATTAAATATTTATAATATTTTTTATAATTTTTATTAATAAATAATTAATTATTAATAATTAATAATAATTTATATATTTTTTTACCTACAAACTTCTCCCGCGTAATATTATAATTTATTTTATTAATTTATGTGGACCGGCAGACGTCAACTAAAAAAGGGCTGACAGCATCAGCGCAGTTAAATTTAAACATATTACTGGAAAGTTGAGCAAAAATGTTGTTTTTAAGCTAACTGTGGATGGCAAAGTCGAAGATGGTGAAAAAGTTTACTGTGTTCACTGCCATAAACAATTCTCTTTTAAAGGATCAAATACATCGCTGACGTACCACCTTCAGCACAAACATCCGATCAAGTATCAACACAATGTAATAAAATGTAGTTCAAAATATTCTTTTTTTTTCAATGTCTTTGAGACAGGGGAAATAACTCAATAAAATTTTTATCAAGTCAATTACCTGTTCTTGTTACTTCACTTGAAATGTTCAGTTTAATGACGTCATAAATTTCTATTTTTGGTTTTAATCAAAATTATCGATTAGTTAATGGTTAATTTTTCAAAAGTTAACGATTAAATTTAAATTAATCGATAACAGCCCTAATATATTTCAAAAAATTAGTTACATCTTTTAATATCAGAATTCATTTTTTTTTCAAATACACATACAAATTGGCATTTATGTTTTCATTGATTTTTTAAAATTAAAGTATTATTTACAAATTAAAGATCTGTAAATGTCCTCATAAAAAGCATTGAAATTCATAAAGAACATTTCTTTGGTGTCCAATTTTAAAAAGAACACTTCTATAGTTAAATCATCAGCCTTATGTACATTATGTATCCTTACAATTACTAGCAGTCTTATTTGTACTAGTTTGTAGGTATGAATTATTGACAATATATATTTTATAAGTTCTATGCCGTACGACACACAGTATAATATGTATTCAAGAAGATTTTTTAGTATTTTGACTGTAACATTGGTAATACAACCCTCAGATAGACATAAGGATAAAAACACCTTTCTTATTCCGTATGCAAGATCAAACAAAGACAAATTTTTGTTCTTCCCGTCAGGAATTCGGGCGTGGATGGGATGCCTGAAGAAACCAGGAAAACCAACACTTTATCAACATATAAATCTCTAATAAAAATGCAGGACTAAACACAAACCATAGATAAGCGTAGGACGCAATAATCTTCTGTATAGAAGGAGCGTCTGTAACGGATAAAATAAGATAAGATAAGCTTCATGAACATTTGTATTACAGTAATTAGAACATTGAAGTAAAAGTATTTCGGGTATTTCTATTTATTTCTTAAAATTTTTATTCTTTAAAGTTGTAGCAGTGTAATCAAACTAAAGATTTAAAGTGGTTGATGACACTTTAAATAAAGAAATGTATTTACAGTTAGGGGTCACTTAAAAAAAAACTGTGTGAACAAAAATGTGTCGCAATCGTTTTTAAATTTTTTTATTGTTGGTTGGTTGTTTTTTTTAGGAGTTGGGGGGCCAGTAACCATACATATGAATACACCTTAGTGAAACGAAATGTAATTGTAACTGTTAGTACTGTTTATATGTCAAGAGATAAAAAATGAATAAGATGATGACTCTGATGAAACCACACAAAAAAAAACGATTCGCATTTCTTCTGATGTGGTAACGAGTATTTTGCTATCAAAGAAAATAAATAAATAGATAAAAAGTGGATGGAAAATAGAATTCACTCTTGGTTTGAAGGTCGCTCGTGAATTTTTGAACATAAAGGGATTTCCCTTTCACAGTTGTGGGGGGGAGGGATGAGTAACGGTGTCACTAAAATTGTACTTATTGTACTTGAGAAATAATTTTAAAGGGAGATATATATTTCAGGCGAAGAAATCAGTTAAATTTCAAAATCTGTGGTGTGTGTGGTGACCTACCATTAGAAACGTCTTGTTTTCATGTTGGGTTGAGTATACTTTAAAAAAACAAATTTCGTACGGGACTTAGGGTAAAATTGAGAGGTACTATTTTAAAACAAACAAAAACACAAATTTCGGCTAATATTTTAGTTAAAAATGTAATTGTTTTCTGTTTTTAAGCGGTTCACATTTGAAAAAATATATTTTTTTATTTGACAGTACTGATTAAAAAATTTAAAATTCAAAATTAATATCAATTCAAACGTCAAAAATATGTATTTTATTTTTGGAACATTCAAACGCAAATCCAAAGACAAACAAAAATACTGTTGTTCATCCTATTTTTTGGGATAGGGGCCGTCCATAAATGACGTCACGCACCTAGGGGGGAGGGGGGTCACACTTTTGTGACGATGCTTGACGAGGGGGAGGGAGGGGGGTTGAAGAAATGTGACGTCACATCAAAATGGTAACTTTAAATAAAACTTCCACTGAAATATTTGGTCGCTTACAATTTATTTAATGATTTTTAAAAAAAAATTAAATAAGTGCTTCTCAATGTGCCGGTCGGTAGGCCATCAGACGCTGGTTGGCGTAAGCTATCAAGACACTAAAAGTAAGTCTAATTATAATCGTCAAGTTTGAGAATCCACAAGATAACGTATGAAATTGTTACACTGCGTCGTTTGATGTTGACATCAAAGCAATTGTGATGTAACCGCAGCTCCGTTTGTTTCTCTCACGGCAGGAGTCGTCGAACATTTTTGCCCGTTACCCCAAAATATACAAGTTTATGTGTGCGTTATCACCCTACCCACAGACTCTAGGTCCTGCTCACATGACTAGGGGATTTGGAGGAGTGTCGTCAGCGAAATGCTACTGGTGAGTTTTACAAGTATGGCAAGTGTCTAAAAATGATCTGAATAGGATTATGTGTAGATATTTTAAGTCAAAACGACACGGAATATCCTTTTTCTTTAAAAGGGGAGGGGGGGGGGAATCTATTTGATAGAATTAAAAACGTTTTAAGTTTGATATAATTGTTCGATTGGTTTTTGGTCAAACGCTCCTGGCCATTCTAGTCTTCTAGATATAATGATAAATGATCCCATTTAAAATTAGTCAAGTTCAAGTAATCATTAACTTTATTGAATGCATCAAATTCTTGACATCGCAATTCGAGAGAAGCACAAAACAACTTTTCTTCTTAGCTCAATTTTTAAGGCATTAATCATATATATATGTTCCCTCAATTAAGTATGACTGACTCACTTTGGCTTAACGCTAACTCTCAAAGGACGTAACCTTGACTTTTCTGTCACAGCTGGTCGACAGTTTAATTTTTTATATTTTCTTCACCGTTTTACATTCTAATGTTATTTTTAAATTTTATCCCTAAATAATTGAATACATTTAGGGAAAAATACAATTTCAGACATGAATTTTAATTAAAATTTTAAAAAAATTGAGCCCGACCTTCGTGTTTTTGGTTTACCGGAACTCTATCTTCGTTCGCCATTGTGAAATTCGTGTTAATTTTACTGAGACAAGTCGGGCGCAATTTTTTACAATTATAGCGAACGATTCATCATTTAGCGAAGAAATCGCTTATATTTGTAGCTGACAAGTTATTTCTATTCAATGGAATAAAAAACAAAGTATTAGTACGGAGAATTTATTTATTTTCATCGATGGACAAGTTGACTATCGAAGGTATGTATTTTTCCTTTGTTACAAAGTTCTCCACATCGCCAATTTTTTAACAAATAAAATTGATTTTACTAAATCTATTGATATATTAAGTAGCAATGAGACATCTATAAATCAAGGAAATTCATTTTAGCACGTATATTTGTCTTTATTTTTATTTTATATGAAGTATGTATTTTATTATTATTTTTTTCCCAAGTCCATAATAAATTACATTTGACTTTGTTTACCCTTGTTACACTGTAAGGTGGCATCAGTATTTTACAATTTACCTCACATTCTGCTTGGTAATAAGCTTATAATCATTCTAGATTTTCTTCAGAATTGAATAGTGTACTTTAATTAATTTTGTTAAATTTTATAATTGCTTCTTACAAGCCTATTTCTAATGTTTTTCCTAATATTTCTATTTCACAGTTACTGTTATGGCTCTGTAGATTGGGACTTTAGACCACCCCAAGCATTTTCCTGATTACAGGTCTAAACAACCACCCATTGCCCATGTCCCTGAGTCAACTTATGGTGTCCTTTTTGCTGAATCAACCATCAGTCAGAGATAGAGGAAGAAATGTAGACTTCTCTTTCAATTTTCAAGTTGCTATTCGGAATTCGCAAACTTACTGCTAAAGACTCTTCGAAGCTATGCCTATATAATTGTTGCTACCGTGCACCTCCCTAAGTCAACAATGTTCAAAAACTCATTTCATCTTATCATGGACTATGGATATGCTAAGGAACATAGGACTTCTGCAATTAGATAATGGAATGAACTATTATTATTCAAAGGATTATGTGCAAGACGGTTAAAATTTTAGACTTTAAATTTTATATTTCTGAAATGTTCAAAAGGAATATTGAGGTAAACAAAAAAAAATCAGGGAAGTGATATATATGTTACAATTGTTCTAGCAGAAAGTGAATGAAACTATATCTTTCTAGACCCAACATTTCAACTGAGGAAAGAATGATACCGGTAAGAAAGAAGAAATATATGATTAGAAAAATATATTCGGCTGACCGCCCGTAACCATATACCACTAATAAGCCAATGGCATTTTACAAAATAAGAATTAAATATATTACTATTATTAACTTATTTTAAGAATATGAACTAAGAAAGAAATGTTCACTAAAGTGTGTTTATAAATTAAATGTGTTCTTGTTATCATTTGCAGATAAATTGTCTTATTTAATATCATAATTAATAGTTTTCAACATTTTTTATCAAATGAAAAATGATTTTTAGGCTAATAATGATTTTAAAAATAATATTTTGTAAAGTTCTGACAATAAAGGCTTAGTTATAGAATTATTCCATGTTAAAATGTATAATCTTTGTGATAAAGGAAAAAATAGCTCTATTTTATGAATTTAAGGATACTCATTTAAAAATAGTCTAAATTTTTTTAATATGAGCAAAATGCTTTGAATTTTTGATATGCCATGTAGAAATGGACACTGTCTATAGCTATAATAAAGATTTTATGCTTGCTTCAACCACTTATTTTTTTCCTTCATACAGTTTGTGACATGTTGTGATTTTCTGTACAAAATTTAAATGAAAAAAATCCATTTAAAAAATTAATTTTCAAGCTACATTACCACAATAGAGTTAAATTTGCTATCAATAGATAGATAAGTCAATTGTGAACACAAAAATGCATAACATGCCATTATTTGTGATTTTATTCATTAAAAAAAATTTTAATTTCTGTAACTACCTAAATCAGGTGGAAAAAAGGGGGAAAACTCAAGAACATTTGAGAGTTCGCAATTCGAGAGGAGCACAAAACAACTTTTCTTCTTAGCTCAGTTTTTAAGGCATTAATCATATATATATTTACCCTCAATTATGTATGACTGACTCACTTTGGCTTAACGCTAAGGGACATCACTTTGCTTTTTTTAAAATTGAAAATATAGACTTAAAAATCATAAACAATTTGGTTTCCAGATTAACATTAAACACCCTCCACACTATTATTAATTGAACAATCTCATGTGGACGCTCGAACATAGTTTATTTTTGGTGCAATAATTTAGTGCGCTGCTTTCTAAATTTTCTCGCCGTAAAAAGATAGTATATTGCGTCATTGTTTTAGCTCATATTTTAATTTTGGAAAAGGGAACGATGTAAAAAGAGGATTTGAGGATTGTTAATAATATAATACTTTGTGTACATTTCAGGAAGTTTAATATTTCGTATTTATCAAACAAGGATAAGTTACTTGGGCTTTTGACAACAAAAAAAGTGGGCGCCGTAGGTGCCCTACAGCCCCTATTATAAACTATTTTGTGTACATTTCAGGAAGTTTAATATTACGTATTTATCATGCAAGGACAAGTTAGCTGGGCTTTCGAAAAAGGTGGGTGCCGTAGGCGTCCTAAAAAAAACGGGCGCCGCAGCACAACCTAGTTTTAAATATCACAGAAAGGATACTTGATACAGACAAATCACGTGGACTAATATTATTGTCACTCGTGTCAATATAAATGAAAGTAGGGTAGATTTAGGTGTCTTCGTATAGTACGTAGGTAAGAAATCATCATAGTTGTCAAATTTTAAAAAAATGCATTTTCTGGAAGGAACCGGTTCAATAATGGGCATATGTTCCAAGCGTACACGTACACATGACGTATTTTAATATATCTATTGGATTGTAGTGGATATTATATGTCCCAAATGTCACATTTTAAATGTGTTATTTTTAAATGATTTTTTTAATAAACAAAGACGTTAACCGTGATGATTAATAGTCAATGTTTAATTTGTATGCAATTAAATAAAATATAATCTAAGGATGTTAACACAGTTCGTTTTCTGAAGGCCGGTTAAACGTTTATAGCTTCACGCGGGCTACGATATTACAATGTAGATCTTCACTAAATAAATAATAAATACTTAAATGACAATAAAAGTGATTTGTAACATACTTATTTTCAAATAGAGAATAAACAGTTTTTGTTTTGTTTTGATTTGTTTGTTTTTTTTTGTTGTTTTTTTTTGTGTTTTATCTTTTTGTTTTTTGTTGTTTTTTTTTGGGGGGGGTCAAAGATTTGTGACGTACTTTTAGAGGGGGGGTCTAAGTTTTTGTGACGACGCGTGACGAGGGGGGGGGGTAAAAAATCGGCAAAAATCGCGTGTGACGTCATTTATGGACGGCCCCATAGGTATTATTGAGAATCCCTAAAGCAACTATGAGAACCACCTATCCTTAATTCCTTAATTTATTCCCAACTCGTGATTTCTCTAACCTCTGTAAACTCCTTTTGAACTTTCTCCGAACCCTCTTTGATACTTATAACCATACTATCTAGTTTCGCCTTCCTTTCCCCCACATCTCGTTGCTTCTCCTCGATCTGTTTATCCAGTTCGGCTCGCTGCTTGTCATCCTTTTCCTTACGTTCTACATATGCCTTCAAATTATTCAATTTCTTAGGCGGCTAATTTTTCAAGTCATTTATGAGTCGGGCGCTTGCTGGATTCTCTAAATGGTGTTCAACCAAACTCACTATGTCTTGTCAGCTTTTGATAATTGCTTGCAATGCACCGGTTCCTTTGTCTTGTTGTCTTATGATGTCCAACAAATTCTCGTTTCTATTTTTTAAACACTACATAATTTTTATCTGGTTTTCTGGTTTATTCAAATGAATATCACCAATCTTTTGAAGGATGAGGCTTTTTTCTTTTAGGCCTTCTCCCTGGATGAGAGGCATCCTCTCTTCCCATAGAATTTTGTCTCGTTTATTTTGAGCTAGTTTAAAGTGATCATCCGTGTACCTCAGTCTCAAGACTCAAGTCTCAGGTTTTTAATTAAATACATATTTATTTTGTAGAATATTTAGAATTAAAAGATTAACAATTTCTTATATACTTACTGTAAAAGTTTAGTTATAGATGTATCCAATTTGAATTTTTTAAATTAAAAGAATGTCTCTTTATATAAAAATAATTTTTTTCAAATTATTATCTTTTTAATGAGAAAAATGTTTTCAATGTTTAATATGCTAAGATTAATCATATAATCCCTTAAAAGAACTTTTTTTACGTTATTATCGTTTATAGCAGTTCAGTTAGTTTCTCATAAGAAAATTAGTAATTTAAAAGTCACACATTTATTGTTCTTTTAATGTATTTTGTAATTGATTTGAGTTATATATAGCTCTTTTGATTTCTCACACACATACATGTTATTGAGTTGAATAAATGAAAAGAAAATAGGGTGTCATTTATTATTTTATCTTCAAAATATGTTTTAAATGAAATTGTGTTATATTTTATTAGAAAAATATTAACTTAGGTAAAAACGATAAACACCAAAAATTACACAAGTTAAAAACACAACAGGTCATATAACCAAATATCAGGGGCATCCGACAAAACATTTTTAAACGTTCGACAACTCAATTGCTATTGAATGAACAAGGAATGATGGTTATGACCCCCTTTCCATTCCATGACGGACTATGGGGCAAGTGATGTAGCGTTCACAAGTTTATAGCCACCCCTAACGAGCAGGGGAATGTGTGGCTAGCACAATGCCCCAGGGGCTTTGCCAGTACCTGGGCTCGAACCTGCGACTCGGGATCTGCGCTACCACTTAGACCATCGAGCCCCGACCAAGGAATGAGGAAACCGTGGAATAGGAATCCCAAAGAAATCGAAATTTTCGTGAAGACCGTCTGCTCCAACAAGCAATAGTAAAAGCAATATACAAATGAAATCAAACTGCTTTGTTTCAAAGTAATACACAAGAGAACAGTGAGTGAGCAGAAAAAATAGATCACATGATGAGGGATTGATGCGGGTGGATTAAATGCGAATAATTGCATTTCTAAAAACCTACGAATAATTCAAATGTTCAATGTGAATTGTTGAAGAAATGTCATTGAGCTCAGTCATCAAAGTTAAAACACGTGTTAAGGATCAACATTTCATTGAAGTGTTCATTCATATTTTTTAGATTATTAACAAACGATTTTCATGTTCGATTAAACAAGTCTTTATCCACAAAGAACATAATCTAATTTAACAATTTGAGCTACATCAGCAAATACAACAATTTAAAATTTCGTCTTGAATGTACTATAAGACTTCGTTCATTTAATGCAGTACAATAAATGTTTTCCTGAGAAGCGTCGCCCATAGATGAATATGGGTTGACATCAATCGACAGATATATTGATTTCTTTAACCATTTAGTCACTGAATAAACTTTTACCTTGTAAAAAAACAAAAGGGTTAATATGAGGAGAAATTCAAATTTAAATGTGGGAATCTCCTTAAATATGATGACACTCTTAAAGCAGGCAGTTTAAAATTTAAGAACCACCTTAGCAAACGGATCTTAAACTTTCCCATGAAAAACCGGTAAATCTTCCGTATAATGTACGATCTATCATGAGCATTTGTTCTCGTAACGAGTGATGTTCTTATCTCCAATTCATTGGTGTTCCTACGGAGGCAAAGAAGTTGTGAATAAAAGAAACTCGTAAAAACAAAGTTTTTGACTATAACTCCCTTATATATGAGACATATCTAACAGTATTGATTATGTTCAAACGCGACAAACATTTACAGACTGAATCTGTCTTAACTCCGCTTTGCTTTATAACCAGGGGGGTGGGAGAGGGGAAAGGTCTGGTCACCGATCGCTGGACCGAGCTCAGCGTGACACGTAAAATGTAAACAAAAGCACGCCGGTACATCGACGATGTGGCGTCAACGCGCGAACTGAACTGTCACGTGGAAAAAAAAACAATAACAAACCGTGAAATTGAATTACATATGTCGTATAGAGATAAACTAAAAATGCATTAATTTAATTAAAGTACGTTCGATCGATCTGAAATTTCGATACGATGCATTGTTAGGTGACACAAGTCTATGTGCCAAATTTCAGCTCGATGGCATCACGAGAAGTGGGTCATTTTTTACTTTTGTTTTTCCGCCCGACGAAGAGATGATGACAGACAGAGAGAGAGACAAGATTTCGAAGTTAATATAAGGGATTTAAAAAGGAATAGAATCCTTACAGGATTTGGGATAAGAAGAGGGATAAAGTAGGTAAGAGGGACTGTCTGTAGGTTTGAAGTAGGCCGAAGTGAGGAGACAGTTTTTCTTGAGAGTTACAGTGATGTCCAGGAAGTTTAGAGACCATTCAGAAATCTTGTGAGTGAACTTTATGGAGGGGTGGAAAGAATCTACAAAATTGATGATCATGTCCAGTTC
Organism: Ampullaceana balthica; assembly: GCA_944989445.1. Lineage (NCBI taxonomy): Eukaryota > Metazoa > Mollusca > Gastropoda > Lymnaeidae > Ampullaceana > Ampullaceana balthica. The sequence continues at coordinate 51,070 of CALYLW010001504.1, read as the reverse complement.
ACTTCTCTCCATATGAGTCACCCCAATGCCGTCATCAATGTATCTCTTGTAGAATTCGGGTAGGCGACCAATGAAAAATAAGAGATATAAGAACCGCTGTGTTCGATTTGTAGCAATGTGCTTACCTTTTTTCCTTGGAACGAAATGGGAAATCCCAGAAACACTGAAACACTTTCTCTCTCTTTCTATCCCTCACTCTATCCCTCACTCTATCCCTCACTCTATCCCTCACTATATCCCTCACTCTATCCCTCACTCTATCCCTCACTCTATCCCCCCTCTCTCTCTCGCACTCTCTCCCTCACTCTATCCCCCTCTCTCTCTCGCACTCTCTCCCTCACTCTATCCCCCCTCTCTCTCTCGCACTCTCTCCCTCACTCTATCTCTCTCTCGCACTCTCTCCCTCACTCTATCCCTCACTCTATCCCCCCTCTCTCTCTCTCTCGCACTCTCTCCCTCGCTCTACCCCCCTCTCTCTCTCTCTCGTACTCTCTCCCTCACTCTATCTCTCTCTCGCACTCTCTCCCGCTCGCTTTCTTATCTCTTCCTTATTTCCCTTCCCTCTCTCTCTCTCTCTCTCTCACTCTATCTCTCTCTATGTGTGTATATATATTTTTCTGTATATGTGTATATTGCTAGTTGGTGCTTACAATTTTTCCATACTTGTACTATATCGTCGATTTAACAATGTGGGGTGTGTGCACACTTAGAATAAGATAAAAGCAGAATGTTATCAACTGATAAATAAAATGAAGTTGAATAGACAATAACATATTATCATTGTGAAAGCTTAATATTTTTTTAATGAAATCGCGTTACTGACAAGAGTGAAATATTCGAATAAATGTGTAAAAATGTTTCTACAAAATTGCTACGTCTCTTATAATGACATCTTTGTGCTCCCACATTAGTTTTAGATTGGCTTTAGTGTAAGTCATCAATCAGTTTACACACAGGTCTATAATGGAAAGATAGCGTGGCAAGTTAATTTCAAATTTTTAAGGGAGAAAATTGTTGGTGAGAAGGGTTTTCAAACAAGAAATACAATTTTGAAAATATATATAATATTAAAAGGCAGCTGTCTGTGCGGGCCTCGATAGCCGATTGTTCCCTCAAACTCCTACAGCCAATCACTAGTGGAGAAAAATTAAATCTCATTTCCATATTGAACAAATTTACGCGAACGTTCAAAACGAGTTATTTTTGGTGCAGTATTTTTTCCAAGACTTCATTTTGAACGGTACGCGTTGGGATTTGTAGTGAAAAAAACTTTGCTTTTAAATCCTTTATATTAACTCGTGGTGTCTGCGGCCGACCGACCTTGCTTGCTTGTCGCCAAAACTTTTGATCGATTTTTAACCCACTTGCTCGCAAGATAGCGAGCTGAAATTTTGCAGGCAGTTTCGTACCGATGATAAAAACAATGTATCAAAATTTCAGATCGATCGCATGTACCGTAATTAAATTATTGATTTTTTAGATTATTTTATTTATTCCTATGTATCATGCTATTTTTTGAGATAGAGCGTCGCGGTGCGTATTATATTGAATAACCTTTCTGTCGCGCAATAAGGTGCGTATTTTATTGACAGCTCTTTTTATAAACATATTCCTGATCGGTGCGCATTATATTAAACATGTTTTACGACACAACTGCAATTTGTATTTCTGGATGGTCTGGCGCTGCGTATTATAATGAACATTCTTTTAAATTCTTCTCGTACACAAAGGATTTATAGTAAAAAACTTGTTTTTTTACGGGTTTTTCTTATTAAATCCTTTATATTAACTCGTGGTGTCTGCGGCGGACCTTGCTTGCTTGTCGCCAAAACTTTTGATCGATTTTTAACCCACTTGCTCGCAAGATAGCGAGCTGAAATTTTGCAGGCAGTTTTGTACCGATGATAAAAACAATGTATCAAAATTTCAGATCGATCGCATGTACCGTAATTAAATTATTGATTTTTTAGATTATTTTATTTATTCCTATGTATCATGCTATTTTGTGAGATAGAGCGTCGCGGTGCATATTATATTGAACAACCTTTCTGTCGCGCAATAAGGTGCGTATTTTATTGACAGCTCTTTTTATAAACATATTCCTGATCGGTGCGCATTATATTAAACATGTTTTACGACACAACTGCAATTTTGTATTTCTGGATGGTCTGGCGCTGCGTATTATAATGAACATTCTTTTAATTACTTCTCGTACATAAAGGATTTATAGTCAAAAACTTGGTTTTTTACGGGTTTTTCTTATTACGGGTTAATTATTATTGCTATAATGTATAGTATTTTTGACGTGATACACGTGTATGGTCGGTCGAGACGGCGGGTTTCTCGACAAACCACAGTGGAGGGGAGGTAAGTCTCTCGAAAAGCCGCAGTGGTGGGGATGTAAGGTCTCTGGACAGACCACGCGGGACCGCTGGCTGTTAACGACTGATGTCTATATGGTATTAGACACCAAGTACTTAGGCTCTAGTTGTCTAGGGTAATATTAATTAATGCATGTATTCAATCTTGGCTATAGCCCCCAGTGTTTTAAGTATTAATACTAATCTCGACTACAATACTTAAACACATATAAATGATGACACATAACACCTCTGTGTACAACAGAGAGAAAATATTGAATACATAAATATATACATACAAATATAAACTGGAATTGATTACAAAAATATGAAAATTTTGACAATAATATGCAGGTACAAAATATATAAAATAAAGGTACGTTGTGTTCTCAACTTAACTTCTCAATTTTACAACTAATAAACGGGCCCAGGTCCTTCCTCCTCGTCAGACACCTGGCTCCGCCTTCAAAATGCCTATGCGAGTCTGACCACCTGTCCGCCTCGTTTGACCGCTAACTCTAGTGGGCGTTTCCAGACTTCAAAGTCGTGCCCCCTCTGTTACGTCTTCAGCACAGGTTCTCACTTCGTCACGGCTCAGGGTCGTCTTGCCCACTTTTGCCTGTAGAACACATCTTGTGCTACCTTCAACACTAAGTTGCACTTGGCTATTCTAGCCCTATGTTACTTTCGTCTCTGTAGGTAACACTGCCCTACATTACTTTCTTCACTGTAGGCAGGTAACACTACCCTACCGTACTTTCTTCACTGTAGGCAGATAACACTACCCTACCGTACTTTCTTCACTGTAGGCAGGTAACACTACCCTACCGTACTTGCTGAAAATATTAATACACAAACACATATACATATATAGACTAACAGTATATCAATACATCAATCAATCAATACATAAAAGAATAATAACATCTAACTCTAACATACATTTGACTATCCTAATAAGTCTAACAGTCTAACAAACCTGAACCCCTTCAGCAAGGCTCTGTTCCCCACAGTCTATACCCTTAGAACCTAATTCTCAGGGTGACATGTGATATCTGGGAGAGAGGACGCCTCATGGTTTCTCCCCAGTATATAAAGGACCGCTCACCCACGCCTTCAAAGCATCTGCCCTACATTCCTAGTAATTCTATTAAGCGAACCTTTGCCCCATGGCTGGTGCATGTGACAACTTTCTCCTGGTTGGTCAAACCCTACGTCTCATCCTCTTGGCACGTGATGGACTGTTTCCAGTAGGTACCAATCAACGCCTCATTTGCATAACGTCGCTTGACCCAAGGTCAACTGTAGCGTTGGTTGGTTCTAACCCCTACCCCCAACGGTTCTAAACTAAATGAGATTCTCAAACAATTATAATCGTACTCAACATTGGCCATACTGGAGCTCGCCATTGAAGAGTCTCTTTGGCGATCTCTCATCTGGCATTCGGACCACGTGCCCTGCTAAGCGAAGCTGGCACTGCATCAGGAGGGTAAAGATGATGGGGAATCCTGCCTTGGTCAGTACCACTATGTCTGGAATTTTGTCCTGCCACTTTATGCCGAGGATCTTCCTGAAGCTTGTTGAATGAAAATGGTTAAGCTTTCTAGCATGTCACTGATACACAGTCATGTTTCACATGAATATAGCAGTGTGGGGAGCACCACTGCACTGTATAGTTTCAGCTTGGTCTGGATGGTAATGTATATTCTGTTCCAGACATTTGGGTACAACCTGCCAAAAGTGGAGCTGGCTCTGGCAATTCTGACGTTCACTTCGTCATCGATGGTGACATTTTGAGACAGTGTGCTGTCTAGGTATGTGAACCGGTGCACTGTGTTGAGTCTCTGGCCGTTGAAATTGATGTTGGGCTCAACGTAGAGCCATCCAGGCGCGGCCTGATGGAGGACTTCAGTCTTCTTAGTGTTGATCGTCAGACCAAATTTGTACAGGCTCTGGAGAACAGGTTAACGCTGCCTTGCATGCTGGGTGCTGAGACAGCGTAGAGTGCACAGTCATCACCAAACAGCAGGTGTCTGATGATGTATGTCATAACCTTGGTTTTGGCCTGGAGCGTCAGAAGGTTGAACAGTTTGCCATCTGTGCGGTACCTCATGTTGACACCAACATTCTCGTCTCTGAAGCCTCTGTCAGCATGGCGGCAAATATGAGGCTAAAAAGTGTTGGTGCCAGCTCGCAGCCCTGCTTGACTCCGTTTGTGACTGGGAAACGATCAGAAGACTCTCCGCTGTCCTGGACTCTGGCCTGCATGCCCTCGTGGAATTGTTGCACCAAGACGATGCATTTCCTTGGGCAACTGTACCATGATATTCCAAAGACCCTCTCTGCTAACAGTGTCAAAAGCCTTGGTCAGGTCGAAATAGGTGGAGAACAGGTTGAAGTTCTGCCCCTGAAATTTCTCTTGTAGCTGCCTGGCAGCTAACACCATGTCGATGGTTCCTCGCTCTTTTCGGAATCTACACTGACTTTAAGGCAGGAGTCATTGGTCAAGATGGACAGTCAGGCGGTTGAGCAGGATTCTGGCAAGGATCTTTCCTGCGATAGAAAGCAGAGATGTGGTTGTCACAAGCCTGTCTACTTCCTTTTAACTTATTTAGATGTATCATGGAGGAGTCTTTGAAATCCGGCGGGATCCTCTCTTGTTGCCACATCAAGAGAAACAGCTGGTGAAGCCTTTCAGTCAGGGCTGTTCCCCCTCCTTGTAGACCTCAGCTGGTATGGCGTCAGAACCAGGTGCTTTGCCACTGGAGAGAAGATAAATTGCTTTCTGGGTCTCGAGCAAGGTTTGGGGGTCATCCAGTGCTTTGTTTGTGGGCACTTGTGGGAGACGATTGATAACTTCGTCGTTGATTGTCGAAGGGCAATTTAGGACGTTATTGAAATGTTCGGCCCACTTCTTCAAGATCTTCTTTGTCTGTGATGAGAGTGTTATCGTCTGCACTGAGGAGGGGGTTTGATCCTGAAGGCGTGGGGCCATACACTTCTTTCAAGGCGTCGTAGAAGTTTTTATAGTCACGCTTGTCTGCATAGCCTTGGATCTCGTCGGGTTTTTTTTTAGCTAAGCCAATCGTCTTGCATCTGACGGAGCTTTTGCTGTACAGTTCCGCGTATGTTGTTGAGTGCATCTCTCTTTGCCGTGGACTTGGGGTTATTGAGGTAAGCTTGGTGTAGAAGGTGTTTCTCATCCAATAACTGCTTGATATCTTCGCAGTTCTCATCGAACCAGTCCTTATGTTTCCTGGTCTGGGGCCACAGGGTCTCTGTAGCGGTGGTGTAAATCAGCTCTCTGAGTGACGCCCAGTATGCCTCCACGTTCTGGTTGGCTGGAGAGGTGAATTTCAAGCGCTCTTCCAGAGCATTCACAAAGGACTGCTTGCAGCTGGCGGTCTTCAGTTTGGCAACATTCAGCCGTTTGGGGGCCTACTTCCCTTGCGGGCGTCGTTTATGCTGAATGCGGATGTTGAGCTTGGTGACGATGAGGCGGTGGTCTGTCCAGCATTCAGCGCCGCACATGGACTTGGTCACTCGAACATTCTGCCTGTCCCTCTTCCTCACGATGACGTAGTAAATAAAATACCAGTGCTTGGAGCGGGGGTGCATCCATTACGTCCGGTTACAGGTAGGGAGGCGGAAGATTGTGTTGATGATCAGCAGTTCATGTTCGGCGCAGGTCTGGAGTAAAAGAAGACCGTTGATGTTGCAGTGACCCACTCCATTATATCCAAGGACTCCTTCCCAAGCAACGTTGTCCTTGCCAACTCTTGCGTTGAAATCACCTTGCAAGATGAGTTTGTCCGCATTTGGAGCGTCGGTAATGACAGTGTGAAATTATTCGTAAAAATTTGCCTTCACTTCATCTGGATTAGTAATGGTTGGAGTATAGGCATTGATAATTGTGAGTTGCTTCTTTCCAGCCAGTTGGAGTTTCATGATCATGAGCCTGTCGTTCACTCCCTTGGGAAGTCAAGCAAGCTTTCCGACAAGAGTTGTCTTAACTGCAAAGACAACGCCTGCTTGACGCCGCTCCACGCTGGGTCTGCCATCCCAGTAGAATGTGTAATCAGATCCTCTTTCACAGAGCTCTCTTTCTCCCGCGAGCCTGGTCTCGCTCAGGGCTGCGACGTCGATGCCGTATCTAGCGGGTTTTTTACCAATCATTGCTGTTCTCCTCTGAGGTCTGTCTGCTTCGTCTCTGTCCAGGAGTGTGCGCACATTCCATGCACCCAATATGAGAGGAACTATCCTCGTTTTATTCTTTTTTGTTTTGACCCGAACGACTGTTTAAAAACACACAGTTTTTGTTTAATTTAAAATGCAACATTTACATATAAAGTGAAATTTGATTATTATTATCGATTACTGTTTTCCCCACACAAAATGTTTTTTAAAGTTGTATAAATAAAAAAGAGCCTTAATTACTTTTAGTATTCAACTCTGGTTTGGTCTGATTACGGGTCTACAAATTTGCAAAATATTGTCTGTCTGTAGCCCTCCTCTCATTTTAGTAATTGAGGCTTCAAATCTTACTCACACTTATGAACACTCAAAAAGTGAGTTGGATGAGCTAACATATTCTCACAATTTTTAATTTAGAGCTAGCTAGGTTATAGAAAATTTTTAAAATCCTAATAAATGTTCAACTATATTGCACTGAATTTCCACACGACTTTTCAAGTCCACTGCTTGCAAAATTGAAAATTCTCTTCATTTTGAATAGGTATCTCATGGGCAAAAATGAGTGGTATGACTGAAACTAAAATAAAATTGAAATATGCTATCATTATATAAATAAAGGCAAGTGCTATTTGATGGAGTATATTCTTTCAGAAACACAATAATTATCTTATCTTATCTGTTACAGACGCTTCTTCTATACAGAAATGTATTACGTCCTACGCGTATCAATGGTTTGTGTCAACGCCTCATTTTGTTAGAGTTTTAAATGTTCATACAATTTTGGTTTTTGACGGTTTCCCATTCCAAGTCTGAATTTCGGACGAGAAAAATGAGAATTTGTATGTGTTTGTTCTTGAATACGGAATTATAAAAATGTTTTTATCTTTATACCAGCAAAAGACCTGCGTTTTGCAGCGGAAAATTAGGATTTCAGTTAGCGTTGAGAACCCATGCAACACCAATTCAAAACACCAATAGATTTCAATGTAGATCATTACTGATATACTTGTTTGTCAATATTTGCCAATGTCGTGTATAATCAAATGGGGAGTAAAATTGCATTAAGGGCCCCCGGGGAAAATGGGTGTATGATGTGGATATCTCATAAGGCTTGAAGATTTCAATGAGGGTCATTATGGTCATTTTCTTTAATATTTTCTCTTATCAAATCAGCTTTTCGATTACTAAGACTTTCGGGTCCGACTAGCGATCAGATTAATAAATAAGATTTTATTAATGTATTTAATTTATGATATTTTCAGAAATTCAGGCAAACATTTGTCCACCTTTAAAATAAAATATACTAAATTTCGGGGCCCCTAAATCATCAGAGGCCCCTATGTCACGTGTGAATCACGAGTTTGATGACAGAGAGGTCATGTGAGTGAAAGCGCAGGAGATAATGTTAGAGAGTGTTTCAAGATGGCTGAACTGGTGTGAAGTGTAACCTCAATTTGATATTTGTGTACATAGTGTTCATATTAAAGTTGTGTTGTTGACAATAGTATTTCAAAGATTTATTGCACGAGAGTTTGTGTTATGAGAGAACGCCTACAACACATATATAAATGCAACCAGTTACATTTGTGTCCGAAGAAAAACATGAAGCATGATGCAGCAGATACTATTCAAGATGACGGAAATTTCTTGTGAACAAAGATCGGACTGTTAACACGCTATGGAGACGTGTTCATCGTGAAAGCGACAAATATTTTTTATTTAAAGAAGAGAAATATTTATTAAAGTTGGAGGTGTCATCAGCACTCACATTTTGTGAATATTAAAAGCCGTGTGAGACAGTGTATAAACTTTTGAAGATTGAAGGAATATTAGTAGTATTTCAATATGGCGGCTTACCTACACACGTGACAGCTAAGTGGACTGTTCGAAACTAGGTCAAATAGTTCAGCGTTGGCATACAGTGTGAACCATAGACAGCATACTTCATGCTATTACTAGTTGATTCCAAGAAATAACTGTAAATCAACCTTGACCTTTAAGAAGCTATGAACAACTGTTTAACTGTTTACATCGATGAATCAAGGAACTCATAAGTAAATTTCAATAACTAATAATATTAGTGAATTCAAAATCAACTGAAGGAGTGACTTTATATTCATTCATTGTGTGGAAATTGTGAGGATTGCAATTTGGATTAATGGATTGAACTGAAGTGTCTAAGACTACTCTAGAGTTCGGAAATTGGAAAATTTGACTAAGTGACTTATTGTATTCAAAACTTTGGACCATCGGATGTGTTTTGTCAATCTGAGGGAGTGTATATATATATATATATATATACTATATTATATATATATTATATTATATATATATAGTATACATAAGATCCCGTGTGAGGATACTTTGTTGCCTCATCTTGTCAAAATTAAATTTAATGGTTTAGATGTGTCACTTGTTAAGAATTAACATATTTTGAATTCAAGATTACATCATTTAGAGAATTTATACATTAATAAATAAATAAATACATTGATTACTGAATTTCCTGACTCATATAAATCCATAAAAATAAACATGGATTACTACAAAAAATTTACTGCCATAGCAGAAAACTTTGGCTTAAGTGGAAAAGAATTTAAAGACTTTGTTGAAGAGAAAGTCAAAATAGCTGAAGAAAAAGAGAAGCAAAAGCAAAAAGAAACCAAAGAAAAAAAGAAGCTAAGAATAGCTGAAGAAAAAGAAAAGTAAAAAATTGCTGAAGAAAAAGAGAAGCAAAAGCAAATAATTGAGAGAGTTGCAAGAAAAGAACTTGAACAACTTCAAATTGACAAATTAAAACTACAAATTGATTTAGAGAGTAGAGGCAAACAAATCCTGGTATGACACAAAGAGAATGTCAGCAACGAAGGATACTATCAAAGTTAGAAATATCATAGCAAGAAAGAGAAAATGGATGTTTATTTGGATTACTTTGAATCCATAATGGCAATGAAAGGTTATGATGAAGAAGACTGGCTAGCACAATTGATGACTCAACTAACTGGAGAAGCATTTGAAGCTTACAACAGTATAGCTAAAGAAGACAAAAACATTTATACAAATGTCAAAAAGGCACTTCTATGTCATTTCGGGAAGTCATAAAATGATTATAGAAAAGAATTTCATGAAATGAGAATTAAGATGGACAAAGATCTACAGATCATAGTACATGAAGCACACGTTAAATTAACAAAATGGCTGGAACTTATAGCAATAGATACAAGCAATCCAAAGGCCATACTTGACAAATTTCTAGAAAATGCAACACGAGCTCTATTCACTGATTTAACTGACAAGAAAGTTCGTACTCAAGCAGAGCTAACAAATGCATTACGCACATTCAAGGACTCTCATCCAAATGTAGAAATGGATAAAAGACAAGATATCTTTGTAGCAGTACAAAATAAAATCCAAGAAAAAAGACAAGGAATGAGAAACCAGAGTCTGCCAAACCAAGGCAACAGACAAACTATTTGCTGGTACTGTAACAAGCCAGAACATATGGCGAGGCAGTGTTACCACAATAAAGGACTACCAAATAGGGTGTCACCTAATGGCAGACCTAAAAGAAAAAAGACAGAAGAAAGATCAAGACAAGATCACTTTGAGAGCAAAGCTAGAAGATCATGGAGAGGCAGATATAATCATAACTCCAGATACAGAGATTATAATCAGCCATGGAGAAGGAATGACTATCATATTGTAGATGATAAAGGACAAATGAAACAAGAAGAATCAAGATCTAGTGACACTGTGGCCACTATTGACAGTCATGGAAAGCTGAAATTCTACCCAGTTTACATCAATAATAGAAATTGTATGTGTCTTCGTGATTCAGGAAGCAAAACGATTGTGGTCCACAGCAGGAGGGTGAAAGAAAAAGAATGTGATGGGCCAAAAGACACACTAATAATGGCTGATGGCACGAAGAGAGATTGTCCAACTTCTACTATTACCATCAACTCACCCTGGTTTCAAGGTGAAGTCCGAGCAAGAGTATTGAAAGATGCTATTTGTGATCTCATCATAGGCAATAGTGAAGGTGTTGTTGACAATTATGGCGAGAAGTTCAAAGTTTGGTGTGACAACAGCTATCAATTATGTGCTACTGTACAAACCAGAGCCACAACAAAAAGAAAAGAGACATTGAATATGATGAGGAACTTAATAAAAATAGGAAGTGAACTAATGTCAAAACAAGAATTCAAACAACTACAAGAAGAAGAAAAAAATTAATGGAAATAAAAATGAAACTCATCAAAGACAATGAAACAGGCCACAACAAAAATTACAAGCTAGATAAAGGCATATTGATAAACATTGCACAAGCAGGTACATGCAAAAGAGTGGTTCTTCCTAAAAAGATACAAGAAACCATTCTACAAATGACACATGACAGTCCTTTAGGTGGACACATGGGCGCGAAGAAAACAATTGCTACTCTCGCAGAAAACTTTTACTGGCCTAACATGTCTAGGCAGATAACAGAATACATCAAGAAATGTAAAGTGTGTCTAAGAAATACTCCCAAAGATGGAAAGCACACAGCGCCATTACAGTCATCTGACAAGGCGAACTTCTTATTCGAGAAAACTGCCATAGACCTAATAGGACCATTCAAAAAAATGTCAAAGAAAAAATATATGTATGCTATTACCATAGTAGACATAGCCACCAGATGGGGTGAAGCTATTCCACTGAAAAGAATAGATGCAGAAAGTATATGCACTGAATTGCTCAATGTTTTCAGCAGACTTGGTTTTGCTCAAACTCTCCTTTCAGACAATGGCAGCCAATTCAAGGGACAGATGACACAAGCTATTATGAAAATGCTAAATATTACGCAGGTACATAGCACAATTTACCATCCACAATCGAATGGAGTGATTGAAAGACTAATCTAACCATCAAGAATATGCTTTTAAAGGTTGCAATAGACCATGAAGACAAATGGCATGAATATTTACCTTTAGTAGGCTACTATTTGCATACAACAGCAGCAAGCATGAAAGCACCAGTTTTAATCCTTTTGAGTTAATGTTTGGTCAAAACCCTGAAAGTCCTTTGAAAAATTTCAAAGAAAGACTAATAAGCGAACAAGATGCCCACAGGACATATATCAGCTGATGTCAGATACTAGAGATAAAATACTCTACAGTATTGAAACAGCAAAACAAAGACTAATCAAGCAAAGTACAAGACATAGAGAAATCAAAAATAAACACAGACCATTAAGAACATTTGAGCCCGAACAACAAGTCTTAGTATTGTTGCCAAACGCAAAGAATGAAATCACATGGGAAGGTCCATACTACATTGAAGAGAAACTTAGTGATGTCACATATAGTGTCAATATCAAAGGACATGTGAAACACTTACATATTGATAAACTAAGAGCATATGGTAACCATAAAGAAGAAAAACAAACAGTAAATATCATCAGCAAAGAAAATTATGAAAATGACAGTACAATTAAAAAGAAAAGCCCCAAGATTGACAACATATCATCGGACATATCAGATAGTATGAAAGATAGATTGATGAAATTTTTTCAAAAATATAAAGGTGTCATCACAAAAGAAACAGGAAACACAAAAACTGTAACTCATTAGATACAACTTTTAGAACATGAACATTTCAAGACTAAAGTATACCCTATTCCAATGGCATATAAAGACACAGTAAAACGAGAAATTGTTTACCTACTCAAAGAGACTAAAATAAGAAAAGCAGTTGAAGCTAACTCTACTTCACCAACTGTCATAGTCAAAGATAAGAATGGAAAGATTCGACTGTGCTGTGATTACAGACAGTTGAATAATATAACAAAATTGGACCATGAACCAATTGGAGACCCAAGAGACAAAGTAGACAGAATTGGTAATTCCAAAATATTTACTACATTTGACTTGAACAGAGGTTTTTGGCAGATAAACAAGGATCCTGATTCAGTCAAATATACTGCATTTGTAGCTATGGATGAAGTATATGAATGGTTAGTGATGCCATTTGAATTAGTCAACAGTACAGCGACTTTTAGCAGATTTATGAAAGTGATTTTACAAGGCATTCCAAATGTGGTACAGTACGTAGACGACATATGTATCCACACTAAAGATTGGGGATACACATATCCATGCACTTGAAGCTGTACTGGATAGACTCAAGAAACATAATGTGACAATATCACTTGAAAAGATTAACATTTGAAAGAAGTATATTGATGATGGTATTCTTCATCCCATACAATTTCTGAGCTGATATTTGACAAAAACAGAATGTAACTACAGCACCATAGAGAGAGAATGTTTGGCCATAGTGTGGGCTCTACAAAAACTACAAAAATACCTTCTAGGTAGAACATTCACTCTTCTGACAGACACAAACCACTTGTGGCATTCAACAAGAAGAAGATAAGCAACGCTATGCTATTAGCCAACTACAAATTTGACATTAAACCTGTTAAAGGAAAAGACAATGTGGTTGCAGACATATTAAGTAGAATGACAATTAATACAGACATTCTATAAATCCATAAACAAGAAATCCAGAGACTGTTTTATTATTAGAATTATTATTTACAGAACAAAAGAAAAGAAGCAATGTGTGAATTCCATTGGATAATATACTTAATTTTATGAATATTGATTGTTAAATGTTGTTTTAATTACACAAAATTACAGATGTGTTTAAATTTCAGTTTCATTTTCTCAGTACAGGTAGACGAAGTCCTGCAGATATTTTTTCTTCTTGATTTTCATGTCTAGGTACTGTGTGTAAAGCAATAAATGTCCATTGACGATAAATATTTGAAATTTGAATATACATGTAGATTAATTTGATTATATTAAGACCAAAAATTTTATACTTTATAAACATTTTTTTGAATCATGGGGGTGAATATCACGCGTGAATCACGAGTTTGATGACAGATAGGTCATGTCAGTGAAAGCGCAGGAGAAAATGTTAGAGAGTGTTTCAAGATGGCTGGGCTGGTGTGATTATGTTTCCACGAAGTGTAACCTCAATTTGATATCTGTGCACATAGTGTTCATATTAATGTTATTTTGTTGACTATAGTATTTCAAGGATTTATAGCACGAGAGTTTATGTTATGAGAGAACGCCTACAAAACATATATAAAAGCAACCAGTTACACCCTGGCTTTAGCCCGTTCTGCCCCCCCTTAATCCGCCATACATAGCCATACACACTGCCCCAACCTAGCTAGCAAACCATAAACTGTGATTGGCCAAAACTACCTAGGAGGGTCAGCTATGTTTGCAAAAAAGGGGGAAAAGAACGGGCACAAAGAAACATTTTTAAAAATTAAAAAATTAAGTTTCCGCTTAAGCTTGAACTCAGGACCTTCCGCGTGTAAGGCGGACGTGATAACCACTATTTTACGAATGACATGTTATATGTGAAGGAACAACGCAAAGGAACGCAAGAACCCTTGTTGGTCTCGAAATCTTGCCAGCTAGAAACGTTTGAACTTCGCTTGATTGGTCGACCCCAGCGAGGGTCATTCTTCATGCTTATTTGCACACTACTGGTTCTTCATCTTTTTCTAATGAATTAAATATATAGATACCCAGGATTTCTTAAAGTTATTGTTTTCCTTTGTCTAACTACAAATAAATATATATTTTAATCACATTTCATAATGTTGACTTTATATAATTTCATGCATTTTTATCGTTAAAGGTTTTAATAATAATTATTACAAAAGAAAAGAAAATGTATATACATTAATTAAACACACAAACTTGAAATCAGGTTAAACTTGGAAAATTGTATGAAAATCCATAGTTAGTTTACGAAAAGTAAAATAAAAAACTACTGATATTGGTAAAATTACTATTTGCTTGTACAGATATGGTCAATTTTAGAGAAAGAAAGAGCCGTTAAAAATAACAATAGTAACGAGAATGCAACATCGAGAATTTTTTATTTAAAAAAAGACCAGGTAGCTCAATTTTTTGTTAAATGCATCGATTGGAAGGGGCACAGACTAACGGATACGGTTTCTGTACAAAGACATAATCATGTTTAAGCAGTTAAACACGTTTGTGTAGCGAAAATATATTTCATCAATTGAATTATTTTGTTTTTAAATGAAATATACATTTGGGATTTGTTTTTAAAATTGTAAAAGAACCAAATTAAATGGGAGCATACATATATAGGTATAAGCACTTTTAAGTTGAGTTGTTGACGTTGTACGCTATCCAAATGGGCTGCAAAATAAATTGATTAAAAACGATTTTGCTTAAAAATGCAAATCACTTTCCTAGGGCTGGGCGATCTCCTGCCAGTTAGAAGTATTTACAGATAAAGTATTACAAAATAATGCAACTATACAATACTTCAATTCAGAGAAAAACTTCTTGCAAATAATAATTTGCTTTATTACCACTACAACTTACACAAAAAGCGACTAAAGTATGAGTCAGAGTGCTTCACTGCATCTAAAAGAAAATGTGAAGGGAAATTACTTAATTGTGTTTAATAAAAGGGATTAAGGGATTAATTATGATATATAATGTAGTACACTGTATTAAATTGTATAATGTAATGAAATGCATTTTATTTGTCTTCAAATCAAAAGTTAATAAACGTTAGAAAATGTCATTTTGTTTTCAATGTTTTCCATCTTCTCTAGCCCCTTTTACAGATACGTTCCTATAACTTTTGGAGCCCGGGGTGGTCTTCAAAATTTTGCTACCCTTTGAAAGTCAATCAAATGGTGGTTTTATAATTTATTAAACATAAATAAATAATTGCTATTGAGACAAACTACAGGGTTGGAATTTTTTGCCATTGGATGCCATATTACAATTAGGCTGTAGTTAAGGAGGTTGCATAAATGGATATACCTATAAATGCAACTTTTATAAAACTAAAATATATATTTTTTTTAAATAACACGAAAAATTTTTGGAGATTGAAGGTTCCACAGTATAAGACAAAACACGAATCTAATCTACAACCAAAAAAAAATATTATATGTGTTTTCATTTTATTTTTATTAGAGCTGGTATTGATTAAAACAAATTTGTTTGATTAAGCGGGACAAATTTATTCGATTAATCGATTAATTTCGATTAATTATATTTTATAAAGCATATCTAGATCCCATTAAATTGCAATTCATTATTTCGCGAAATTGGTTAAGTCGCGGTAATTCCTTGGCAGCCAAATTTTGTGACGTAAAACATCTAATTCGTTCTGCTATACAAGAAATAAGGAAAACAATTTTTTTATTTGCGAACGCACTTCTAATTAAATAATAATGCTACGAGTGAAAAGTATGTAAATAACAAAAAATATAAATGATTAATAAATTGAAGAAAAAAAATATTAGAAATATTTTCTTAAATTTAAAACGATTTTAAGCGATCAAATTAATTTTAATCGATTAAAACTTTCAACGGTTAATCGAAAAATTAATCGTTAATTTCCACAGCCCTAATTTTTAATAAAAAATAATTTTGTTTCTTTTGGATTAACAAGCAAATTTTACTATATATATATATATAGATAGATATATATATCTATATATATAAATATAGATATAGATATAAATACATGCATTAGGGCTGCGGAAATTAACGATTAATTTCTCGATTAATCGTTAAATATTTTAAGGATTAAATGTTTCTTTAACGATTAATCGACACATTACTTACAAATTATTGGAAGTCAAAAATTTAAAAAAAAATAAAATAAATATAATTAATAAATTTCCTGACGATTACATGAACATTTTGGTTTTAAACTATTGACTGACGGGAATGTTCAAAATGTTGATACAACTTGCCTACCATGGTTCTAACACTTCGCCTACTTATCTAACCAAATGAAAAGCTTATTTAGATAATGGCAGTAACTGAGTCTGACTCAGAGACGGAAAATGACGACAGCGCTTCTGATGAATTTTTTTATTTTTTGTCTATTTTTAGTCCCATAAACTCGTGGTCGTTATAACCCCGTATTCGTAGGGGTTCAAATGTTTCCAATAGAACATTCTCGGACTTGATAGACCTGGCGGCGCCTATCCCTCTCCAGGTCAGCAGAGGACTTTCTTAGCTTTAGTCATTCATCAACATTTTTATAGTGACTTGAACTTGGGATCGATCCCACGCCCCTCAGCTTGTGAGGCGAGCGCACTATTGACTTCGCTATCCAGTAATTCTGATGAATTACTCCGTAACAAAATGGAGATGAACGTTCCTGACTCCATTAACCCTCTACAATTGTGGAAAATATATGAACACCGATATCCGATAATAGCATTCCTTGCCAAGACAGTTTTCTGCATACCAGTTACCTCAGTTCCATGTGTATGATTGTTCAGTTCAGCTGGTTATATTGTCAATTGGACCCGCTCATCACTTAAACCAAATAATGTCAAAACACTTGTCTCTTTGCGTACTTAATTAAAAGATGACATATAAAGGAGACATTACAGTATTAATTAGATTTTCATCAAGAACGTTTAATAAGTGTTACTTATGACATAAATTTTGATTTTTTGCTGTAATTGAAATTAACGATTAATTAATCCTTATTATTTTTTTTAATTAACGATTAAATTTAAATTAATTGTTGACAGCCCTACCTATTGCTATTACTATTGTAATTGTTGCCACTAGTGGTAACAGTAAAATTATTTCTTGTTATTTCTTGAAAGTTGATTATGAGAACTAATGTTTAGTATTATATTAGCATAGTTAAAATACAGCTTTAGTCGTACGTGTAAGCACATTGCATATTTTTACGACTTGTCGTAACAGTAGCCAGTAAATTTCTGCTACAACTAGTAACAGTGGTTTATTGCCAATGTTAAGACTAGTCGTAGCAGTAGAAACTTGGTATTTTTTATTACAAAAGTACCCAGAAGTAACACATCAAATCGGGAGTTCCCGATCTCATTTTGCAGCCTTGTTTTACTCTATCTGGTAAATTAGTAATATGTAAATTGTGCACAAAACGATTAAGTTCACTGATATCTTTTATAAACCATTGTATGGTATAAAAATAGATATTCCATTGCATTTATTTTCAAATAAATTAAAAAATAAAAAACAAAACAATCTTAAGGTGCAATTTATAAAATGTGAGACTAAAAACTGTGTACTTTGTTGTGTGAGCTTTAAATTAAATGTTAAAATTAAAAGTGAAATTGATGAAATTTTCAAATAATTTTATATAATAAAAAACAGACAACAACAACAACAAGGAATATTATTGATAAAAATAAAACTCAGTTACATTTTGGGCAATTTTAAAATTAATTACTAATTGTAGTTTGTATGACACAGGACACAGTATAAACCCTCAGTAAATAGGATTTTTAACAATCAAACTTGATTATTTCTCTATCATTACTTTGATTGACTATTTAGCTACATTTACCATAGGCATCAACACTTTGAGTACGAATGATTTGGTATTCTTGTTCTGTCTTCTCATCCAAGAGGAAAACAAGTTGATCACCAACGAAGTGCATCATCCTTCCAAGGACAAAAACCACTACAATTGTCTTCCAGGCATTTATAGCCTACCCAAGAAATTTTCTCCCATTTCCTTAAGTATGGTCACTTTTTAAAAAATATTTTGCTTATTCCTTTGTGGAAACTAAAAATATAACAAAATATATTAACTTCCGCAAATTTTTATTAAATTTATGTCTAGTTTATTTAAAAGGCCTTTAAAAGTTAGACCCCCCCCCCTTTCCAATCATCATTATCATCATCAGTCCTTGACCGTTGCGGTCGTTGGGGGAGCGCATTGACAACAACAGACAACGATCTCCACATTTGCCTATCTTGAGCGGTGACCAATATTTCATTCAATCTAATCCGTATCCATTCCTTTATGTTGTCAAGCCAAATTTTCCGCCATCAACCTCTTCGCCGGCCCTCATTCTCAAATCATAAATATATTTTTATTTATATTTTTTATAAATTTTAAAATATAAAAATTATTTAAAATATAAAAATACTTTATTAATTCATTAATATATTATTATAATTATTTAAAAAATATAAAATTTTTTTTTTAAAATTATTAAATTTTTATATTAAATATAACTATATTAATTAAAAACTAAATCTAATTTAAATTATATTATAATTTTTTTTTTTTTTTTTTATTTTTTACTTTTTATAAATCTTTTTTTTATTTAAAATAAATATATTTTTATTATAAAAATAATTATTTATATTTTTTTTTATTAAATTTTATAATTTTTATTTTATATATTTAAATATTATTTAATTTAATAAAATACAAAACTAATATTTAATTATTATTATTATTATTATTATAATTAAATATTTTTTTATTTATATAATATAATAATATATATTTAATAAATTATAATATTAATTTTTTAAAAAAATAAAAATATAATATAAAAATATAAAAATAAATATATAAATTAATAATATATTTTAAAAATTAAACAAAATTAAAAATAAATTTATATAAATAAATATATTTTAAATATTTATTAATATTAATATTTTTTAAATATAAAAATAATATTCTATAATAAAATTAATTTTTTATAAATTTACATAAATATTATATATTTATATTATTAAAAAATAATATTATTAATTAAAATTATAAAAAAATATTAAAATTTTTTATTAATTATTTTTAATTTTTCTTTATAATTTTAAAACAAAAAAATAATTTAAAAAATAAATTATTAATTTTAATAATAAATAAATTAAATATATATAATTTTCTAATATATTTAATTTTAAATAAAAAAAAAATAATAAAAAAAAATAAAAATATAAAAATAATTATATATTATATTAATAAAATTTTATTATATAATTTATATTATATTTTTTATAAAATTTAATATATATTAATTATTATTTAATTTAATTTAAATTTTTTTATTTTTTTTTAAAATTTTAATTATATTTTTTTTATAATAAAAAATATTATTTTATTTATTATTTTTATATTTTTTATATAAACATTTTAATTTTATTTTTTTTTTTATTATATTTTATATAATTTAATTATTTTTTTTTTTACTTTTATATTTTCTTATAAATTAATTTTATATCAAAATAAAAATATAATTATATATTAATAATAATTATTAAATTTATAATTAATAATTATTTAATAATAATATAATATATAAATATTAATAAAATCTATATATAATTAATATTTTAATAAAAATCATTTTATAAATATTTAAAAACATTTTATTTAAATTTTTAATACAATAAAAATATTAAATTTTAACATAAAATAAATAAAATAAATTTATAATATAATTTTGTAAATTTTATTATCTTTTTTATTAAAAAAATTAAAAATATTATTATATTTAATATAAAAATTTTTTTTTAAATATTATATTATAATATTATTTCATATATTATTTTATATTTTTTATAATAATATTATACTTATTATAATAATTTTTTTAAATTATTATATATAAAATATATTTTAAAAATTACATAATAAATTAAAATTTTTATTTATTAGATTTTTAATTATATTTTTTTTTTTATTAAATTTTTATTATTTTAAAATAATATACAACTAAAATCTTTTATAATAAAAATCGAAGACAAGTGGCGTGCCACTTGGATAACTACATGAGATTATGATTATAGAGGCTCTGAGTTGTATTGATGAAGCAAAGCAACACATGACAGTAAATGTATTAAATTTATTGTTTTGTTAAATTGAAATTACTAGGATTCTTAAAATGCATTTTTCATGGAATTAAATATTTCTATACATAATATTTAGTTACATGCAATAAAAAGTGTATAACATACAAATAAGTAGTTTTTTGTCACATAGACTCGAAGATTGCAATATAACTGACGTTAAAGAAATAATATATGATATTCTCATTAATCTCGTCGCTTTAGTTCTCTGTATTAAAATCTCATATTAAGTAGGTCTATAGCGGTGCCTTTTAGTGCGGCGTTCATGAACTATACAATTTAATTGCACGTCAGAAATATTTTAATTATTAATTTTTTAAATGTATTTTGTGAGTTCACACTTGGGTCAATAATTTTATTTGCTTTAATATAAACTTAACGTTTTTTTTCTAATATTTATAAAATTTAACTGGCAAAACATATGTTAGTATCATACACAACAATCAAACAGACCACAACAACAATCAGACAACTCTAACATTTATACACATTAACAATCAGAAAACTCTAACAAACTGAAAAACATATGTGACTAATTCTAATGATATGATATTGCTTAGATGCATTTCTTTATTTAAAAAACCCAACTCATCAAATAAATGAAATATTGATTCTCTTTTAGTATTCAGTTTGTATAAAGTGGACAAATAAATATTCTTTGGAAATTTGTTTTTTTCTTGTTAACCGCACGTCTGCTAAAGTATTTACCGATTTACTGGCAAAGATGACTCATCTAACTAAATAGAAAATGAGATGTTATTAAATAGCTGTCAATGAACCTAAACATCTTTAGCAATTTCATTAATTCTTCTTTGCGGTGCTATTTTTGCTCAACCCCATATTCTTGATATTATCAGATGCTGGCTTGTGTAGCTCAATACGTATTACTTCACTTACTGTCGGTATAATTAGTTTTCCAACAACAGTATGTTTTTTTTCCAATTTAACAATCATTAACGACATTTCTTATAAAGCCAGTACTCCGTAGCTATCTTGTGTGTTGCGGTTGAAAAGATTTTTGTCAAAGTCAGTTGTTTAAATTTTATTTATATTTTAGTGTTCTTAAAGAGGGTAAATTCTTATTCTTTTTTATCACCATAAATTTTAGTCCAATGTTCTTTTAGCTTGAAAAGTTTTATAGCTTCTTGAACTTGAACTATCCCTTAACCCGTCATTGGGTCGTTGGGGCACAATCGTGAACTGCACATTATCTCACGCCATTTGTCCCGGTCCTGTGGTGCCTTTTGAGAGTCGCTGAATGACAGGCCGGTCCACTCTTTGATATCGTCTTTCCATCTTTTCCTGTGTCTGCCTCTTTTCCTTCCTCCCTGGACTGTGCCTTGCATTATAGTCTTTGCGAGACCTCCAGATCTTGCCACGTTTAAGTACCATCGTAGTTTCCTCTTCTTAATTGAGGTCAGAGGGTCCACGTAGGGGCCGATGACTGAACTTATTTTGTTGTATACCGCTTCATTTGTGATGTGCTTCGCGAATGCATAAATCTAATTTTCTAAATACTTTCTTCTTTATTTGATGATATCACCACCTCTTTAAAATTATTCTCCGCACCCCCCCTTTTTTTTAAAACTGTGTCAACGCACCCCATGGATTGCTGCAGCGCCCATCACTATGCTAAGACATAAAGGGACTAAATGAACTAGCCACAAGAAATTGTTTAAGGCAAGTTCCGTCTACACTCGTGGTAGAAAGCTAGAAATTCATTGAAATTGTTATCCCTTATTAAAGGGATCGAAGACAAGTGGCTTGCCATTTAGATAAACATGTAAAAAATTGTAATAATTTATTTGTTAACGATTAATCGAGAAATTAATTTCATCAGCCATAGTTTACAGTTACATAATTTCAAAGTTTATTATAAGTTTGTTGCCCTGTAGGGAGTATTAACAAACTAGTCGTCAGGTGCGGATTAAATCAACAGAGAGAGGATCAACAAAATGTATAAATATTTATTATTGTTTCAACTAAACAGTTTTAAGTTTAAAAAATATTGTTATATGTATAAATTAACGCATTAGTATTAAGGCTAAGTTCTTATAGAAAGCAATGGTAACGTGTTTTTTATAATATCGTCAAAATTAAATTATACTATATTTTTACCAGATTTTACTATATTTACTCTTTAAAAAGATGTTAGAAACTAGATAAATAAATTACTTCCCTTGATGCACTGAATGGTGTTAGTAGTGGGCATATGGAAGTCAAGATTAATAATATGTAGAAAACTAATAAACCAAGCTCAATGTAATAATAGGTAAGTTTTTCTATATAAAAATATAATTTTTGTTTTAATTGAAAGTGAAAAAAATGAATAACTTGCAGGACGAACATAAATAAGACATGGACAGTGCTGTTAGCCCTATGCTTTTCAATATAGATCTAGGTTTTAATCGAATTTGTCTAATTTTTTTTTAATTTAAAAAAATAGCCATAATCTAGGTCTGTTAGTAAATATAAGATGCCAAAGTCTAAAAGTAAATCAATAAACAGTGCAATTAATGTCTTAAATAAATTCGATTTTTCAAAAAAATAAACTAAACAGTATGAAGCAACAGTATGTTTAGCCAATCTGTCATGTTACATTACATTTCTTGCATAAAATTGAAGTTTTCACACTTTCCCTATAGCATAATCTTTGATGTATCAATGTTGTCAGCCACGCTTGGCTCAGTAAACAAAATAACAAATATATACTAGTCAAATTTTTGGTATTCAATTATTGATCGTAATTAACTTTTTTTAAAAATCGAATCTTATATTATTAGTATAATTTAGAGAATCTTTACTCTCGCGTTATATTGCTTACGACATATTTACGCATTATTCGAATTTGAAGTATTTTTTTACGAAAGTTCACTCCCAGGCTAAATATTTTAATAACCTTGAAAAATCAACGTAATAACTTGTTCCTATAGGTTAATAATTCTTTGATCTAACATGATGTTACAAGGACATGTTAGCAGGCTGTTACTTACATAAATATGTCATTTTCGAAACATTATATTGCGTAAATAATTAATGTTTAAGTTTGATAATTTCTCAAGACCACCATTTATAAGAAAACTGTTTAAACGACTCAAGACTCCTGATAGAGTGTTTTATAATTTATTATACACAAAAGTCAGGGAGAAAATCATTTTGTTTTATTTACCCTCTGGTTATGAATATACTTTTAAAATATTAAACAAACTATTGTATATGACGGAACATTTTCTGCATTTCAAATTGAATTTCAAAATGTCTTGTTGTATAGAGACAGAAACAATTCTTTATTTTAATTATTTGTATTAAAAAAAACATTATTTACTTTATTTTATAATCTTCATTTTCATATAGTGTTAGTCCTCTCGAATTCGTAATATCTTAAATTGGACAAAATAAAGATCAAAAATGATTATCTCATATAAAATATATATAACTATATGGTTCAACTAAAATATAATGAACAAGAATGACCCGCGGCGTGGCATACGCCGCAGACTTGCTCATCATAGACAGTGCAAAGAACGTTTGGCGGGGGTGGGGTGAGAGTACGGACACAAACAACAGCACAAAGTAATGAAAAAATAGCGAGTAAACGTGGAGACATGCAAACTGATGTTGTTGTTACCCGCCCCCACCCCTTTTATTACTCCCATCCCTTAAACATAAACTGTCATTGGCCAAACCTAGCGAGGGTTAGTCCTGTTTGGAGTTGTTAGTTGCGTGTTGTTTTTTTTTAAGGAAAACCTGTTATCGATTATTTAACTCCGATTTTAAACCGATTATCGTTTTATAGACTTCATAGACATTAGGGGTGTCCCGGATTTCGACAACGGCTCTGGCAAATCCAGAATCTGGCCATATTTAAAAATCCGGCTCTGGCAGAAATTTGCTTCATAAATTCGGCCAAATCCGGCTTGCCAGGTTTGCGATAGAATATAATAATTATAACGTCCGGCTCCGGCAAATCTGGAATCCGGCAATTTTTACAAAACTGGCTTCGGCTAGGGCTGGATTTCACTTCATAACTCCGGCCGAATCAAATTCGATTATCGGTTTGGGAAATTTAAAAGCGATTGTCGCTTTCAAATCCGATAATCGTTTAACAGCCTTAGTCATGTTGGAAAAAGGGGGAAAAGAACGGGCAGAAACAAATATGTTCAAAAAAAATTATCCCGCTGGGGTTTGATCCCAGGATTTTCCGCGTGCAAGACGGACTTGAAAACCACTACACTACGAATCATATGTCATTCTGTAATGGAAAAATGCAACTGAACGGCAATTGAACTCAAGAAGCTTTGTTGCCACTCACCCTTTCTCCCCCCCCCCTTTTTTTTAACTTTTCATAACACCACGCTTGCCAACCGTGATTTTTCGACCCCAGTGAGGGTCATTCGTCATGCTCATTTGCACATGGTCATTTAGGAGAAATATATATTTATAGCTAAGTAAAAATACAAAAAATTATTTTAAAAAATATGCTACATATCAGGAATTTAATAAATTAGAAACCATTTTATTAAAGACTAATATTGTCATATCTGATGTAAATTGAAAGTGTATTTCCTTTCAGCACCGCACCATAAAACACTGCACTGAATTGTTTAATATGAAGTTGTATTTTTGCAAAATCTCAGTTAGCGCTTTTAATGTCATTAAAAGGGAGACAATTCAACAATTTAAAATATAATTGTTTGCCAAATTATAATTTTTAAATTTGTAAAAAAAAATTATAATATTTGTCAGGATATATTTATTTATTAAAAAATTATTTACACTTATTTACAACATGTTAAATTTATAGGTATTATTTTTTTCTTAAAAATCTTACTGATTGAAAGTTAACTTGCATTAACTATTACATGTTTATATTGACTGTCATATGTTTGCATGGACACGATTCCTCTTGTCGCGAACTAATTACATCTGATGTTTGCATTATTAAGAGGCTCACCTCTTTCATTCGATCCCTGTAACATGGACAAAATTTAAATAAGTTTGTTTTTCAATTGCTCTACCTGCTACCTAATCTTTTACTTTTAACATCTGGATGAGACAAAACTATTGTATCAAGTGAAAAGAAGAACTCACCGCAATTTGCATCTCTTTAAAAGACTAAAAAATTAAAATCATATCATCAAAGAGAAAGAAAAAAGTTAAAACATGATTTCCTCGAAATGCCTGATTCGTGACTCATGTATTTTAAAACCAAGTTCTTCAATAGGGATTGGCTCATTTCCAGGGGCGTATGTAAAACATCTGCCAACCGGGTGGTCTCCCATTTGTCCCCTAATTCAAAGTCAATCAAATGATAATTTGTTTGTTCATAAATGTGTAGTTATAATTAAATAATTGTTATTGAGACAAAATATAGGTGTAAATTTTTTCACAATTGGATGCCATATTTAAATTAGGCAGTAGTAAAGGAAGCCGCATAATTTGATATATACTTGTAAATGTAATTTTTAATTTTAAAAATATTAACGACAGAGAAAGGCTATTGCGAAGGCGGAAGTGCTATAGATATAGATTTGTAGCTGAGTAAAACGATAAATTAGATCTATATATTCTTATTGATGTAAGAATTTGTTTTTTGTTTTATGAAGTTAGGGTTGTAGGAGCATTATATTATAGAGCCAATTTTGGTGAATTAAGATATACTTAAAATGTGGTGGCCAAATTTGGAAGAAATTAAACAAAGGCCCTGGGGCGGGGATTGGAAGGGGAGGAAGCAATAAAATGGATAATAGAGGAGCACAGGGTGGCAGGGGATAGAAGGAAAAAGGAGGAAGAAGAGGAACGGGAAAGAAGAAAGAAGGAGCAAAAAAGAGAAACGTCAAGAAGAAAGTGATATCCGGGCTTTTACGCACGGGGGGAGGAGAGAATAATTAAATATTTAAAAAATCTTTTTTTAAAAAGGACACGCTTTTAACAAAATCATTACTTTTAGTTATGTCTCATATATAAGGGATTTTTAAAAAAAAATCTTTGTTTTTACAGTTATTTTTTAAAACTTATAATAAAAACTCTTTAAAATTCACGTCTGAAGCCCACACATCTTTTTTACCACAATTTTTTTTATACCAAACACGCCCCAACGTTTTATACCACGGTGTTGTTTACACGTGGTGAACTCATGGATGTCAACAAAGCAGACGGGTACCGATGCTTATATATAGACTATAGATAAACTAAAAATGCAATAATTTCAATACCGTACGTTCGATCGATCTGAAATTTTGATACAATGCATTGTCATCCAAGATCTATCTGTGGTCAAAAGTTTAGATCTCTAGGACATCAGAAGTGGTATAATTTTACTTTACGTTTCAAGTTTTGAAGGAAGGATGGATGGATGGAAGGATGGATGGGATGGAAGGATGGATGGATGGATACAACATACAAACATTGTGACTTAAATAAAAGCGTGTAAAAAGGTTAGAAACTGAGAGAAAAAGAGAACTAGAAATGGTCTATCAAAAAGAGGTAGCTGAAGGTCTGAATAAAGAGTTTTCCAAAAAAGGTGTTAAGTCCACTACTAAAAGTATTTCGGTAGAGACTGATGATGCTAACAAAAAGAAAGAAAGTAGAAAAGTCAGGAAAGAATTAGCAATGATGCAATGCATTGTCAGCCAAGATCTATCTGTGGTAAAATTTTGAGATCTCTAGGACCATCAGAAGTGGTTTAATTTTACGTTACAAGATTTGACGGAAGGATGGATTGATGGATGGATACAACATACAAACAGTGTGACTTAAATAAAAGCGTGTAAAAACACAAACTATTAGGAGTCAAGGTTAAAAAAAAGAAAACAAGTTATATATATATGAAACCATGCAAAATTAAAATATAATTCAGATATTTTTTTTAGATAAAACACTAAACGTTGAGTCATCTAAAATTTTATTATTACTTACAAATTACCTAGAACTGGTGTTAGAAAATATTATTTCTTAAGGCAAATGTATACGTATTTTTTTAATAACGGAAAATATACAATTATCGTGCTTTAATCCAGGTGTCATTTTGATCTATAACCATCAGTCCTGACAAGACGTGACATTGCCATAAGTCTATCTCCTGACAAGACGTGACATTACCATCCGTCTATCACCTGACAAGACGTGACATTAACATAAGTTTATCTTTTGACAAGACGTGGCATTGCTATCCATCTATCACATGACAAGACGTGACATTACCATCAGTCTATCTCCTGAGAAGACGTGACATTGCCATCAGTCTATCACCCGACAAGACGTGACATTGCCATCAGTCTATCTCCTGACAAGACGTGACAATGCCATCAGTCTATCACCTGACAAGACGTGACATTGACATCAGACTCTCCTGACAAGACGTGACATCGCCATCAATTAATTCAGTTTTATTCTTGTAACTAAGTTTGATGACGTAATGTTGAACATATTATTGAATTTATCCTGTGATCATGTTGTAAGGAATGTTAAATAATTTAAAAAATGGTACATTTGAACTAAATATGATAGAAGCATGATACAAAAACTGATGAATTTTAATTCAAGATGGTCTCGGAAGTCGTTAAGGAGAACTCCATTAAATAAATATTTAAAACAATACAAAACATCAACATCGCAGAATTGAAAAACATAACCAGAAATGTATAAAGTGTTTTGATGTATTTGATGGAGTTTATTCTTTGTTGGTGCTTTAATTTAATGCTTTGTGTGTGTGTCTGTGTGTGTTTGTGTGTGAGTGTGTTTGTGTGTGTGTGTTTCTGTGTGTGTATGTGTGTGAGTCTGTTTGTGTGAGTGGGTGTGTCTGCGTGTGAGTGTGTTTGTGTGTGTGTCTGTTTGTACGTATATTGAACTAAATTTGAAGAACCAAAGTTTTCTTTGTTAAATGCCTGCTAATGTTGAGCCACTAGCAAGACTAAAAGTATTTATCTTCTTAAATCAATAATTAGATTTGTTTGAATAAACGACTTTAGCCTGTTTACCGTTGCCAAATATTTTAAATATACTTTTTAAACATAATTAAGTAATTTTGAAAAATCTATGCTGTTTAATACGAAATAAATGAGTTCCTATCAATCGTTTCTTCAATAAGTTTAAAGGGTGTTTCTAAGCTTTTAAAAATACATGTATCTGACAATTTTAAGGGTAGTACTTTACTTTAATTAATACTTGAACAATACCAACATTTATTACACGCGTTAATTAGACACAACAAATGTACACCAGATTAAAGGGAAGTAACATGTATTTGTCGAGTATAATAATAGGGGTAAATGTTGATTTATACGATAGTAATGACTATGTTGATTTATACGATAGTAATGACTATGTTGATTTATACGATAGTAATGACTATGTTGATTTATACGATAGTAATGACTATGTTGATTTATACGATAGTAATGACTATGTTGATTTATACGATAGTAATGACTATGTTGATTTATACGATAGTAATGACTATGTTGATTTATACGATAGTAATGACTATGTTGATTTATACGATAGTAATGACTATGTTGATTTATACGATAGTAATGACTATGTTGATTTATACGATAGTAATGACTATGTTGATTTATACGATAGTAATGACTATGTTGATTTATACGATAGTAATGACTATGTTGATTTATACGATAGTAATGACTATGTTGATTTATACGATAGTAATGACTATGTTGATTTATACGATAGTAATGACTATGTTGATTTATACGATAGTAATGACTATGTTGATTTATACGATAGTAATGACTATGTTGATTTATACGATAGTAATGACTATGTTGATTTATACGATAGTAATGACTATGTTGATTTATACGATAGTAATGACTATGTTGATTTATACGATAGTAATGACTATGTTGATTTATACGATAGTAATGACTATGTTGATTTATACGATAGTAATGACTATGTTGATTTATACGATAGTAATGACTATGTTGATTTATACGATAGTAATGACTATGTTGATTTATACGATAGTAATGACTATGTTGATTTATACGATAGTAATGACTATGTTGATTTATACGATAGTAATGACTATGTTGATTTATACGATAGTAATGACTATGTTGATTTATACGATAGTAATGACTATGTTGATTTATACGATAGTAATGACTATGTTGATTTATACGATAGTAATGACTATGTTGATTTATACGATAGTAATGACTATGTTGATTTATACGATAGTAATGACTATGTTGATTTATACGATAGTAATGACTATGTTGATTTATACGATAGTAATGACTATGTTGATTTATACGATAGTAATGACTATGTTGATTTATACGATAGTAATGACTATGTTGATTTATACGATAGTAATGACTATGTTGATTTATACGATAGTAATGACTATGTTGATTTATACGATAGTAATGACTATGTTGATTTATACGATAGTAACTACTATGTTGATTTGGCTCACTGTTCTTTTAAGGATATACGAATGTATTAATAGGAAATAAGTATAGGCTGTGAAGAAAAGTTGACAATCCTCATATTAAATGTTTTTTATTGTCACATATGACGTGCACTAAAATTGTATTTTTGTGAATGCTCTGCACTACAAGGCACTGGTATTAATGTTTTTAAGACAGTGTGCATGAGATAACCTAGGTGGCAAGATTAATGAGACGATTTGAATCTTGTTATTCGTATCATCTAAATACACCTAAATTTCAAGTCTATGGGGCGTAGTTATAATAATAATTTTTATAATTAAAATGGTATATTTTATGTAACCTAAAATTATGTATAGACACGTGTATTTAAATAAAAATATATACTTTAAAATTCGCATTATTTTAAAATATTGAAATCTAGGGAATTCGTATTATTTACTGTTATATATATACTGATGTTTAATTATTCAAACATAGAACACCCTAACCTCTAGCTAATTTCTGAATCTTTAAGTAGCACGCTACTTGACTTCGCTCTCTTCAATCAGGGATGATATGCTAATGAATTAAAAGGCGTCTTCTACCCCCAGTATAGACCTGGATTTAAACAAGTTCCCATCCCTATTTGATAATTTCCCAATTGTTTATGTTTTATTAAACCTATTAACTTACAATAAGAAAAAAATTCACTTAAAGTACGTTGCCTTTGTTGCAGACTTGAGAAAATATGTTATGATAATTTTAAGATTAATATAAACTAGGGCTGTTAATATTAATTTAATCGTAAACTTTTGAAAAATTAACGATGAATTATTAGTTAATTTCGATTAATGCCAAAAATTAAAATGTATGATGTCATAAGTAACACTTATTAAACGTTCCTGTTGAAAATCTAAATAACACTGGAATGTCTCCTTTATATGTCATCTTTTTATCAACTACGCAAAAAGACAAGTGTGTTGAAATTATTCGGTTCAAGTGATGAGCCGGTCTATATGACAATATAACTAGGCAAGCTGAACAATCATTAACATGGAAAGAAGGTAAATGGTATGCACAAAACGGTCTTGGCAAGGAATGACATTATCGGATATCGGTGTTCATTAAGTTTCCAC
The DNA here is from genome assembly GCA_944989445.1 of Ampullaceana balthica. Lineage (NCBI taxonomy): Eukaryota > Metazoa > Mollusca > Gastropoda > Lymnaeidae > Ampullaceana > Ampullaceana balthica. Next base: position 20,249 of record CALYLW010001504.1, on the reverse strand, counting down.
TATTGTAGAGGGTTAATGGATTCAGGATTTTTAATCTCCTTTAGTAACGCAGTAATTCATTAGAAGAGCTGTAGTCATTTTTTGTCTCTTACTCCATTGCTGCTATTAGCATTTATTAACACGCTTTTCATTTGGTTTGATAAGTAGGCGAAGTATTAGAACCATGGTAGGCAAACTTTATCATTATTTTGAACATTCCCTTCAGTCAATAGTTTAAAACCAAAAAATACGTATAATCATCTGAATTTTTTTTTATCGGCCGCTATTTTGTTATTCTTCTACTTTTTGACTTCCAATAATTTGTAAGTGATGGGTCAATTAATCGTTTAAAAAAAATTAATCGTTATATTTTTTAACGATTCATCGACAAATTAGTCGTTAATTTCCGCATCCCTACTTTTATGACATCTGAAAATTCTAAAAGTCAACTGGCATATATAGAAGATTGGCAATACATCAAATTGAACGTTTATATTCAACATAAATTGTAACATTAAAAACGATATCTCAAAAAAATGATATTATGACATTTATCAATCATTACATCTAGAATCTACTGTTTCCTTCAATCGTGTAATGTTATAACATAGCAATATTATGTGTGTCGTGATTAACGTAATGTTCTAACAAATCAATATTATGTGTGTGTCATGATTAACGTACGAACATTCAAACATGGTTATTTTATGGTGTTAGAGATTATAACAGCATAGGGAACTGCTTCATTTAACTCAATTAGTAGTTTAGAGATTATAACAACATAGGGAACTGGTTTATTTAACTCAATTAGTAGTTTAGAGATTGTAACAACATAGGGAACTGCTTCATTTAACTCAATTAGTAGTTTAGAGATTATAACAACATAGGGAACTGATTCATTTAACTCAATTAGTAGTTTAGTCTATCTCATGACAAGACGTGACATTGCAATCAGTCTATCACCTGAAAAGACGTGACATTGCAATCAGTCTATCTCATAAAAAGACGTGAAATTGCCACCAGTCTATCACCTGACAAGACGTGACATTGCCACCAGTCTATCTCCTGCCATAAATGAATTCAGTTTTATGCTTGTAACTAAGTTTGATGCCGTAATGTTGAACATATTATTTGTTTATCCTGTGATCATGTTGTAAGGTATGTTAAGTAATATAAAAATAGTACATATGAACTAAATATGCTGGAAGCATGATAAACAAACTGGTGAATTTTAGGTCTCGATGGTTTCGGAAGTCGTTAAGGAGGACTCCATGAAATAAATGTGAAAATAACAATACAAAACATCAATATAACAGAAGTACACAAGTATGTTAATTGAAAAACATAACCAGAAATGTATGCAGTGTTGTGATATATTTTATGAAGTTTATTCTTTGTTAGTGCTTTAATTTAATGCTTTGTGTATGTGTCTGTGTGTGTGTGTGTGAGTGAGTGTGTGTGTGTATGATTGTGTTTGTGTGTATGGGTGTTTGTATGTATTTTGAACTAAATTTGAAGAACCAAGGTTTTCTTTTTTAAATGCCTGCTAATGTTGAGCCTCTAACAAGACTACAAGTATTTATCTTCTTAAACCAATAATTAGATTTGTTTGAACATAACGTCTTGACCCTGTTGTCTTTTGCAAAATATTTGAAACTAGACGCCCCGCGGCGTAGCATACGCCGCAGACTTGCTCATAGATAGTGCAAGGAAAAAAGGGAGGGGGAGAACGGACACAAACAGTAGCACGAACAAATGGGAACAACGCGGGTGAACGATGGGGGACCACCGAAGCATTTCTGGTAAGTATTTAGGACATCGCCACAATATATAAACAAATATTACAGCCATGAAGCCAAGTTGGAGAGCAACAACTTCGTCCATGAACGAAATATGCGAACAATAGAAACAGACAGGTACCTGGTGAAGGAATTGATATAACATTGAACAAAGCTTTTTTCCGTGACATGCGAAGCGGTGTTTATGTTTGCTAAGAAAGGGGGGAAAAGAATAGGCATTGACATTTTTAAAAATAAAAAAAAACATATGTTGCCACTTGGGCTTGAACCTAAGACCTTCCGCATGTTAGGCGGATGTAATAACCAATATACTACGAAATACATACACACTGTGCAGGAACTTCGAAAGTGAATGTAAAAAAACATTGCTGTCTCAAGACATGCCCCACCCCTCCACTACCTTCGCTTGCCAACCGTTAACTGTGTTTAGTTGACCCGAGCGAGGGTCATTCGTCATGCTCGGTTGCACATATTTTTGCTACTTACTTGCCTGGCATGGTCCCATGAAGAGAATTATATATATAGATTTCTGGTAAGTATTTAGGACATCGCCACAATATATAAACAAATATTACAGCCATGAAGCCAAGTTGGAGAGCAACAACTTCGTCCATGAACGAAATATGCGAACAATAGAAACAGACAGGTACCTGGTGAAGGAATTGATATGACATTGAACACAGCTTTTTTCCGTGACATGCGAAGCGGTGTTTATGTTTGCTAAGAAAGGGGGGAAAAGAATAGGCATTGACATTTTTAAAAATAAAAAAAAACATATGTTGCCACTTGGGCTTGAACCTAAGACCTTCCGCATGTTAGGCGGATGTAATAACCAATATACTACGAAATACATACACACTGTGCAGGAACTTCGAAAGTGAATGTAAAAAACATTGCTGTCTCAAGACATGCCCCACCCCTCCACTACCTTCGCTTGCCAACCGTTAACTGTGTTTAGTTGACCCGAGCGAGGGTCATTCGTCATGCTCGGTTGCACATATTTTTGCTACTTACTTGCCTGGCATGGTCCCATGAAGAGAATTATATATATAGAAGATAGATATACTCTGTAATATATAATTATTTCATTTTTTAAATATATTTTGTTTAATACGAAATAAATTAGTTTCTATGAATCGTTTATTTAATATGTTTAAATTGTGTTTCTAAGCTTTAAACATACATGTATCTGACTTTTTTAGAGGTAGTACTTTACTTTAATACTTGAAAAATATCAACAATTTACTACACGCGTTAATTAGACACAATAAATGTACACCAGATTAAATAGAAGTAAAATGTATTTGTCGAGTTTGATGATATGATTGAATGTTGATTTATATGATTGTAATGACTATGTTGATTTGGCTCACTGTTCTTTTAAGGATATACGAATGTATTAAAAGGAAATAAGTGTAGGCTGTGAAGAAAAGTTGAAAATACTCATATTAAATGTTTTTTATTATCACATCTGACGTGCATTAAAATTTTATTTTTGTGGCTGCTGTGCACTACAAGGAACCGGTATTAATATATTTTATGACAGTGTGCATAAGACAACTTAGGTGGCAAAACTAATGAGCCGATCTGAATGTTTTTATTTATTTAATTAAGTTTAATTTAATTCAATTTTCAAGTCTATGGGGCATAGTTATTTTAATTTGTATTACTAAAATGGTATATTTTATTTATTCTAAAATTAAATTTAGAAATATATATTTAAAAATTATATATATACTTTTAAAAGTGCTTTATTTTAAAACTTTAAAAACAAGGGCATAGACATTATTTATTTTCATATATATAATAATGTTTAGTATTTCGAATATGTTGACGACCTCCATATTATGAATATGATATCCAAATATTTAAGTAGCACGCTACTTAACTTCGCTTCCTCTATTGAGGGATGATATGCTAATGAATAACTAGGTGTCTTTTACCCCCGGCGTAGACTTGCATTTAAACAGGCTAATTAAAATTTATTTTAAAGAAATAAATGTCTTTCTAACTAAAAAGGCAAACATTTTATACCATTTTTTAATTAAAACGTTTTGCACTTATAACATTATATGTACATATAGGTTTGAAAGTCGGCCATTATATCTGATATTCTTTGTAGTAGGGACAACCATTGTACTTGTAGTTCAATAAATACTAATGTTTTTTTGTTTTTTTTCAAGATTGGACAGTCATGAATTCGCAAAAATTGAACAGCAAAGTGGTAAGGTTTTAATCTCTATATATATTGCGCCTAAGCGCGTCCGTCAGTGTGAAGCCCCTATGCGGGTAACTCCCGATAATAAAATAAATTATTGAAAATCAAGATGTAAAATAATAAACATTGTTTGTCCAGATTAACAAAAAGGCGTTTATTGCAATAACATATTGTGGCGTTACGTCATTGTCTGAGGTTACATTAATTTGTAAAAAGGAAACGAAGTAAAAAGAGCAATGGCTATTTTAATGTGATTTTTTTAAATATGTTAATATCCCGCTCCATTGTGTGAATAAGTATGTGTGTGCACGTGCGAATATAAGTCAGTGTATGTGTTGTTGTTTTTTTTGTTGTTGTTTTTTGTTGTGAACTAAATGTGATGAAGCGGGCTATTTTTATGTCTGGTAAAGTAGCACCTCTAACAAGACTACGTATATATACATATTTAAAAATATTTTTTTATTATTTTAATTTTAAAGAATTAATATGCATTTGCAAGTTACATCTTTATACTGTTCTCTTCATGTATTTTCGAGATGTATGCATCAAGCCGTTCGAAAAATTTATTTGATTTAATCTTTCTTCAGATGTCTACATTTATGTTAAGCGTTAATCTACCTTACGTTTTGTTTACAAACCATAGTCACTGTTTTCTTAAGTGTAATATTTTAACAATATTTATATAATAATATTTTGTTGGGTAGCTTAGTTTGTTATCTTATTTAGAAGACTAATTTCTATACTTATAACTTTTTAACTTAATATTTTTCTCGTATTGAAATTGATTCTTTTACTATATTTTGCATGGATTTTAATTTTAATGATTTCATGATCAACGCTTTTTTGTTTATTTACTTATTTATTAAAAATATAGTTTTTTTTATTTTTTACCTTTAATATATTTGTTCAACTTATTAATATTAATTTAATTTGATTTCAAATAATTCTTTACTACATTTGATATCCGGATCCTATCCGTATCTGCCATAAGTATTTGCCGACCAGGATAGTGGTGGAAATCCCAATATCCCTATTATTCTAGGTTTTATTTTTTTTATGAGTGATAGCAGTGCAAGAATATGTTTACAAATTTGTTTCTTTGTTAGTTTTTTGCATAAAATTGAGCATAAAAGCTGTATGTGGAGGATCGGGGGCCCGGGTCAGAAGGTGTTACCCATGTGGCTTTGTGCCTAGAGTAGCCATGTGGGTTTGTGCCTAGGGCACCCATGTGGGTTTGTGCCTAGGGCACCCATGTGCGTTTGTGCCTAGGGCACCTTTGTGGGTTTGTGCCTAGGGCACCTTGTGGGTTTGTGCCTAGGGCACCCATGTGGGTTTGTGCCTAGGGCACCCTGTGGGTTTGTGCCTGGGGCACCCATGTGGGTTTGTGCTTTGGGCACCCAAGTGGGTTTTTGCCTAGGGCATCCATGTGGGTTTGTGCCTAGGGTAGCCATATGGGTTTGTTCCTAGGGCACCCATGTGGGTTTGTTCCTAGGGCACCCATGTGGGTTTGTGCCTAGGGCACCAAGATGGCTTAATCCAGCCCTGAATCAGAGGAACATATTACCTCTAACTTGAGATGTTTTGAGCTGGAAAACAGTCGCTCGATACACAATTTACCAGCAAAGTCAAAATTTTTTTTAAAACATCGAAAAGGCTCGTTGGCATTGTTTATTTAAACGTGTCATGGCCATTGTCCAATTTCTTGCTGAACACAATATTGATTTTCGCAGTTAATTTCATGAACTAAATCAGGCATACAATGGAAACATTTTGGGTCTCGTTGAATTGCTGGCAATATTTGATCCGGTTTTGTAGAGGCTTATTCGAAGAATATAAACTGATGAAATACATGATCACTTCTTGGGCAAGCCTATTCAAAACGATCTCATTTCGTTGATGGGAAAAAAGGTACGGAACAATTATTTGAGAAAGATTAAAATCAGCTAAATACTTTTCAATAATACTTGATTTCACACCGGACCAAAGTAACCAAGAGCAGATGTCACTGAAAATTCGCTATGTAAGCCAAGGAAGTGGATATTCTAAAGTAATTACTGAGCACTTCATACGTTTTCTAAAAGAAGAAAAAAGAACTGGACAACACCTGCTTGATATATTATTATTGGAACTGACAAAATTCTCATTTGATGTCTAATGCCTTGGGGCTGTCCATAAATGACGTCACGCGCCTAGCAGAGTGAGGGAGGTCACACATTTGTGACGATGTGTGACGAGGGGGAGTTTAAGAACTCTGACGTCACATCAAAACCGGCACTTTTAAATACATGTTTTTAATTAAATATTTGAATGCTTAAAATTTATTTAATGTCATTTTACATGGCTTCACCCCTATTAAACGTTTACTAAAAAAGATATTTGGGGCTCCGAGCCCCGAGCGGCTGTAGTTTAGGACTTCAGTACCCTATAGAAATTCAATATAGGCTCTTAATTTTTTTCAAACCAAGTTTGGTCAAGATTCATTTATTTTCTCCTTAGCTAACACTTAAACTAATTTTTATATAGCTAATATAGGGAAAAACGACTTTAAGGTTCCCAGGCCCATGCAATGCAAGATGTACATTTCGAAAACCTGATAATTTAAATTTATTTTCATCCTGGATATATTTGTCAAGATCGTAAAAATTGAGTGTGAAATAATATTTTAAACATATACGAAAAAGACATTTTGGGCCCACAGGCCACAAAGGAATGGACATTAGGCGTTCAGTGTCCTAAATTATTTTATTATGTGCTATCAAGTTTTTGTATACAAAGTTTTGGTTATGATCCCTAAAGCGTCTACAGTCTACACCAGTGGTTCCCAAACTTTTTTGACCCACGGACCCCTTTTATACTCAAAACTTCGCCACGGACCCCCAAGTGAAAAAAACTTTATAAATGCATACTACAAAAATTACAAAAGCAACATTTTGATGAAAAGTACGGTATTTATTAAAATTATCACTTTTGTTTAAGAATAAATTGAAAACAATTAATAACTTGGATTAACCTGATGAGATTTTATGAGTGTACGAGCAACAAAGCCCGTCCATGGACGTTCCGCCACAGTTCAGTGGCATGTTGTAACTCCCTCCAACAGCCGTCTCGACCGGCATACATGTGCATTACGTCAAAAATACTATTCATTACTAGTGTTAGTTAAAATAAATAACTCGTAAAAACATAGATTTTGACTATAAATCCCAACGCGCATAACTCAAAAATAAAGTCTTGGAAGAAATACTGCACCAAAAATAACTCGTTTTGAACGTCCGCGTAAACGTGTTCAATATGATTGGCTGTAGGAGTCATATGTGTTTGAGGGACCAATCGCTATCGATGACCGCACGGAACATAGCCTTTTAATATATAGGATTTATGACCGACTCAATGTTTGTGTGTAGGAACCGCAAATCCTCACGAGCACCTATTTCTAGTCCTTTATTTTTTTTATTTTTGTTGTTTTTTTATGATGAGGTTCATAACGCCACTGAATCTTTGTTCTATTAAATAGGAAGGCAGGAAAACAGTCGAAAAATTCTGCACAATAACCTATAATGCATGATATAAAATTGGGATCTGACTTTGTAACCAGAATTTGTGCTATCCTAGTCCAAACATTGATTTAGTTCCTCATTTGTGGATATTTCAATAAGCTGCTCCTGTATTAGTATGTATTCATCTGTGTTTTGGACCTGAGATTGTCCATGCGCTAAAGAATCCAACTGCCATTCGGAAATAACCAATAGTGACGAATGCCTACAAATCTTTGGTTCAGGTCTGAGGTCTGCATGAAGAGCCGTTAAGTTTTGACAGTAAGCAAGCAAATCTTTATCTCTATTTTGCAATTTCAAAAGATTTGAAAACTGAGAACATTCTACTGTTCCTAAATTTTGTTTGCACAGAAAAAGGTTTGCAACAAACTCAGACATAACGCTTTTAGTTTTTATTAAATTTAATTGGTTACCTTGTAGTAATTGTAGTTTCAAATTAGTTTCGTTAAAGTTGGGTAAATAATTCATTCATAAAGGATATGTCATTTTTTTAGTTAATTGTGTTGCTGATCATTGTCTTTGTTTTCCAGGAATTCGGACACTGAATCAAAGAGAGCATAAAATCGATTTAAATATGTACGTGATATAACCAGCGTACTTCTGTGTGAATAAATAATCCATTATAGTCTTCTTCATTTTCCAAACCATAGTGAGCAAATAATCTCTCATCAAGGCATTCCTTTTTATTTTATTAACTGCTCTAATGACATAATGTAGTGATCCATGCAAACTTTCACTAATATTTTTTTTGAATATTTGATGTTGATGAATGACTCAATTTACTGAAAATACATTTGGTACAGAATGTTTTAAGTATGCCAGAAAGTCAAGAGTATTGCTTTAACTTCAAACATTTTTTTAAAAATTCAGTTAATTACGTTTCACCTTTCGTATCTGTTTTCAAACATTTAGCCACACTTCAAATATTCATTAACACCATATTGTCGGAATTGTTTCTTCGGTTCACTCAGTGCTGGATTTACCTATTTGCTAAACAAGCTATAACTTAGGGCCCCTATCTTCTTGGGGGCCCCCGGAATTTGTTTTCATATTTGTCACTGATATAGAATATCTAGACTTCAAAAGGGCCTTAAATAGCTTAGGACCCCATCAAGTTTAAGTCCAGCCTTGGGCTCACTCATTCTCTTATCTGTTGTAACAGACCACTGTTAAGAATTATTAACGTTTTCAATGGAATGCTACAGTAAAGCCCTATTGAAAACATTATTTGATGATAGGATACAATTTAGATAAATATAACTTCCCGACACATCGAAAAATACACAACCTTGCAACCCTCGTAGATTCAAGTTAAAAATTGTATTTTTATACGACTTATAGTTATAGTAATTCGGCATTTCTTCTGCATCAAGCTTGACCTTTCAACAAACCAAGTATTTTGATTGGCTATAGATGTGGAATTACAGTAGTTCTACTACTTTTTTCCAAGTAAAACAACATTGTATCCATGAAGGTTAGCACCTAAGATGGTATTTAATTAGTAGAACAGGCATTCACATACTATTTTATTTATTATTATTTATTTTAATTTCAATAATAATAAAAATGTATCAGATTTTATTATTTGATGTTAAACCTTGCGCGGACCCCCTGACGTTGTTCAGGGACCCCCAAATCAATTTTAATTTTCCACGGACCCCCTGAAGGGTACCGCGGACCCCTGGGGGTCCGTACGGACCACTTTGGGAACCACTGGTCTACACTCTTGCTGTTATTAACACAGTTATAAAGTGACTACGGTCTACACTCGTGTTGTTATTAACAAAGTTGTTATAATGAAACTAGAAAATATCAGTATTTTAAAATTTTTTCGCCAATCATAACATCTATCGGGTTGAAACAAACGCCAAACGAAAGCCAGTAACATTTAAAACAATGTTGGAGAAGGAATTTTTGAAAAAATGTCTTTTTGTTCGACTCCCGTAATTTTATCAGCAATTTTTGAAAGCAATTATTTCGTTTAGTTCCAAAACTATTGATTTGAAATGACTTTTAATTTAATCTAAAATGATAGTTAATAGATTTTTCCCGCTTTGTGAATGCCTATGTTAGACTAGGTTGCGCTGGGGTGCCGTGGCGCCTAAGGCGCCCACTGTTTTTTAGGGTGCCTATGGCGCCCACTTTTTTCAAAAGCCCAACTAACTTATCCTTGTATAAGCTAAAACAATTACATCATATACTATTTTTTTACAGCGCGTCTTTAATTTATAATTATTTTGCACATCTTTTTGCGCGCCTTCCGATGCACGTCTTGTTTTAAGATATTAAAAAATAAGCTCAAAAAATGACGTCATAGCATTACTGATCCATTCTAAAAACCAACCTGTGACTTGGGCTATTATATTGTACTAGTGTAAAAGCCTGCTGAGGCTAAGGATCACACACACATGCATAGTTCGTGCGTTGTTTCGGTAATTGACGCTCTGTGCTATAACAATGACGTTATATAATATTTTTTTACGGCGAACATTTTAAATTATTTACAATAATTTTGCGCGCCTTTTTGCGCGCCTTTTTGCGCGCCTTTCGAGTGCCTTTTTGAACGCGCCTTTCGATTTGGGAGACACACGCACAGGTAGGGCGATTATGTATTTGATATTGTTGCTTGGTGCGCAATATATTGACACATTCTTGGTGTGATGTAGCGTGAGGGGATATGACGTCATATTTTGTTTAGATTCTGAATTACTGATTTGAAATGACTTTTAATATAATAAATATACATAATTTGCAATCTCTGTCACGTCTGTCTGTCATGTCTGTCCGTGACGCTACTAATTTTAGAAAGCAGCGCACCAAATTACTGCACCAAAAAAGAACTCTTTTGGAACGGCCTAATAAAATTGTTCAATAGGGAAATAAATGAATAAAATAAAAATAAATGAACGTTCTGTATTACGTTATTTTTTAATCTGATGCGTATTTATTTTGAAAACTTCCGTCATTTTTGATGGTGATGCACTAGTCAATATACATAATTTGCAATTTATGTCGCGTCTGTCTGTCTATGACGCAACTAATTTTATAAAGCACCAAATTACTGCACCAACAAATAGCTCTTTTCAAACGTCTGCATAAAATTTTGTAATATGAAAATAAATGCATAAAATACAAATTCATAAAATAAATGAAAATTCTGCATTACATTATTTTTTATTCTGATGTGTACTTTTTCAAAATAAATAGATTTCAGCTGAATTGTATATATTTTGAAAACGTCCGTCATTTTTTACGGGTAATACAATAGTCTATAATGATTTAACTTGAATAAAAAAATCGGAAATTCTTTTCAGAAAGTGCGTTTAAATACTCATTCGAGTTTTTATTTTTTTTCTTTGATTACCTAATGTTAGTACTTATTACTTATTATATATTTAAAAAATTAATAAATCAATACACAATTAATTATTCGTAACTATGTTACTAGGACACAACAAAGACATAGATCATTATTTTTTAATTATACTTCCTAGTTAATAATTTAATCAATCTCATTCATTTAAATACAAAGTAATCTAGGACGAGGTGGAAATTATTTTTAAATTTATTTTTTATTACATAAACACATATTCCATTATGAGAAATTTCACGGGCGGGATGAAGACTATAAACCAAAATAGCATTCGTTGTGATTAAATGCATTATTTTACTTTTAAACTATAAGATTTAATATATTTTTTAAAGACAGTTTTTCGGGTAAGGCGGACATGTTTCTTGTGATTATCTAGAATAAATAAATGTAAATGTCTTCTTCAATCATTATTTTTTTAGAACAAAAATAGAATAAATAATAGCCCAATTACGCATTGCAAATTTTCTTTTAAATAACCAAAAAAAAATCAAATGTTTCAAAATACATGTATATAATTAAATAAAAAAATGTTGAGTACATCAATGGGATAAAAACATTGTTTACACATTTTAAATACACACAAGCCACACCCCATTTATTTTAAAAGACAGTAAAAATAATAACAATATTATGTCAGCAATTTGTTTTCACAACATTCTACAGCCCATAGTGTCTTCGTTTTTTATGACATCGGTAGAGAATTTAAAATCATTGAATTTTGACATAATTTGACGTTTTCGTATTTTATAATCAAAACATGATATAATGTCGGCTATTTCAATATGTATATATTGTCGTCATTATAGAAAACAATAATGAGTCAATTAATTATTCTAGATGAGTCAGCGGGCTAGTCAAAATTTAAGCAGGGGCCGTATTTGCATCGCGGTTCTGGATTGTATCTCTAATTCCAAAGATAGAAATGAAGTGACTTGCACTTGTCTTTATTTTTACTTTTTTTAATTTTTATTTTTTGTTTGTTTTGAAAATGACATATTTTATATGAATTCACAAATAAAATAAAATACATAGATTCACCGTCACTGTGTGTTACTTTATTAAACAGTCAAGTAAGCATATTTGTAACAGTATATAAATAAAATTATAGTTCTTATAAATTCGAAATTTTAAAAAAAAATCTAAATCGTCATGGGAATGTTATGTTTCTATACAAATTTTTATGTTACGTTCACACAAAAATCTAAGTAACACAAGTCTATAATATTAAGAGTCATAAAAATATGTATTGTATATTAATTAACATTTGAAAGAAAAAATATATTGTCATCAATCGTCCAAAGTAAGATTGGTAAAAAAAAACTATATAAATTTCATTTTAAATACAACAGCACTGGTGCTTTCTGATACATCGCTAACGGGAACAACAGTTTCCATTGCCATTTTTTAACAACATAGAATACTGTGACGTTTATCTTTACTTTCTAAATATTATATCTAAAATATAAACAACACAAGTTTAGAAACACACAAACATAATTTAAGCTACACAAACTAAAATAGCTAACGGTAACGATTAATAGATATGTATATAAATGTATAGATATATATATATAACCTATGATAGTAATAGTAATTTTGCTATTATAAGTTAAGAACACGAACGAGGCTGCGTCTAACTGGCACGTACAGCGTCGAACTTTTCTTTGATTGTGATTATTTGTGTGTTAAACTATTTTATTATTGTCTAATTACATCAGTATCTTCGTTATGGATGCCAGCTTCCAACGAGCTATTTTTTTATACTTCGAAATATTGGACTGGTTCTTTTTTAACTGTTTTCGGTGGCGACGCTTCGCGCCTTTGTCTGACTATATATCAACAATTTATGTAAATTAAATCAACGCACGCACTAGCTGATGAAGTTGAAAATAGCATGGCCTGGCAGTATAAAGGTAAGCGACCAATTCTCTACACACCCAATAATTGGTGTCATGGAATACCAAGTCCACGCGCTTGACATCTGACGTCGTGACATCTGACCTCGTGTGTATTCTTGATAGTTCGTTGTATCGGCCGAAATCTTCATCTGAAGCGTACCTCTCGTGTGTGGAAAAGTAGAAGAAAACAAGAATTGAGAGACGTCATTTCTCTCAACACAATTTGACATCAGCATTTCACATTGTTGAGCTCTCTGTAACAATGGTTATCTCATGCCTATTAAAATCTCTCCACTGTCTAATATAAGATTTACATGTGTCGCATTTAATCAACTCTGAATGACTTTGTCCATGTGTAAAACATACCTCTGTGTGTATATTTATCATACATAGAGTGATTAACTCTCTGTTCATTTATTGGTCATTCGTAAGTGAAAGTATATTGCACTATTGCAAATAATTATTATCTAATTATATGCTTCACTAAAAATTAACTTTTCCCTATGCCATCTAAAGTGTTTCTTTACTTAATGTTTTACTTGCTGAATAAAATGAAAGTTTAAAAGTAAAACAACAATTTTATGAATCAATCCTTACATGACCAGATGGTCAGTACAAATGTTCCCGGGTAGATATCTTATCGACGACAGTACAAATGTTCCCGGGTAGATATCTTATCGACGACAGTACAAATGTTCCTGGGTAGATATCTTATCGATGACGTGCAGCAGTTTAGAATTTCACAAAGAAAATTTTTATGATAAAATTATAGTATCTTACATCACAATCTTCGCTATAGTTCCCTGCTCTTTTTGAGATTCGTTTCTCATAAGTCAAAATGTTAGAGTGGCGCGGCAGGGTTTTAACACATAAGTTAGAACAACACATTCATCCCATGGTTTTAAAACATCAGTGGGAACAACACATTCATCCCATTGTTTTAAAACATCAGTGAGAACAACCTATTCAACCAATCTGGTGTGTGCTTCCAACATTCTTAAATAAGTTTATTCTCAAATGTAACTTATTGCTAGTGCATCTCATCGCGTCCATTGTTCCCTTAGTAATTATAAACCTCTTTACGACTATTTTCTTCTATTTTTCTTTTTTTCTTTTTTTCTTTTTTTTTAATGCATTGATTTCTGTACCCAGCACAGTTTGTATGTTGTGTTTTTTTTAATGTTATAAACTGAAATTATATTTTTATCTTCCATTTCGAAGGCATTTAGGCGACACGTGCGTTGTTTAGTAGAGTCGTTTAAACTGACGTATAACAATTTTATATAACATATTAAGTATCCACTCTTGCAGACAACAAAGGCAAGTTTATTATACAATATATATCAACAATAAGTTAGTGATTTTTAAAATTTATGACATAAACCTGTGGAATGAGTTTGTTGAAGTTGGACTTAGGCTTTATCTGTGGTAGGATTCTCCTAACTATTCATTGACATTGTATCCCTATTTTTAGGGATCGAGATCAAGTGAAATAGCACTTGAATAATATAGACTGGTTTCCTATTGGGAAAGCCGACATGAGAAAATAACAATTACACAAACAGTCAGGTAAGCATATTTGTTTAAGTGCATATACAAATTGTATAGTTCTTTTAAATTTTTTATATATTAAAATTTTTAATTAATTTTTTTTTCTTCAAATGCTTTGTTTCTATTCATTTTTAGGTTAGATCCCTATAAAAAAACAAGAAACACAAATTTTTAATTTTAAAAGGCATAAAATTGTAAATTATAAATAAATTAACATTTTTTGAATAAACAAATGTTTAATCAAATAATTATCCAAAGTTTGGTAAAAAAAAACTCTTAGAATTTCATCATAAATACATTAGCGGTACTTTGTGGTGCATCGCTATTGGGAAAAACAATTCCCATTGCCATTTTTAACGTAGATAATGCTACATTGATCTTAAGTTTCTAAATTTTATATCTAAAAATAAACAACACCAGAATACAAACCACACAGACACAAATTAAACTACAGAAACTAAGATAACAGATGTTAACGATTAATAACTGTTCAGTAATAATTTATAACAATATAATAAATTTAAGAAAAAAATTAATCAAATGGAATCTTTTTCTATCTTTTTTTAAAAATATGACTATGTGTAAATGACGTCATTATTTGTGTGGTTTTCAGCTATTTCTTTTAATAACTACTAGACGCCCCGCGGTGTAGCATACGCTGCAGACTTGCTCATGGAGAGTTCTTTTACCCCTTTCATGCACTTGTTTAGGGCGCCGACCTTTTTCAAAACCCCAACTAACTTGTCCTTGTTTAATAAATACGAAATATTAAACTTTCTGAAATGCACTCAAAGTATTTTATAATAGGGGTTGTAGGGCGCGTATGGCGCCCCCATTGTTTTTTGATGTTATAATTAACCATCATCAAATCCCTCTTTTTACATTGTTCCCTTTTTATAAAATTAAAATATCAGCGAAAACAATGACGTCATTTAATTTTTATTTTACAGCGCATATTTAATTTGCACACCTTTTGATGCATTGGTGCAGTAATTTGGTGCACTGCTTTCTAAAATTAGTATCTGTTGCACATGCAGCTTCTTGTTGCCTCGCAAGGTCCGACCACGAAGTGAATTATATATATAGATAATTATTGGTAGTTATTATATTATTATAAAATATATAATTATTAAAGCCTAAGCCATTTAGCGTACCATTATTGTAACCCGTTTAAGCACAGTAAATATATAATAAAAGGCTTAATAATAATAATAATAGTCTTAACTTTAAATATAAATAGTCGTATTCCTATTAAGATTTTCTCAGATTGTGATTATTTTCTGTGTTTGCTCTATTTTCTAAGTGTTATTTCTATGTCAGTATTATCATTATGGATTCACGCTTCACATGAGCTACTTTTGTTATACCTCAAAATGTTGCATTGGTACTAATTTTGCTATAAATCAAGAGACGTTTGATCAAGGACACTTTAATGATTAGGTATTGCATATTGACGATTGCGTTGTTAAATCCGCACCTATAACTGAAGAGCTGTCCTCAGATCACTTTTGTATTATTTGTGACCTTAAGTGGGTTCCTGTCCTCAGATCACTTTTGTATTATTTGTGACCTTAAGTCGGTTCCTGTGCTCAGATCACTTTTGTATTATTTGTGACCTTAAGTCGGTTACTGTCCTCAGATCACTTTTGTATTATTTGTTACCTTAAGTCGGTTCCTGTCCTCAGATCACTTTTGTATTATGTGTGACGGTAAGTCGGTTCCTCCCCCCCCCTCCTCCCATTGAGTTCACAAATGTTGGAGTTTAAAAAGAAAAGTTTTTAAATTCTCCTTAAAAATTACTCAAAGCTTTCATTGCAATCTGCCCTTGTATCATTTTAATACGTTGATCCTGGCGACAAAGGTTAAACAAAATGTGAGATATAGTTTTATTTTATTCCGTTATGTTATTAAATCAGTGTAAATAATTTTTAAACAAAGTTATATTATTTAAAATCTAAATTTTATGAAAATGAAAACAAATCATTATACTCAAAACGCATAATGTTTATAGTAATATTGGAAAGACAAAGTTTTCGACGAGTTAATATAGTGGTAAGAAACAAAAAAACAACTGAAGTTGACCTTAAAACATACTGTTAAATTTTATAATAATTATAAATACTAAAATAAGCATAAATTCAGCAAATTAAATATAGTAACCATACAATTTTTTTAACTTTTATATATATATATATATATATATATATATATATTATATATTTATACTATATACTATAATATATATATATATATATATATATATATACATATATATTTATTATATATTTATAACACATGTTTTAAAACATAGGATAATTATTACACAAAACTATGGAGCATTATATCCCTAATTGCCTACATCTCATCACAATAATGTTTAAAATAATGTCACTCTTCATACAATAAAACGTTGCGCTGTGTATTATATTGACGATACTTTTTAAATATATATTCTCGATCTGTAAATGTAAATGCTATTGATTGTTAATCTGTCTCGCAGTGCGCACTATGTTAAAAATGTTTTAATAACACTTTTCACTTGATGCAATCGAGCTGAAAGTTAGCAGGCAGACTGTATAAGATTTTTTTACTATAAATCCCTTATATATTTGTGACATAACTAAAAATTTGATTTTTGGATGCGTATGCGTGTTATAGTGAACATTCTTTTAGTTATGTCTGGTATATAAAGGATTTATAGTCAAAAACTTGTTTTTTTTAAAGATTTTTTCCCTCAATTTTTTTTGTTGTGTTCCATAACATTTTTTTGAGGTCATAGGAGGTTCTAATGTTTCCAGTAGAACATTCTCGGGCTTAGTAGACATTGGCAGCTTGTGAGGCCAGCGCACTACTGACTTCGCTATCCAGCCGCCTCAATTAAATTATTAGAAGACAATTATTTTTATCAATAAAAAAGTAGGGGTGATAGGGGTTATCTCTGTTTGTTATCAAGTGTCTGTTTCATGTCACAAACCAATGGATATGTTAGTGTTGTCTGTTCAGATTGTCTGTCTTTAAGAGTTGTCTGATTGTTATTGTTGTCCGTCTGTTTGTAAGAGTTGTCCTGTTGTCCGTCTTTAAATGTATATGTCTGTCAGTGTTGTTTGTCGGTTACATTTTCTAATGTTTGTTTTGTCTTTTAGTTTTATCTTATCTTATCTATACAGACGCTCCTTCTATGCAGAAGATAGTTGCGTCCACAGACCATGACAGATGATCTGTTGGCAAGTGATGCAGCAATCACAGGCCACGGCTTTGTGGGTTCCACGCATTACCCAGCCGCCTAACTACATGTAGTGTTAGGTACCCATTCGGAGCGGGGTGACTCAGGGACGCCCTAGGCCCCGGGAACAAACCCTTGCCTTCACACGGATTCGAACCCGAGACCATCGGTACGACAGTCCAGTGCGCTGCCACTCGACCACCGCGTCCCCAGTTAAGAGTTTTTAAGAGTTGTCTGCATTTTAAATTAATCCCTCACTTTGTAAGAGTTGACTTATTGTTATTTTGTCTGTCAGTTTGTAGGATATGTATGATTCTATGGGTTGTCTTTCTGTTAGAGTTGTCTGATGTTTTGTGTTGTCTGTCACTTTTTAAATATTATCCTTTTGTCAGTTTTTTTTTGTATATAAGATTTGTCTAATTGTGAGGTTGTCTTTCTGTCAGAGTTGTCTGATTGTTTGTGTTTCCTAAATGTTTGTATTGACGGCTACCTGCAACAGTTGTTTGATTTTTAATGTTGTATGCATGTTAGAGTTATCTGATTATTAGTTTTTTTTGCCAGTAAATTATGTAACACATAAGAAAAAACGCATTTACTATATTAAAATGAAATGAAACCATTTCTTATATTGTAAGAACTCACTTATCCATAAAAGAGAAATTTATACATTAAAAATCTTTCTATTGCCATATCTGACGTGCAATATAATTGGCTCAGCAACAAAGCTGACGAGATCCAAGGCTATGCAGACAGGCGTGACTATAAAAACTTCTACGACGCCTTGAAAGAAGTATATGGCCCTACGCCCTCAGGATCAAACCCCCTCCTCAGCGCAGACGGTAACACTCTCATCACAGACAAAGAGAAGATCTTGGAGAGATGGGTCGAACATTTCGATGACGTCCTAAATCACCCTTCGCCAATCAACGACGAAGCCATCAATCGTCTACCCCAAGTGCCCACAAACAAAGCACTGGATGACCCCCCAACCTTGCTTGAGACCCAGAAAGCAATCTATCTTATCTCCAGTGGCAAAGCACCTGGCTCTGATGCCATACCAGCTGAGGTCTACAAGGAGGGGGGAACAGCCCTGACTGAAAGGCTCCACGAGCTGTTTCTCTTAATATGGCAGCAAGAGACGATCCCGCAGGACTTCAAAGATGCCACCATCATACATCTATATAAGCGAAAAGGAAGTAGACAGGCTTGTGACAACCACAGAGGCATATCCCTGCTTTCTATTGCAGGAAAGATCCTTGCCAGAATCCTGCTCAACCGCCTCACAGTGCACCTTGACCAAGGACTCCTGCCTGAAAGTCAGTGTGGATTCCGAAAAGAGCGAGGAACCATCGACATGGTGTTCGCTGCCAGGCAGCTGCTGGAGAAATGTCAGGAGCAGAACTCTGACCTGTTCTCCACCTATGTCGACCTGACCAAGGCCTTTGACACTGTTGGCAGAGAGGGTCTGTGGAAGATCATGGCCAAGTACGGTTGCCCAAGGAAATTCATCGTCTTGGTGCAACAATTCCATGAAGGCATGCAGGCCAGAGTCCAGGACAGCGGGGAGTTTTCTGATCCTTTCACAGTCACAAACGGGGTATACATGTATCTAAATGTATTATCTTATGCATTTTCATAAGCTATACAATCGGTTACGACATCGTGAATTGATGTTTGTCCAAGTGGCACGCCACTTCAGTTCGATCTCTTAATAAGGGATACTATTTCAATGAATTGCTAGGATTGTCCTACCACTAGTTTAGACTAAGTTCCATTTACACAATTTCCTTTCACTAGTTCATTTTGTTTGTTTTATATATATGATATATGTATAAGTATACATCAAAATGTAAACAAAATCAAAGTAGGTATGTATGTTTGTCCTTTATAGCTGACTAAACCATTCACCCGATCACCATGAAACTCTGAGAAAGTAATGTGTATGCTTCAGGAATGGTTTGTTTAAAAAAAACTTCAACATTGACCCGAATGTTTGTAAGCCAAAAATGTATTTTTGTGTCTTATGGGGCCATCCATATATTACGTACTCAAGGAGGGGGAGGGGGTCTTACATTTACGGCATTTTGCGTAAGCATGCGTACGGAGGGTTGAGGGGGGCATCTACTGAATGTGTACGTACGCACAACAAACTTAATTTGCATAATACTAAGCATAGTAACGTAATCTGCTCTGGCTGCAAACGGCATTCGAGACCGACTGAGTCAAGAGTGATATGCACTAATGTTATATAATTTTTTGCAAACGAAATTGTGAACTTTTAATTGCTTGGAAGTAATTAACATTTGATTCAGACCAAACGTTTACACATCAGTAAAATATATACGTCGGGTTTATATTTACATTTTTTGAAATTAGATGAAGTTTCACTTTCGCCCACCGGTGCCAGTAGCAGTTATAAACACACAACGGGACGGCGATTTCACGCACCTAGGGGAAAGCGGTGGGGGGGGGGTCTACATATTTGTTACGATGTGTGACTTGTGGGGGGGGGTGGTGCTAGATAAATGTGAAGTCACATCAAAATGAGCAACTTTAAATAAAAGTTCCACTTAAATATTTTATTTGTTACATGGTGTTTTACATGACTTCACACGTGTTACGATATTAGAATGCAGGCCAACACTAAATAAATA
>CALYLW010001503.1:0-126762 GCA_944989445.1 Ampullaceana balthica | reverse complement strand
ACATAACAACCACATCCTCCTTAGAGATAAAGTAATTCAACACGTGAACACTGGCAATACATAACAACTACATAACAACCACATCCTCCTTAGAGATAAAGTAATTCAACACGTGAACACTGGCAATACATAACAACTACATAACAACCACATCCTCCTTAGAGATAAAGTAATTCAACACGTGAACACTGGCAATACATAACAACTACATAACAACCACATCCTCCTTAGAGATAAAGTAATTCAACACGTGAACACTGGCAATACATAACAACTACATAACAACCACATCCTCCTTAGAGATAAAGTAATTCAACACGTGAACACTGGCAATACATAACAACTACATAACAACCACATCCTCCTTAGAGATAAAGTAATTCAACACGTGAACACTGGCAATACATAACAACTACATAACAACCACATCCTCCTTAGAGATAAAGTAATTCAACACGTGAACACTGGCAATACATAACAACTACATAACAACCACATCCTCCTTAGAGATAAAGTAATTCAACACGTGAACACTGGCAATACATAACAACTACATAACAACCACATCCTCCTTAGAGATAAAGTAATTCAACACGTGAACACTGGCAATACATAACAACTACATAACAACCACATCCTCCTTAGAGATAAAGTAATTCAACACGTGAACACTGGCAATACATAACAACTACATAACAACCACATCCTCCTTAGAGATAAAGTAATTCAACACGTGAACACTGGCAATACATAACAACTACATAACAACCACATCCTCCTCAGAGATAAAGTAATTCAACACGTGAACACTGGCAATACATAACAACTACATAACAACCACATCCTCCTTAGAGATAAAGTAATTCAACACGTGAACACTGGCAATACATAACAACTACATAACAACCACATCCTCCTTAGAGATAAAGTAATTCAACACGTGAACACTGGCAATACATAACAACTACATAACAACCACATCCTCCTTAGAGATAAAGTAATTCAACACGTGAACACTGGCAATACATAACAACTACATAACAACCACATCCTCCTTAGAGATAAAGTAATTCAACACGTGAACACTGGCAATACATAACAACTACATAACAACCACATCCTCCTTAGAGATAAAGTAATTCAACACGTGAACACTGGCAATACATAACAACTACATAACAACCACATCCTCCTTAGAGATAAAGTAATTCAACACGTGAACACTGGCAATACATAACAACTACATAACAACCACATCCTCCTTAGAGATAAAGTAATTCAACACGTGAACACTGGCAATACATAACAACTACATAACAACCACATCCTCCTTAGAGATAAAGTAATTCAACACGTGAACACTGGCAATACATAACAACTACATAACAACCACATCCTCCTTAGAGATAAAGTAATTCAACACGTGAACACTGGCAATACATAACAACTACATAACAACACATCCTCCTCAGAGATAAAGTAATTCAACACGTGAACACTGGCAATACATAACAACTACATAACAACCACATCCTCCTTAGAGATAAAGTAATTCAACACGTGAACACTGGCAATACATAACAACTACATAACAACCACATCCTCCTCAGAGATAAAGTAATTCAACACGTGAACACTGGCAATACATAACAACTACATAACAACCACATCCTCCTTAGAGATAAAGTAATTCAACACGTGAACACTGGCAATACATAACAACTACATAACAACCACATCCTCCTTAGAGATAAAGTAATTCAACACGTGAACACTGGCAATACATAACAACTACATAACAACCACATCCTCCTTAGAGATAAAGTAATTCAACACGTGAACACTGGCAATACATAACAACTACATAACAACCACATCCTCCTTAGAGATAAAGTAATTCAACACGTGAACACTGGCAATACATAACAACTACATAACAACCACATCCTCCTTAGAGATAAAGTAATTCAACACGTGAACACTGGCAATACATAACAACTACATAACAACCACATCCTCCTTAGAGATAAAGTAATTCAACACGTGAACACTGGCAATACATAACAACTACATAACAACCACATCCTCCTTAGAGATAAAGTAATTCAACACGTGAACACTGGCAATACATAACAACTACATAACAACCACATCCTCCTTAGAGATAAAGTAATTCAACACGTGAACACTGGCAATACATAACAACTACATAACAACCACATCCTCCTTAGAGATAAAGTAATTCAACACGTGAACACTGGCAATACATAACAACTACATAACAACCACATCCTCCTTAGAGATAAAGTAATTCAACACGTGAACACTGGCAATACATAACAACTACATAACAACCACATCCTCCTTAGAGATAAAGTAATTCAACACGTGAACACTGGCAATACATAACAACTACATAACAACCACATCCTCCTTAGAGATAAAGTAATTCAACACGTGAACACTGGCAATACATAACAACTACATAACAACCACATCCTCCTTAGAGATAAAGTAATTCAACACGTGAACACTGGCAATACATAACAACTACATAACAACCACATCCTCCTTAGAGATAAAGTAATTCAACACGTGAACACTGGCAATACATAACAACTACATAACAACCACATCCTCCTTAGAGATAAAGTAATTCAACACGTGAACACTGGCAATACATAACAACTACATAACAACCACATCCTCCTTAGAGATAAAGTAATTCAACACGTGAACACTGGCAATACATAACAACTACATAACAACCACATCCTCCTTAGAGATAAAGTAATTCAACACGTGAACACTGGCAATACATAACAACTACATAACAACCACATCCTCCTTAGAGATAAAGTAATTCAACACGTGAACACTGGCAATACATAACAACTACATAACAACCACATCCTCCTTAGAGATAAAGTAATTCAACACGTGAACACTGGCAATACATAACAACTACATAACAACCACATCCTCCTTAGAGATAAAGTAATTCAACACGTGAACACTGGCAATACATAACAACTACATAACAACCACATCCTCCTTAGAGATAAAGTAATTCAACACGTGAACACTGGCAATACATAACAACTACATAACAACCACATCCTCCTTAGAGATAAAGTAATTCAACACGTGAACACTGGCAATACATAACAACTACATAACAACCACATCCTCCTTAGAGATAAAGTAATTCAACACGTGAACACTGGCAATACATAACAACTACATAACAACCACATCCTCCTTAGAGATAAAGTAATTCAACACGTGAACACTGGCAATACATAACAACTACATAACAACCACATCCTCCTTAGAGATAAAGTAATTCAACACGTGAACACTGGCAATACATAACAACTACATAACAACCACATCCTCCTTAGAGATAAAGTAATTCAACACGTGAACACTGGCAATACATAACAACTACATAACAACCACATCCTCCTTAGAGATAAAGTAATTCAACACGTGAACACTGGCAATACATAACAACTACATAACAACCACATCCTCCTTAGAGATAAAGTAATTCAACACGTGAACACTGGCAATACATAACAACTACATAACAACCACATCCTCCTTAGAGATAAAGTAATTCAACACGTGAACACTGGCAATACATAACAACTACATAACAACCACATCCTCCTTAGAGATAAAGTAATTCAACACGTGAACACTGGCAATACATAACAACTACATAACAACCACATCCTCCTTAGAGATAAAGTAATTCAACACGTGAACACTGGCAATACATAACAACTACATAACAACCACATCCTCCTTAGAGATAAAGTAATTCAACACGTGAACACTGGCAATACATAACAACTACATAACAACCACATCCTCCTTAGAGATAAAGTAATTCAACACGTGAACACTGGCAATACATAACAACTACATAACAACCACATCCTCCTTAGAGATAAAGTAATTCAACACGTGAACACTGGCAATACATAACAACTACATAACAACCACATCCTCCTTAGAGATAAAGTAATTCAACACGTGAACACTGGCAATACATAACAACTACATAACAACCACATCCTCCTTAGAGATAAAGTAATTCAACACGTGAACACTGGCAATACATAACAACTACATAACAACCACATCCTCCTTAGAGATAAAGTAATTCAACACGTGAACACTGGCAATACATAACAACTACATAACAACCACATCCTCCTTAGAGATAAAGTAATTCAACACGTGAACACTGGCAATACATAACAACTACATAACAACCACATCCTCCTTAGAGATAAAGTAATTCAACACGTGAACACTGGCAATACATAACAACTACATAACAACCACATCCTCCTTAGAGATAAAGTAATTCAACACGTGAACACTGGCAATACATAACAACTACATAACAACCACATCCTCCTTAGAGATAAAGTAATTCAACACGTGAACACTGGCAATACATAACAACTACATAACAACCACATCCTCCTTAGAGATAAAGTAATTCAACACGTGAACACTGGCAATACATAACAACTACATAACAACCACATCCTCCTTAGAGATAAAGTAATTCAACACGTGAACACTGGCAATACATAACAACTACATAACAACCACATCCTCCTTAGAGATAAAGTAATTCAACACGTGAACACTGGCAATACATAACAACTACATAACAACCACATCCTCCTTAGAGATAAAGTAATTCAACACGTGAACACTGGCAATACATAACAACTACATAACAACCACATCCTCCTTAGAGATAAAGTAATTCAACACGTGAACACTGGCAATACATAACAACTACATAACAACCACATCCTCCTTAGAGATAAAGTAATTCAACACGTGAACACTGGCAATACATAACAACTACATAACAACCACATCCTCCTTAGAGATAAAGTAATTCAACACGTGAACACTGGCAATACATAACAACTACATAACAACCACATCCTCCTTAGAGATAAAGTAATTCAACACGTGAACACTGGCAATACATAACAACTACATAACAACCACATCCTCCTTAGAGATAAAGTAATTCAACACGTGAACACTGGCAATACATAACAACTACATAACAACCACATCCTCCTTAGAGATAAAGTAATTCAACACGTGAACACTGGCAATACATAACAACTACATAACAACCACATCCTCCTTAGAGATAAAGTAATTCAACACGTGAACACTGGCAATACATAACAACTACATAACAACCACATCCTCCTTAGAGATAAAGTAATTCAACACGTGAACACTGGCAATACATAACAACTACATAACAACCACATCCTCCTTAGAGATAAAGTAATTCAACACGTGAACACTGGCAATACATAACAACTACATAACAACCACATCCTCCTTAGAGATAAAGTAATTCAACACGTGAACACTGGCAATACATAACAACTACATAACAACCACATCCTCCTTAGAGATAAAGTAATTCAACACGTGAACACTGGCAATACATAACAACTACATAACAACCACATCCTCCTTAGAGATAAAGTAATTCAACACGTGAACACTGGCAATACATAACAACTACATAACAACCACATCCTCCTTAGAGATAAAGTAATTCAACACGTGAACACTGGCAATACATAACAACTACATAACAACCACATCCTCCTTAGAGATAAAGTAATTCAACACGTGAACACTGGCAATACATAACAACTACATAACAACCACATCCTCCTTAGAGATAAAGTAATTCAACACGTGAACACTGGCAATACATAACAACTACATAACAACCACATCCTCCTTAGAGATAAAGTAATTCAACACGTGAACACTGGCAATACATAACAACTACATAACAACCACATCCTCCTTAGAGATAAAGTAATTCAACACGTGAACACTGGCAATACATAACAACTACATAACAACCACATCCTCCTTAGAGATAAAGTAATTCAACACGTGAACACTGGCAATACATAACAACTACATAACAACCACATCCTCCTTAGAGATAAAGTAATTCAACACGTGAACACTGGCAATACATAACAACTACATAACAACCACATCCTCCTTAGAGATAAAGTAATTCAACACGTGAACACTGGCAATACATAACAACTACATAACAACCACATCCTCCTTAGAGATAAAGTAATTCAACACGTGAACACTGGCAATACATAACAACTACATAACAACCACATCCTCCTTAGAGATAAAGTAATTCAACACGTGAACACTGGCAATACATAACAACTACATAACAACCACATCCTCCTTAGAGATAAAGTAATTCAACACGTGAACACTGGCAATACATAACAACTACATAACAACCACATCCTCCTTAGAGATAAAGTAATTCAACACGTGAACACTGGCAATACATAACAACTACATAACAACCACATCCTCCTTAGAGATAAAGTAATTCAACACGTGAACACTGGCAATACATAACAACTACATAACAACCACATCCTCCTTAGAGATAAAGTAATTCAACACGTGAACACTGGCAATACATAACAACTACATAACAACCACATCCTCCTTAGAGATAAAGTAATTCAACACGTGAACACTGGCAATACATAACAACTACATAACAACCACATCCTCCTTAGAGATAAAGTAATTCAACACGTGAACACTGGCAATACATAACAACTACATAACAACCACATCCTCCTTAGAGATAAAGTAATTCAACACGTGAACACTGGCAATACATAACAACTACATAACAACCACATCCTCCTTAGAGATAAAGTAATTCAACACGTGAACACTGGCAATACATAACAACTACATAACAACCACATCCTCCTTAGAGATAAAGTAATTCAACACGTGAACACTGGCAATACATAACAACTACATAACAACCACATCCTCCTTAGAGATAAAGTAATTCAACACGTGAACACTGGCAATACATAACAACTACATAACAACCACATCCTCCTTAGAGATAAAGTAATTCAACACGTGAACACTGGCAATACATAACAACTACATAACAACCACATCCTCCTTAGAGATAAAGTAATTCAACACGTGAACACTGGCAATACATAACAACTACATAACAACCACATCCTCCTTAGAGATAAAGTAATTCAACACGTGAACACTGGCAATACATAACAACTACATAACAACCACATCCTCCTTAGAGATAAAGTAATTCAACACGTGAACACTGGCAATACATAACAACTACATAACAACCACATCCTCCTTAGAGATAAAGTAATTCAACACGTGAACACTGGCAATACATAACAACTACATAACAACCACATCCTCCTTAGAGATAAAGTAATTCAACACGTGAACACTGGCAATACATAACAACTACATAACAACACATCCTCCTCAGAGATAAAGTAATTCAACACGTGAACACTGGCAATACATAACAACTACATAACAACCACATCCTCCTTAGAGATAAAGTAATTCAACACGTGAACACTGGCAATACATAACAACTACATAACAAACCACATCCTCCTCAGAGATAAAGTAATTCAACACGTGAACACTGGCAATACATAACAACTACATAACAACCACATCCTCCTTAGAGATAAAGTAATTCAACACGTGAACACTGGCAATACATAACAACTACATAACAACCACATCCTCCTCAGAGATAAAGTAATTCAACACGTGAACACTGGCAATACATAACAACTACATAACAACCACATCCTCCTTAGAGATAAAGTAATTCAACACGTGAACACTGGCAATACATAACAACTACATAACAAAACACATCCTCCTCAGAGATAAAGTAATTCAACACGTGAACACTGGCAATACATAACAACTACATAACAACCACATCCTCCTTAGAGATAAAGTAATTCAACACGTGAACACTGGCAATACATAACAACTACATAACAACACATCCTCCTCAGAGATAAAGTAATTCAACACGTGAACACTGGCAATACATAACAACTACATAACAACCACATCCTCCTTAGAGATAAAGTAATTCAACACGTGAACACTGGCAATACATAACAACTACATAACAACACATCCTCCTCAGAGATAAAGTAATTCAACACGTGAACACTGGCAATACATAACAACTACATAACAACCACATCCTCCTTAGAGATAAAGTAATTCAACACGTGAACACTGGCAATACATAACAACTACATAACAAACACATCCTCCTTAGAGATAAAGTAATTCAACACGTGAACACTGGCAATACATAACAACTACATAACAACCACATCCTCCTTAGAGATAAAGTAATTCAACACGTGAACACTGGCAATACATAACAACTACATAACAACCACATCCTCCTTAGAGATAAAGTAATTCAACACGTGAACACTGGCAATACATAACAACTACATAACAACCACATCCTCCTTAGAGATAAAGTAATTCAACACGTGAACACTGGCAATACATAACAACTACATAACAACCACATCCTCCTTAGAGATAAAGTAATTCAACACGTGAACACTGGCAATACATAACAACTACATAACAACCACATCCTCCTTAGAGATAAAGTAATTCAACACGTGAACACTGGCAATACATAACAACTACATAACAACCACATCCTCCTTAGAGATAAAGTAATTCAACACGTGAACACTGGCAATACATAACAACTACATAACAACCACATCCTCCTTAGAGATAAAGTAATTCAACACGTGAACACTGGCAATACATAACAACTACATAACAACCATATCCTCCTTAGAGATAAAGTAATTCAACACGTGAACACTGGCAATACATAACAACTACATACAACACATCCTCCTTAGAGATAAAGTAATTCAACACTGAACACTGGCAATACATAACAACCACATCCTCCTTAGAGATAAAGTAATTCAACACATGAACACTGGCAATACATAACAACTACATAACAACCACATCCTCCTTAGAGATAAAGTAATTCAACACGTGAACACTGGCAATACATAACAACTACATAACAACCACATCCTCCTTAGAGATAAAGTAATTCAACACGTGAACACTGGCAATACATAACAACTACATGACAAGTACATGACAACTACATGACAACTACATAACAACTACATGACAACTACATGACAACTACATAACAACTACATGAAAACTACATAACAACTACATGACAACTACATGACAACTACATTAAAACTACATGACGACTACATGGCAACTTGAATCAAAGAGTGGAATGGGTTGGCTGAGGAAACCAGGAAAACCAACACTCTATCAACATTTAAATCTCTAATAAAAATGCAGGACTAGACACAAACCATAGATTAGCGTAGGACGCAATAATCTTCTGTATAGAAAGAGCGTCTTTAAATGATAAGATAAGATAAGGGTAAGGAATCCAAAGTGTTTGCACGCAAGAAAAGCAACACATATAACCACTTCTAAATTTTTGTTTTTTTTAAATAATCATGTAGTGCTTGATTAAGTTAATGTTGAATGAAATACGTAAAATGTAAAACAATCTTTTTTTAAAAAGGACACGCTTTTATTTACAAACATTTACAGACTGAAACGCGCTGATTTCCCCTGTCCTTGATGTAAACACGGGAATTTGATAAACGAGGGCCGGATTGAAACCTGTGAGCCGTGGAAAACAACTCTAGCAGACGACTATACATTCTAAATATTGATAAATAGAGATAAAATAAAAATTGATTAATTTAATTACGGTATATTAGATCGATCTGAAATTTTGATACAATGCATTGTCATCCAAGATCTATCTATGGTAAAATTTTGAGAACTCTAGGACCATGAGAAGTGATTTAACTTTACGTTTCAAGATTTGAAGGAAGGATGGATGGATGGATGGGTACAACATACAAACAGTGTAACTTAAATAAAAGCGTGTAAAAGAAAAACGCTGATTCCATATATATATATATAGGCATAGACTGTAACTTTTGATCTTGAATCGTCGAAATTATATAAGATATAATATTTTAAAAACGAAACAACGACATCATCATTTTCAAATAAAATGTAATGCTCCTTTCCTTCATCGTAGCATATTTTATAAATATTATTTTATTTTAATTAAAACAGTTTGCTACTTAAGAAAAGCGTTTAATTTCTCTGATAGAGCCTAAAAATATGAAGAGAAAGTCTAAAAAGTCATTCATCAATTTTTTTTACTATATATCCCCGTGTTGTCAAACGGGTATATTCTGGCCTGAGGGGGTATATTCTGGCCTAGGCCAGTTTAACCCCGGGGGTATATTCTGGCATAGGCCAGATTATACCCGGGTATATTCTGGTCAGGGGTTTAATCTGGCCTGTTACACCGGCCTTTGGCCACCGCGCTTTTCAGGGCCCCCGCGCTTTGATAAAATTTCTTTTACTGCTTTTTACAATTATTATTTTACTACTTTTACGTAATACTTGTTTTTATAACAATGGTGTCAAAACACTTTATATTTGTTTTTTCAGGACAAAATAATTAGACAAATAGCGTAATAATTTAATATAATAAAATGTTATAATTATAGTCAACCTAAATTCTAATTCTAAATATATTTTTTCCTTGAGCATTTTATTAAACATTTAGAAAAATTGAAGAAAAAGATTTTCCATCAGATAGCAATAGACGGAAATTTTCTACAACCCACACCAAAAGACATATGGAAAATGGAGAAATTGTCAACCAAAAATGGCTTAAATATTCAGCAACAAAAAACAACGTGTTTTGTTTCTGTTGCAAACTTTTGGGCAACAATTTGTGTGCTCTGGGATCCGACGGGATTTGTGACTGGAAAAATGCCAGTGTGAGACAATCTGGTCATGAGAAATCAAAGTGACTTATGACATCTAGTTTGGAATGGTTTGAGCTTTTAAGAAAACGATGCACAATTGACAAGCAAAGCCAAAAATTAATTAACAGTGAAAAGGCTCGTTAGCATATTTGATTGGTATTTCTAAGTTTCATAGCCATTGTCCGATATCTTGCTGAGCACAACATGGCTTTTCGTATTTCAGTCGATAAACTACATCAGGGACACAATGGAAATTTTTGGGTTTCTTTGAATTATTGACAAAATGTGATCCGGTTTTGCAGGAAAAATATACGAAGATTACAGACTGATGAAATTTATGATCACTACTTGGGAAAGGTGAATACAAAAACGAGCTTATTTCGTTGATGGGAAATAAGGTCAGGAAAATTATTTTAGGAACAGTAAAATTCAGCTAAATACTTTTCAGCAATACTTGATTGCACACGGGTCTAAAGGCAACAAGAACAGACGTCACTGACAAGTCGCTATGTAAGTCCAGGGGGTAAATATTTTGAAGTAATTCATGAGCACTTCATGCGCTTTCTAGGAGTAGAAGAAAGTACTGGACAACACCAGCTTGATGTCTTAATATTGGAACTAACAAAATTGGGCTTAGAGGTTTCTGATATCCGTGATCAAGGTTACGACAACAGTGCAAACATGAAAGGGCATAAACTCATCTTTTACAATTAAACCCTAGAGCATTTTTACCACTTGTACCTGTCACAATTACAACTGCTATGTGATATGGCAAAAACTTGTCCGGATGCAATAACGTTTTATGGTATAATTCAACAAATCTATGTTTTATTTTCTGCTTCAACAAAGCTATGCGCTGTCCTTTACTAGTATGTTTGAAATATCTATGTGAAACCACTTTGTGAAACAAGATGGGAAGGCAGTGTTGAAAGTGTAAAGGCAGCTCAATATCAAGCAGGCAAAATCTATGAAGAACCTTTCGAAGTTGCAGAGCGAAGTAATGATCCCAAAGCTCAAAGTGAATCAGAGTCATTGTGCAAACAATATAAAGCTTAAATTTCATTGTTATCCATTGCTTTTTGGTACGACAAATTGTTCCAAAGCGATTATATCAGCAAAGAATTACAAAAATTACAAAATATTTCTGTCGATCTAGCAACTACAGTTGACAGCACGGAACACACTATCACATGGTTGAGATCTTACAGAAATTTCGGATTTTAAACAGCAATATCAATAATAATTGAAAAAGAGATTGCCACGGATTTAGAAGTTGAACTAATTTTTAAAGATACGAGAGTGCGAAAATAAAAATACATATGAAGGAGAAGATGAAGGAATTGTAGATGCACACGAAAAATTTGGCTCAGATTTTAAAAATCAAATTGTTGATATAGCAATGATGTCGATGAACAGTCGCTTTGAACAACTACGAAGGCAACATAACTCGTTTCGATTTCTTTATAAATTTTATCAATTAAAAAAAATGATCTTCTGAATTGCAGTAAGAATCTAGTGGAGTAATGATCTTGATGGTTTTATGCTTGGTGAAGAGTTGCAATCATTGAGTTCTATAATTCCTGCAGTCACATATGAGGATCCTGTTAATATTTTTCAGGTTTTTTTTTCAAGTAAACAAGCGTTAAAAGTGACTTTCCTAAAACAGTGCACATCGAATACACATAACTATTCCAGTCACAGAAGCTTTTCGAAACTAAAACTTTTTAAAAACTATATGCGATCAACAATGATTCAAAACCGGCTCAGTAACTTAGCTATTTTTTAAATTGAGAATGATGTTGCTAAGGATATGACAATAATTAAATTATTTCAGATTTTCCTGCCACCACCACTCGCAAAATTTACGTATAAGTTGTAAAAACAAGGTGGAAGTAGAAGATACAACCAAAACAACGTTAGTGTATATAGTTTATAGTGTTAAGTTATATATATATAACCTGTCAATTAACACACCTAAACAACACATTTTATTTATTAAGGGGCCGTCCATAAATGACGTCACGCACCTAGGGGGGAGGGGGGTCACACTTTTGTGACGATGCGCGACGAGGGGGAGGGAGGGGGTTGAAGAAATGTGACGTCACATGAAAAGGGTAACTTTAAATAAAACTTCCACAGTAATATTTGGTCGCTTACAATTTATTTAATGACTTTTAATTTTTTTAATTTTTATTTTTAAACCATCAGTGCTTCTCAAAGTGGCAAAGAAATGCAATATCGGTAGGCCATCAAACGCCGGTTGGCTTAAGTTATCAAGAAATGAAAATTAAAGCTAATTATAATCCCTAAGTTTGAAAACGTATAAAAGCGTCGTTAGATGTTGACATCAAAGCATTTGTGATGTAGCCGCAGCTCCGTTTGGTTTTCTTACTGTAGGAGTCGCTGAACTTTTTTGCCCGTTACCCCCAAAATACAAGTTTATGTGTGCGTCCCGCCTCCCCCCCCCCAGACTCAAGGTCCTGCCCACATGACTCGGGTGGGGATTTAGGGGAGCGTCGTTAGCCCCCCCCCCGGTGAGTTTTACAAGCATGATAAGTGTCTAAAAAATGATATGAATAGGATTATGTGCAGATATTTTAAGTCAAAACGACGCGGAATATCAATTTTTATGTTTTATTTATTTTTATTTATATTTTTTTTTGGGGGGGAGGTCTATATGATACAATTATAAACGTTTTAAGCTTGATATAATTGTTTGATTGGTTTGGTGTCTAACGCCCCTGGACATTCTAGATATAATAGTATTCATTATCTTTATTGGATGCATCAAATTCTTGATATCGCAATTCGAGAGTAGCACAAAATGAGGTGACCAGATTTTCCGGGGGGAAAAGCGGGACGGGGCCTCTCGGACGGGGGGTGGGGGGGGGTCCTCAGGTTTCTGTAGCAAAAAATCGGGACGTCTGGTCACTTGAGCGGGACATGAAGTCTGAAATCGGGACGTCTGTTCACCTTACGCGTCGGGATCACCGACAAGTCACGGGAAGGCCGTATCAAGGAGTGAAATGTAAATAACCACAGAAATCGACGCACCAACTGGCTTAGCTAATAATAAAGCAATTTAAATTTATAAAAAAACAAACCCGTAAAAACAAAGTTTTTGACTATAAATCCCTTATATATGAGACATAACTAACAGTATTGATCATTTTCAAACATTTACAGACTGAATCTGTCTTAACTCAACTTTGCATCATAACCCTAGTGGGGGGGGGAGGGGTGGGTGGGGGGAGGGGTGGGTGGGGGGGGAGAGGGGAAAAGTCTGGTCACCGATTCGCTTGACCGAGCTCAGAGTGACACGTAAAATGTAAACAAAAGCGCCCGTCGTTTCGTTGGGTCGCCTCAATGCGTCAGCTCAAAATTTCACGTGGCAAAAAAACAATAACAAATGTGAATTTAAATTACATACCTCATATAAGGATAAACTAAAAATGCATTAATTTAAATACGGTACGTGCGATCGATCTGAAATTTTGATACGATGCATTGTTAGGTTAGACGGGTCCGTGTGCCAAATTTCAGTTCGATCGGATCATGGGAAGTGGGTCATTTTTGACTTCTGTTTTTCCGCCCGCCCGCCGAGCCCAAGACAGAGAGAGAGACAGAGACGGCGGTGAAGTTAATATAAGGGATTTAAAAATATCACCGTTTTGAATATTTAATTAAATTTGAGAAAATATTAAGTCATTCGTACCCAAAATCAAAATAAAACTAATTGTATTTAAAGTATTGAAAAAAAGCGGGACAAACGGGCGTCCCGCCGGGACAAGCGAGGGTCAGCGGGACATGAGGTCTGAAATCGAGACTATCCCGCCTAAATCGGGATGTCTGGTCACCTTACACGCACCAACTTTTCTTCTTAGCTCAGTTTTTAAGGCATTAATTTTAAATATCACAGAAAGGATACTTGATACAGTCAAGTCATGTGGATTAACTTAAGATTATTGTCACTCGTGTCAATATAAATGAAAGTAGGGTGGATTTAGGTGTCTTCGTATAGAACGTAGGTAAGAAATCTACATAGTAGTCAAATTTAAAAGATGCAATTTCTGGAAGGAACCGGTTCAATAGTGGGCGTATGTTCGAAGCGTACACGTACACATACGATACACGTGACGTATTTTAATATATCTAGTGGATAGAAAATAAGGTGGATTTTTGTTGTTGTTTTTTTTGTTTTTTTTTGGTCTTTTTTTTTGTCAAAGCATTGTGACGTATTTTGGAGGACAGTCTAACTTTTTGTGACGACGCGTGACGAGAGGTGGTGAAAAATCGGCCAAAATA
The DNA here is from genome assembly GCA_944989445.1 of Ampullaceana balthica. NCBI lineage: Eukaryota > Metazoa > Mollusca > Gastropoda > Lymnaeidae > Ampullaceana > Ampullaceana balthica. The sequence continues at coordinate 111,619 of CALYLW010001503.1, read as the reverse complement.
GCGTGACGTCATTTATGGATGGCCCATAACATCTATTTTTTTTGTTGAGTTTTAGGATCTTCAAATAAATGAATAAAACTTTTATTATGGATGTGTCAATGGTCATTGCTGTTGTAGAGTACAAATTTAAGTAATTAAATATTTTTTTCTCATTATTTAAAAATATTTAGAACTGCAATTTTTTGCATGGGTCTCGATCCTCATCTGCTGCCTTAAGCCCGGGGCCCCGCTCATCGTTTGCTGCCCTGGGCCCCGCATACGCCATAGCCGGCCCCTGATTAGGGATGTACTGGATTTCGGCTCCGGCAAATCCGGAATCCAGCCATTTTTACCAAACACAAACCATTTAACAAGACCACATAGAAATCAATTTAGAAGCTAGTCCATCCAGTACTACTTGTGCTATAAAATCTGTAAAATACAAAACAAAAATACGAGATGAATTACACAGTCAGATAAGCATCTTCAAGAGCGATTTGATTGGCTTGTATAAGATATCCCGAAAATGGAAAAAATAAACTTTAGCTCAAATATGTGCCGAAAATCCTGAAGTCAGCAGTAAATTGAAGATTCCCCAGTAAGCTGGTCGACCAAAAATTGAAGACGATCAGCCACTCCTTTTAAAAACCATTGTTGACATTGCATTATATGGGTCTGCTGCTCATTTGACATAAAAACTAAAGATGCAAGGTTTACAAATTAGTAGAAGTGCTGTTTATACCCGGCTCTTGCCAAAACGATGTTTATCATTGAAAGGCAAACGCCATGTAACAACTGTTCCAGTGAAGTTAATTCGAGCACAAAATGATTAACACTCAAAACACATTGATGGTAGATTTTCTACAGCTACTTTGAATCATCTATATAGAGGAAGTGGCTTCTTTGTTGGGACCTAAAGAAGTATGCTTCATCAGTATGCCCTGATGCCAACCCGTTGTTACGCCACTGGTCCTACTAAAGTTAGTAACTTATTATTTACAATTTTACATTTGATTTTGCAAATAGTTGCTGGGAACGAAAATATAAAGAATTCTGCCAGAGTGGGAAGAGGACTTCGCATTATCGATAAAGACGATAAGGGGCCGTCCATAAATGACGTCATGCACCTAGGGGGGAGGGGGTCACACTTTTGTAACGATGCGTGACGAGGGGAGGGAGGGGGTTGAAGAAATGTGACGTCACATCAAAATATTAACTTTAAATAAACTTCCACTTAAATATTTGGTCGCTTACAATTTATTTAATGACTTTAAAAAAAAATTATATATTTTTTTTAAAAAATCAGTGCTTCTCAATGTGCCGGTCGGTAGGCCATCAGACGCTGGTTGGCGTAAGCTATCAAGACACGAAAATTAAATCTAATTATAATCCTTAAGTTTGAGAACCCACAAGATAACGTATGAAATTGTTACGCTGCGTCATTTGATGTTGACATCAAAGCATTTGTGATGTAACCGCAGCTCCGTTTGGTTCTCCCACGGCAGGAGACGGCGAACTTTTTTGCCTGTTACCCCCAAAATATACAATTTTATGTGTGCGTAAACTCCAACCCCCAGACTCTAGGTCCTGCTCACATGACTCGGGGATTTGGGGGAGCGTCGTTAGCGAAAATAATACTGGTGCGTTTAACAAGCTTGACAAGTGTCTAAAATGATCTGAATAGGATTATGTGTAGATATTTTAAGTCAAAACGACACTGAATATCCTTTTTCGTTAAAAAAAAGTCTATTTGATAAATTTAAAACGTTTTAAGTTTGTGTCACTGTAACTGGTTTTACTTATTAATATGTAACTCTCTTGAAGGCGTTCTCTCAATACAAAACCTTGTACACAATAATCCACTGAAAAACTTGTTTCAATAAAACAACTTTAATATTTATACTATGTTCAAGAAATATAATTTGAGGTTATACAACGTGGAACACACTGGCATACATTCTGCCATGCCACCAGCCAACACTACTCTGACTTGCCAACCTTCTTAGCCAATGGTAAGGCTTCTTTCTTCCCGCGCTTTCACTCACGTTACCTCTCCGTCATACGGTTCATGATACACTCGTGATTCACATGTGACAGTTTGATATAATTATTCGATTGGTTTTTGGTCAAACGCCCCTGGCCATTCTAGTATTCTAAATCAGTGATTCTCAAAGTGGTAGTCCACGGACCGCTGCCGGTCCGTGGGCCATCCGCTGCCGGTCCGCAGATGTTCTCAAAAAAAGGACCGAAAAAATTGTCAGTGCAGGGCAAATAGTGCACCGGTCCCTGGTGCAATGGAAAAAAATTCCTGCCGATCCACCATACTAAAAAGTTTGAGAAGCACTGCTCTAGATATAATGGTAAATGAGCCCATTTAAAATTAGTCAACTATTCATTAACTTTATTGAATGCATGAAATTCTTGACATCGCAATTCGAGAAGAGCACAAAACAACTTTTCTTCTTAGCTCAGTTTTTAAGGCATTAATTTTAAATATCACAGAAAGGATACTTCATACAGACAAGTCATGTGGATTAAGATTATTGTCACTCGTGTCAATATAAATGAAAGTAGGGTAGATTTAGAGTGTCTTCGTATAGTACGTAGGTAAGAAATCTACATAGTTGTCAAATTTTAAAAAAAATGCATTTTCTGGAAGGAACCGGTTCAATAATGGACATATGTTCCAAGCGTACACGTACACATGACGTATTTTATATATCTAGTGTATTGTAGTGGATGTTATATGTCCCAAATGAGTCTGCATTACCCCCAAGAATTCACTTTTTGACCCCAGATGAGGTTATTTACATCTGTTCGCCGACCTCTTTCTTACGGGATGCCCGTCAGTCAATTGAGGGATTTTTTAAAAATAAATTTCTTAAATGTTATTTTTAAATAATTTTTTTTAAAAAGCAAAGACGCTAACCGTGATGATTAATAATCAATGTTTAATTTGTATTCATTAAAATAAAATATAATCTAAGGATGTTAACACAGTTCGTTTTCTGAAGGCCGGTTAAACGTTTTTAAAAAATGCTTTACGCGGGTTACGATATTACAATGTAGATCTTCACTAAATAAATAATAAATACTTAAATGACAATAAAAGTGATTTGAAAATACTTATTTTCAAATAGAAAATAAAGTGCTTTTTGCTTGTTTTTTTTCTTGTAGGTCAAAGATTTGTGAGGTATTTTTAGAGAGGGGGGGTCTAAGTTTTTGTGACGACCCGTGACGAAGGGGAGGGGGGCAAAAATCGCGTGACGTCATTTATGGACGGCCCCTTACATAACTTTGTGAATTCTGTTTGAGAGCTGGGATATAGTTTGTTTTTAAATCCCTTATATTAACTTCACCGCCGTCTCATTCGCCGTCTCATTCGCCCGTCCGCCCGCGGAAAAACAAAAGTAAAAAATGACCCACTTCCAGTGAAGCCATCGAGCTGACATTTGGCACACGGACCCGTCTCACCTAACAATGCATCTTATCAAAATTTCAGATCGATCGAACTTCCCGTAATTAAATTAATGCATTTTTAGTTTATCTATATAAATCACTATTTAGAATGTTTAGTCGTCTCCTAGAGTTGACCTAGTTTTAAAGCCAAGGGAGATAATTTCGGTTTCAGTCTGTATATGTTTGTCACTTTTGAACATAATCAATACTTTTAGTTATGTCTCATATATAAGGGATTTATAGTCAAAAACTTTGTTTTTACGGGGTGGTTTAATTATAATTTACTTAGACCAGGATTCGGGGAACTTTTTGTCTGAGAGAGCCATAAACACCACACAATTTGAAAAGTAAATCTGTAAGAGCCATACATTAGGGGCCGTCCATAAAGTACGTCACGCTCCAGAGGGGGGGGAGGGGGTGTAAGAAAGTGTGACAGTTTGTGACGGGGGGAGGGGGGCCAGCCATGTTTTTGATATTAAATTTTAATTATTTTGTTAATAAAAAACTAAATTTTGTTCGAAAGTGTGACGTACTTTATATATTTTATAAACCTTTAATTATTTCTTTCGAAACTATTGTTCACGCATTAAAAACAACAAAAAACTAAACAATTTCAAGTGTTACAGTTTTACATGAATGGTGTGTCAAATTGTCAGTTGCTTGTCCCCACAAAAGGTAGCCCTCTGTTTAACCACTCAAGGGCGTGCAATCTAAGGGGCTGTGTTATGTGGCCCAACTGGAGGTAATCTTGTGCGGCATTCAACATGACCATTGCCGTCTCGGTTGACTGGACAAATTAAGTGGGCCGATGTTCAATCTTTCCTAAGAACACGTTGCCAAAGTCATCAATAAAACAGACCGGTGAATAACAGTCCTAGTTCTAGTCTCGACACAACTTTAGGTAATTTTCTTTGATTCTCATTTTGTTTATTTCTGCAAAAATGATATATAAGTTCATAGTTTTGTAGATTGCTAATTGGAGCACTTTTTTCAATAATTGTAGCTTTGGCTTTGTTAATTTTATTACTTGTACTAGTTGTATTAATATTACCTATTACTATTACAATCACAATGATCATTCAAATAGTGATACTAGTTATAGTTATAGTATATTACTACTAGTATTAGTACACTAAAATAATACTAATTCAAATAATAGTAATATGACTATGACTATGTCTATACTCTGCCCTATATTTATATACTATATATATAACTAACTATTATACTATATTTTTGGGCTAGAGACAATAAAATTATTATTATGAATGTCTTTATGTTTTAAAGAAAAGGCTTAACTGGCTTAACCATTGAATTGATGGATAAAATATGTTTTCTTTTCCTGATTAGTTTTGCATTTTAAGGCTAAGGACTAGAAATAATGTTTAAAATTTCCACAAAACTTAACTTCACAGAATAATTTTAAACATATACAGTATACAACATTCAGAATTATTAGAAGAGGACATAGAAAGAATTTAATTTCATTTTTATGCAAGAACTTCAAGAAGGCATCCAACCTTCCTTTAATGAATTGTTATTGTCACACCATTTAGCCAACTAAAGTTACCAATGTGGTGAAATGAAAACTTTTATTCAATTAACTACAGTAACTGTCTGTATATATTATTATAGTGTTTTTTTTTCAAATTTCATGTTTGGTAATGTGTCATAAACTCAGGGCAGTAAGCAGGCCCGGATTTAAGAGACCCAGGGCCCCTAGGCACTTTTTACTTTTGGGCCCCCCCAACCATCTCGAAGCAATTTTGGAAATTTAGCAAATTAAATGCTGCAGTACAGAACATATAATTTGTTTTGACTTTAGTGACTTTAATAAACATCAAAATAATATTCGTCTTCAGAGACATATCTCACAATGAAAGAAAATTTATCTACATGAGAAATGTCCGGAGTAGAGACCATAGAAATAGAGCAATATTTTGCTTTTTTTTTAAATCCCAGTAACGATTGTATTGTAATTATTTCTTTTTCTTCCTTTTCTACCATGATATTAACATTTCATCGCATATTTTTGACGAAAGATATGATTGTGTGCCACTTCCTTTGTTACCGTGGCGTTTTATGTGTAAGTCCAGAAAAGGATCAAACTCAGCCAAAACGTCTATGGTCATAACATAGTTCCCACTGTTTTTAAAAAAATCCTAATCAGAAAGTGAGCTCACAACAGCCACAATGCGCCTCAAAACCTATTCGGTGGCTCCCTGGCTTCCTATTCCCCGATCTAACATTTTCCCTGTTAATATATTGGTGACCAAGGTATGCAGGTGAAATTGTAGAAGGCCATCTAGTTAAATGCTTTAAAACGCATTGAAACCTTTGGCAGGTCCCCATAAACTTCCTGTGACATCTCCCTGGCCTCTGGTCAAGTCAGTCGACATTAAAAAAATTGTTCTCCCGTCCCTGTCAATTATCTGTAATCTGAAACCCAAATGCCCGGATCGGGCGGTGTCTTGTCCTGTGTGTGGTATGGGGAGGGGGGGAAGTCGGGGTCGTGCCGTTTTTTTACTGGTGGTGCAATCTGTCACACCCACCCTACGCCTTCTCCACAATATCGCAACAGCAGCTCAGAACGCGGCTTACAATGACAAACCAACACAAACGAACCCCGTGCACTTGACTACTGGGAGTGTATGCAAAATGTAGTAAAAATATTTATTATACTATTATTTTCGATAAAGCTTTTTGATAATGAAGCCAAGCTTTTGGGCTTATGTAAAGATTCCACAACCGGGGCCCCTTGGCTGGCTGGGGCCCTAGGCGGAAATCCGGCCCTGGCAGTAAGGCTAAAAGTAAATGTTCTAAAAATAATGAATAGTTTTCAGCGAATGTGTTTTAGGCTGTCAAAACTGATAAGTACTTAAAATTAGGGCATAACCGAGTAGACAATTTCCACCGAGTACCGAGTCCGAGTATTTGGATGTACTATTTGCCGGATCCGGATACGAACCGAGTAGTAGCTGCGAATTAGGAGAATACCATTTCTTTCATCATCATAAGTGCAAAGCCAAAACTGTTCGATGTTTTCATATAATCTAAATTCTAAAATAGCTAAATAATGTTTTACCTGTTATAACTTAATAATTATAACTGAAATTATCGTGTCTTCTTTGCCAGCTGTTCAGTATTTATTGAATTCCATTTTCTTAATTTTTATATTTTTATTTTTTAGCTATTTGCGTGTGTAATATTTGCCGAGGCGAATACTTCCGGATATTACCGAAAATCGTAATATTCGGCCGAGGCGAATGTCCGAGGCAATTTCCGGTTATGCCCTACTTAAAATAGGGCTGATACTGATTATTTTTTTTGTTCGATTAATCGCCAAAAAATTAATCGATTAATCTATTAATTTTTATTAATATAATTTTATAACACATATATAGATCCAGTTAAGTTGCGATTCATTATTTTGCGAAATCTATTAAGTCACGGTAATTCCATGGCTTGCAAATTTTGTGACATAACAGAGCAAATTCGTTCTGCTATGCAAGAAATAAGGAAGAAAAACCTTTTTGTTTGCATATGCACAACTAAATAAATAAAAATAATATGAGGGAAAAGTATCTAAGTAGAGAAAAATATAAATTGGACAAAAATAATATTAGAAACAGTTTCTTAAATTTTAATCAAATTTTAATCGATCAAATTAATTTTAATCGATTAAAATTTTTAAGGATGAATAGATTAATCAATTGATAATTTCCGCAGCCCCTAAAGTAAATACCTTCAAAACCTGCTTAGTAACAAAAACACTTTCAAAACCTGCTAAGTATGGCTTCCACTTTCAAAACCTTCTAGGTAAAAATTTCAGAGTGCAATAAAAACAAAAATATATTTATTTAACAAGTTTTTAATCCTCAAAATGTTCTTATGGGATGAAAATTCAGCACAAAAAACCAAAAGACTTCTAGAATTAAGAAACTATACTTTTTTAGAAAATGATTTTTTTTCTCAAAAACTCTATAAAGTGATGTTTTAGGTTTTGGAAGTGGACTCCTCAATTTATGTAGAGGAAATAAGTGTGCTTATTTTCATAGATACACTTAATTCAGGTGGTGGTTTTGTAATATAGTGTAATTATTTTTATGGATAAATTTTTTTCAGGTGGTGGTTTTAGGTTTGGGGTTAGGTTTAGGTTTAGGTTAAAATCAGAGTGTTCGATAATTAAATACACGATGCCAGTTAATTTGATTGAATTAACAACTTTAAAGTAGGGCTGTGGAAATTAAGGATTAATTTCTCAATTAATAATTAAAAAATTTTAACGATTAAATTATTTGTAAGCGATTAATCACTTACAAAAATATTGAAAGTCAAAAAGTAAAAAAAAATAATAAAAAATAGCGACCGATAAATAATAAATTTTCTGACGATTACACAAACATTTTGGTTTTAAACAATTGACTGACGGGAATGTTCAAAATGTTGATAAATTTTGCCTACCATGGTTCTAACACTTCACCTACTATTCAAACCAAATGAAAAATATGTATATAGAATTGGACTGCCATGAAGCTTTTAAATAAAATACAAAATACGCAAACAAATTGTGCAATGAAAACATTAAATTTGAGCTTTATTTTTAAACTAACACTGACATTAGATGTTTCGGCTAATGCCTTCATCAGTACAATAGCATAAAATACGTACTTACATAAGTAATATTTAAATTCTTAAGACATATATCATAAAATATTTATGTAAAATAAAAAGAAAAGAAAAAAAAACAAACAAGGACACAGGACATAGGAAAAAGGAGGAAGTATATATACCTTCTCAAAATTATTTGGATTTACCAGGTAACTTAAGAAACTTTTGGAATATGCACATTTCTCGCCTGCACCCATGAATGACGTGTTTTGGAAGGGCTAAATGCCTTGTTGACCTAACTAAATGGACTGTGGTCAAGGGGGGTTGGATCAGGGCCGGACTAACACTCGTCTTTCCGTGCAAATGCACGGAGTAAAAAATCGAGGGGCATAAATTTCAATTTATGGAAATGCGGTGGAGCAATCCGACAAATGAATTTAAACAAGACCCAAAAAATGAGGCCATAAATCCCTATTTTTAATAGTATAGCGTATAAAAATTATCATTTTAAATTATAGACAATTCATAACTATTATATTATAAAGCAAAAATTCGATTTGAACACGGATCACAGTGAGTTTCATGACGAAAAGTCATATCATTCTTTCAACGTCGTGGTGTAACTTGTATATATATTTCGCCCAGGGAAAAATTATTGAAAAATTATAAAATTGACGCCCCCAATCCTTTCCGTTTCATCAACGTTTACTATAACGTTGCAAGCCTCATTTTTGCGCCCCTGTACCCCGGAGACCAGAAACATGTTTACCTCACTGCCAGTGGCGTAACAACGGGTTGGCATCGGGGCAGTTGCCAAGGGTGCCCGCTCAAAAGGGCGCCACTACCGTATTTTCACGCATATTCCCCGCACACGCAGATAACCCGCCCACGCTTATACCCCGCACTATCATATCACGCTGAACCACTCTAGGAGATGTACTTACCGTACTATATTTTCACAACTCTATCAATACCATGCATACAAAAATATCTCTTATTACTTAAAAAGTAATTGTTTATTTTAATAAAAATATTATAAATAATTATAAAATTATAAATTTGGTATTTTATTAGATTAGCTAACGTAAACAAGTGTGCACTATTTTTTCCGGTACACCGTACCATCAGACAAATACAGCCGTTATACAAGGCATTCGGTTTACGACATGAACGAAAAGATGTTCCAAACTGGTTTAAACTGGACTATTCGATTCCGAGGTTAACCCGGGAGACACGTATAATACCAGGGGTTATACAGAATCTAATTGTATATTCGTGTTTTGCAAGTGCCATTGATGCATTATTCAGTAAAAAAAAATCAGATACCCCGCCCACGGAGATACCCCGCAATCTCCCTAAGTCGAAAACTCCGTAAGTGGAATTTTTTTCCCTCCTTGAGTTCGACTTAGAAAGGTCCGACTGTATTAGCAACACGCCAATACGCCAGCTAACTGAAGTGCTGAGCTGTAGTCGGTGGAGTGTTACTTAAATTTACTTTTAATTGTCAGTTTCTATCGATATGTATGAGATAATGAAAATGACACATTGACACTATTGTTGTTATTTATAATACGCGTTACTTCAAGTTTTGCTGTATTCTTTATTGACGCAACAATATGATATCCCGTTTTATCCACCAATTTATTTGGTATTATTTAGTAAATAATAAACTGAAAATTATGCATTTTTTGTATTCACGTTGTACGACTGTCAATGTCAGACTCAGTAATTATTGTCAATAATAAAATAAGATAAATTCAAATATTTTTTCTAAGAAATGAAAAAATCGCAAAGCTGAAACTTGTCAGTTTATCAAGGGTGCCAAAAATAAATTAGCCAAGGGCGCCAAAAACCTAGTTACGCCTCTGCTCACTGCCCCCGATTGTTACGACCTTGACCGGCGCAAAATACAAAAGGGTTTAACTTTGATGTCCCTACTGATACGAGTGGACTAAGTTCACATAAAAAAATTATATAAGATATCTTAGCAATGAAGAGAAAATTACCAGAAATGTTTTGTGTATTATGTAGCTAAATATTCAGTTTTTGCCTCTACTGCAAGATTTTTGCGATGGCTACATCTTTGTTAGCAAACTATGGTTATGGAGATTGGCAGCATATAATAACAATCATAAATTAAACAACACCGTAAAAACAAAGTTTTTGACTATAAATCCCTAATATACGAGACATAACTTAAAGTATTGATTATGTTCAAACGCGAAAAACATTTACAGACTGAAAGCGAATGATATCCCCTGGCTTTAAAACCGGGGAAGGGGGATGGGTGTGGACATCGATGGGTGGCATCAACGCGTGAACTCAACTGGCACGTGGAAGAAAAACATTAACAAACTGTGAAATTGAATTACATATGTTAAATAGAGATAAACTAAAAATGAATTAATTTAATTACCGTACGTTCGATCGATCTGAAATTTTGATACGATGCATTGTTAGTTGACACGAGTCTATGTGCAAAATATTTCAGCTCGATAGCATCACGGGAAGTGTGTCATTTTTACTTTTGTTTTTCCGCCCGCGAATGACAGAGATGACGACAGACAGAGAGACAAGCTTTCGAAGTTAATATAAGGGATTTAAAAATCATGAAACTAATTTAAAAAAAATTAAAGCCGAAAGTCCTGTCTTGAATTGTGTGTTCGTTTTTAAACTTCGCAAACAATAGATGCTGCTTGTAAAAGACTTTGGAATGCAGAAACCAATCATTGGACGCTGTTGTTCAACGGGTATTTTTGATCGTCAAACTTATGCGATAGCTACTTTGCATTTAGGGATAGCAAAGAACATTTAAATGAATATATCAGAGGCATCACTAAGGTTGGTGCCGCCCAATGTTGTAGCTCATGGTGTCACCCCCTCATGAATTACCCCATACACCTCCTCTGAGCCTGCCAGTGCCAAATAATGATAACATATAGAATTTTATGCTTTGGTGTCATTCCTTGTCACTTCTTTGATTATGTTTAAAAATGGTTATTATTTTTTTCTTCATCGACTTTCAGACGGCCCATTCTTTTGAAAAACGTTTAAGAACTAACCTTAAAACCTCTCAGTGACACCAGGTGGAAAAGTCATTGAGGTATAAAATCGGTCAAATACATGATGCATTGCTTAGCATTTACGAGAACAAAGATATAGAAAGTTCAATAAGAGATGAAGCACCTGGACTACTTATGTAACAATTACTATTCAAATTTTGCATTGTTCTGTCGTGATATGGTATGAGATTTTAACTCATGTCAATCTCATTAGTGAACTCATGCAGGGCAAAAATTAAGATATTGCATTGGCTATAAAACTTTTGAGAAGTTCCAATATTTAAAAAAAAATAATCTGAGATCAGATAATCTCTTCAATGTCATCCTTGTTGATGCTGGCAAATGGCATCCGAAATTGATGCAGATACAAAATTTGCATCAATACAAGGACATCGAGTTCGTCGGAAAAAAAGTCAATTTGATGAAAATCAGTTCGAGCCCACAATGGATGCACAGGAAAGATAATAATTTGAATTCTTTTACCACCTAGTTGAAACTGCAACCAAGTCTTTAGAACAAAGATTTTCTCAGCTGCAACATCACAACAGTTACTTTTGTTCTTTTATATCATAAATATGAACTTAATGTTCTTCTGTAATTTTGGCAAATTACAAAGATTAGGAGAGCCTTATAACAGATGGATAATCAGTGGATATACAATTTCTAATGAAATATCAGGGGTGTATTATCTATTGAAAAAATAATTAGAACCTTTGGAATTTTTGAAAGTCATAACCAAAATGAAATATGCTTTAAACTTAAGCGTTGCTCTAGGAATTTTAGTAACTTCCGGTCTGGGGAAAGTAATTTTTCAAAACTAAAAATATTTTAAAACTCAAACAAGATCGTCAAACCTCGCTATATTAGCACTTCATTATGAACTCAGTAACAGCTTAAATGTTTCTAAGTTAATTAGAGAAGTCTCTGAACTAAATGTTCCTTTAAAAAATGTCTGAGTACAAACTCATGTTAACTGTTTTTTTAAGAATAATATTTAGTAAAATCTAATTATAGTACTTTTGTTAATTACTGCGTTAAAGTTTAAGTTAAAGTGATTTTTTTTGGATGTTCGCCTAAAAATATAAAAAGCCATATACGATTTTTTTAGAATACTTAAATTTTAATTACATAGGGGCGCAATTTTCACTTTTGCATGGAGTCCAGCCCTGGTTGGACCCTTGATGTACCACAATCGTGGAAAGGGGGGGGGGCTAAGTTGTTAACAGCTTGGATGCAAAACACCTCTGTACTGAATACAATTTCTGTGCTTTAAGAAAATATTTTGGCTGAGGCAGGAAATGATATCTCAGAGATAAAAACCCAGAGAATATTCCTTTAATGACCCATTCACTTTATTTTTAGGATTTTAAAGGAATATTCTGAAATAAGATTACAAAGAATATTGCTTGAGATCTTCTTGGCATGGAATCCCAGCGTTATTTCAACCATCTCATGGGTCTACTACAAGCAAACCCTGAACTCCATAAATTTGGAAAAGGTTTGGAACTTACATATTTTTATTAAGATTAAAGATTTTATATGAAAATGCTACTGCAAGGTTAGGGCTATTGTCTTTGTATGTGTGTATTTTTTTTAAAATTAGAAATAATTATCTCTTTAAAATTAGATTTTGTTTATGGAATGAATTTACGTTACTTAAATTTGATCTGCAGGTATACTTCAGCAAGTAGCCTATGGAGCAACTTGTTCATTAATTGGAGGTGTTGTTGGAGGTCCACCTGGTGCTATGATTGGAGGTTTTGTGGGTGAGCCTTTTTAGATATTATTGTACAGTACCTTTTCTGGCAATATTTCTGTACCTTTTCTTCCAATATAGTCGTATCTTTTCTTCCACTTTTAAAAATTAATTTTCTAACTGAAAATGAAGACTCCTATTACTACCCTCAGCCATTGTTTTAAGTTCAAAATTTCTTACAGCATTTCTCTCTCCCCACATTAATTTAGGTTGTGTGATTGGCTATATATGGAGTGATGATTATCAGTCACTGATTAAAGTCATTCAGAGGCTATCAGATGAAGATAAAGCAAAATTAGTAACGAAAGTTCAGAAACTTGTTAATGATGTAACAACAGACGCTCTCACACAATTCTTAAAAAAACCAGCTCATGTGGTCTCTTTGTTCAACTTAATTAGATCAGCAGCATCAAAGGGAGCATAATAATTTATATTGTCTTTCATTATAAATGAATCCCTTCAGTATTTCAACTAAAATGTAGGAATTTTGTATAGAATATGTAAAACATTTACAGAGCTAAAATTGGCTAATGCCTCCAGTTAATATTCTTTAGCATATATCTTAAATATTGATATAGTAACATGTTTTATAATAAGTACATCCTTTGTTTTTTACACCCATTTTTCCTAATTAATTTAAATTATATATTTTCAAACCTCTATAACTTCTTAACAAGTAGATAAATAATCATTGACAAAGTAACTAAATGATTTTACACTTCCAAAATTCTTTTTGTTCAAGCCCTGTAAATTTATTGTAATGCAAATTCATCATATGATTTTCTGCATTTGCTATTTTAATTTTGATATTATATTTTGTATGTAACCTTTAGCCTTTATTCAGAAATATATTTCTGTAATTTATGTTTCAAATGTAAATCTATTTATTATAATTATATCTCATTTTGCTGTGTGTGAAACATAATGAATGTATGTAATTAAAAAAACAAAAAAACATTCTATTGATAATTTCACCTGATGATAAACAAATAGGCTGGTTATTTCATAAATGGAACTTACATAAAGCAATTTTATCCCAGAGTTCTTTTTCTATTATCACAGTTAAAACATATGCTAATTAATGTAAAAATTTAAACACCCATTAGTGTATTTTTTCTCTTCATCAAGTTCATTACATTTATCTTAACTAATGATAACTTAAAATTTAACATTCACTATATTCTGTATTTTAAAATGAAATTCTACTTTTATGGCAGGACATAATATTTTTATTAGATGGTATACAATTATAATTCTTAATAAATTCATTAAAGTAACAATGAATTGTTTTACACTTCATTCAATCGACGTATTTAAAGAAATACTAAGTGGATTTAAAATGCATATGAGCGTTAACATCCTACATATTGTCAACTGCCAAATACTGTAAGTTACTACTTATATCAGAAAAGTGTCAACTGTTAAGAGTAACAAAGAAAAAGAAACAAATAAATTCAAAATATTACATTCATGGAAAAGAACTGACCCAAACTAAAGATGCAAAATACTTAGGAGTCATAATAAATGAGAAACTATCATGGAATTCCCATGTCAATGAAGTTATTAAAAAATCAAACAAAACCTTGGGCTTTATAAAAAGAAACTTTCACAAATGTAATAAAGATATAAAACTAAAATGCTACCTCACTTTGGTGAGACCTGTACTAGAATATGCATCTTCTGTATGGGACCCATCCACCAAAGAAAGCATTGATAAACCAGAACAAATTCAGAAAAGAGCTGCCAGATTCATTACTGGAGAATATTCAAAAATGACAAGAGTAACACCATTGGTTGAATTATTAAACCTTGAAAAACTAGAGGATAGAAGAACCAAGAGTAAAGTAGTAATCATACATAAAGCACTTATTCTAATTTAGAAATACAACACAAAGATAACTTAATACAACCCTCAGCTAGACATAAGGATAAAAACACCTTTCTTATTCCATATGCAAGAACAAACACATACAAATTTTGGTTCTTCTCGTCTGGAATTCGGGTGTGGAAAAGGTTGCCTGAAGAAACCAGGAAAACTAACACTTTATAAACATTTAAATCTCTAATAAAAATGCAGGACTAAACACAACTCATAGATTATCGTAGGATGCAATAATCTTCTGTATAGAAGGAGCGTCTGTAAACAGATAAGATAAGATAAGATATTAATACACAAAGGACATGTTTAACAATAAGTGATAAAAATGTATTCAATGAATGTTATCTTGATGATCTTATTCAAAAATTTAAATAATTTTGTATTGTAATCTAAAAGTTTTAATAAGCACTGGAAGTTGTGATACTTGTGTTCCTACTTCTGAACTTCTGTTAGAATCACCAACAGCTACAACATTGCTAAATGTATTTCCCATTAACTTTAACTGAATATATTACTATAGTTATTTTATAGAGCCCCAATTTAATAATATTATAAAACTTGCTGTTATTTTAAGTTATCAATTATTACTGTATTACCTTTGACAGAAAAAAACAAAAACTTACAAGGCTTTTAAAATTAGTACAGAAATCTCATTCATTGTTAGTCATAAAATTAGGAGTCATAAAGACAGCAAGGAATTGGCTATACATTGTACTCATTTCTACTACATGTACTAATGAAAAGAGCTTTAATGATTAATTAGGTTTTTTTTTATAAATGAGATGGAATTTCTTTAGCACAGAGCAGGGCCGCCACCAGGGGGTGAATCCACGAATTTATTCAGGGGCCCCAACGGAAGGGGGGGGGCCCCGTCAGCCACGCTTAATTTTAATAATGCTGATATATATTCGGACAATTATTCAAGTTACATGTAACAAAAAAGTTAAAAAATTTGGCTCACAGCGAAAATTGACGGAACAACTGTTCTGCACAATGAACGCTTCGCTAAAGGTATTCCTCGGAATTTCGTGTTTTACGTCATAGTTTTCTAAAAATAATATAACTTATTCATCAAATACGTCACACATATGTCTTCCGGTAACTCTCACGCTTATTCGAGTGGATGTAAATATTGGATTTTTTTCCTTCACTTTTACGACCCGTTAAGCAGTAAATGAGACATAAATACTTTTTTGTTAGAAAAAAAAGCAACAAAAAAAACAACAAAAAAACAAGGCACCCATCGTATTTTCATCGTTGTGTTCATGGGGTTCCCGGTGAGATTCTCAATCATTTTCAATCTCTAAATATAAGGGGCCGTCCATAAAGTACGTCACGCTATTTTTGACCATTTTTGACCCCCCTCCCCCCTGTCACAAACTGTCACAAATCTCGGGACCCTCCCCCCTAAAGTACGTCACACTTTCCAATTTTTTTAAAATTAACACCTAATTAAAATATTAAATTTAATACTTAAAATACACTTCACTATTAAATTGTATTAAAATATAAAATTTCCACTTAAAAGTAGGGATGTACCGGATTTTAAATTTTGCAATCCGGCTGGAGCTAAAGTGGGCCGGATTTATGAAATGAAATCCGGCTGGAGCCGGAATCAGATTTATTAAAATGGCCAGATTCTGAATTTTCCAGGGCCATTGTGATTATGAATATATATATAAATTAGGGATCTACTGGCCAGCCGGATTTATGAAGTGAAATCCTGCCGGAGCCGAAGCCGGATTTTTAAAAGTACATAATAAAAAGGAAACAAAACAATTTGACTAAAAAAAGACTAGGTTGACAAATTATGTGACCAACTCTTGTGTTATATTTAATATGTTTATTATGGTCCTATGAATTATATTTCATTCAAAAATATCCACTGGACATCATCTGTGTTCATCCATAGTTACGACTGACATCAATATTTCACAATCATCGTTTCCTGGAAGGATAATTGCAGACAGATCTACTCGTCCTCATCTAGCCACTCAACAGCCTCTGTATGTGCATTTTCTCCTCTGGCAATAACTGCCATGGGTTCTCTTTGACTTATAGAAGTGATTCTCAAAGGACGGATGCGTTTTATCTGAGTTGATTCTTGAACAGTTTAGGTGGGCACATTCTCCTGAGCCCGAGCTCTGTGTTGTCCTGTATGTTTCTTCAACATTGTTTGTGAGGCAAAATATGAGTGACATACTTTGCAAAGTCGATCAAATAAGCAGATAATCATATGATCCTTCGATATCAGTTCATAAAATCTGAATTGAATACAGCATTACTGATGTCGAAGGATCAGGAATGGTTTGACAATCATGTTCGCACCAGCCAATATTTCACTCAAATTGTTATTAAATATCAGGACATGAAATTGAAATTTTAAAAATGTGTACTCATCTTAGGGGCCGTCCATAAAGTACGTCACGCTCCGAGGGGGGGGGTCTAAGAAAGTGTGACACTTTGTGACAGGGGGAGGGGGGTCAGGCCATGTGTGATGTCACACATTTATTATTTTTAGTATTTTTTTTCTAATTTATTTATATTTTTTAGTAGAATTTAAATAGCTTTAAAAATAATTTTCAAAAATTTTGTGAAACATTAGAATTAGTTTTATGTCAAAATAGCATTGAAATGCGTATCTCATGAGAATATTAATAAATGTACCTTTACTTCAAAAAGAAAAAAAATATTTTTAATATGAATACGACAATTTAGGACTTTACTTTGCATTGTATTTACACTGCTACTTCTAGCACTGTTAACAGTAATAATATATAAAATTTAAAAAGTATCAAGTTAGTTGTTCATAATGTTATAGATAAGAATGTGATTGTCTTCTGAAAATTAGGTGCAATTATCTATAAAATTAAAAAAAGTTATTGGCAAAACGGGTGAAAAGTTTAAAAAATGGGTGATCATTTTTAAAGTAAAATATATAGTATATGCAAGGGGCTTAAAAAATTCACTCAAAGTATGATAACTAGACTTCTGTTCAAGATTAAATTGGTGTTTTTTAGAAAGCTTAGAGCTAGCCCTTCAAAATGATATATTTTAGAGTTTATGACAATATCTCAATTTATTGTCAAAGTACTTACAATGTTATGTGGCAGTGTGCCCCACATATTAGTTAAATAATGATATAATTATAATTGTATTGGTAATGTTAGGGTATTAAGAAATGTACGAAGTATTATGATGTGTTATGACCATGTACTTTTGAGCAGTCTTGGTATACCGCATCCGGGCATAAAAGCGACTGCATCATAACAGCGACTGTATCAAAATAGCGACTTTTTTCTTTTGCTTGTAGTTGTAGTGTTTGAAAAACTTACTGTGCCTAGCCTACAATGGAGTTTATAAAATCAAGAAAAGGATGACATGATAAGCCATGTAGGTTTTTTGTACAGAAAGGACAATACAAAATTAAATACAATCAATTGGAGATGTGTAAAAATAAAGGTTGGTGTTATAAAGAGTGTATAAAAAAAAGTAATGGGGGTGAGACTGCAATCAGGCTTTTAAATAAGAAAATGTATAATATAAAAACAGGGTATTAGTAGGCCTGACAAGACGTAACACAACAGCGAACGTTTCGGCAAAGAGCCTTCCTCAACGGACAAATAGTACACAAATGAAACAAATATAACGAAATAATAAAATTTTACCGCAGCTAAGTGTTTTTTTTATTATTTCGTTATATTTGTTTCATTTGTGTACTATTTGTCCGTTGAGGAAGGCTCTTTGCCGAAACGTTCGCTGTTGTGTTACGTCTTGTCAGGCCTACTAATACCTTGTTTTTATATTATACATTTTCCTAAAGAGTGTATACACATTTTCGGGACACATTTTTAAAAAGAAATTCTGCTAAAAAAAATTATAACTGCTATTACTTCAGTCAAATATATTTTGCAGAAAGCTCGATAGAGATTAGCAAACATAGATGCAGTCGATATATTGAGGTGGATTGCAAGTGGCGTAGCGAGAGGGGGGCAAAGGGGCGAATGCCCCGGGCGGCACTTTGTTAGGGGCGGCAAAGTTCCCATCCTAATTAGCTTTCAAAGAAAAAAATTAATTAAATTGGAGCTTTTTGAAAAAATAAAATATAAACCGAATAAGAAATTGATAAAAGATATAAAGGAACTATCCTAAAATATGTATACGTTTCAACTGCTAAGACTTTAAACTCAGTATTGGATATAAATTCTTCTGAAACTTATGCTACTGAACTAAAAACCAAGAGGCGTACGTATGAGAAAGAGACTTTGATGTACTGATTGGGGGCGACAAATTCCTCTGTGTTAATTGGCTTCTAAAAATTGAAACGCTTTAAAATAGTGTTTAATAAAATAAGAGAAAAGCAGAGGCTAATAAAAGAAAAGAAGGAAGTATATTAACATATGTGAACGTTTCTGATGTAAAAACTTCAAACTCCATTACACTAATGCTAATGAATTGAAAAAAAAATCGGGTTTATTTTTGTATGAAAACATGGCAATAACGTGCTGGTAACTATAAATGATTCAAACTTTTCAGCCTCTCATCTTGTAGAAGCGAAAATCGCTGTATGCTTTAAAATCGAAAAAACAGCAATAAAATATCAAAGATATACATGGAATTAATTGATACAAAAATAAATTGCCCGTACATACAGATTACTTTAAGTTTGACTTTGAAAGTTTCAAATTTTAACATTTACTTCTCCAAGCTAGACACGGATCTTACATCAAAACTATTTTCATTACACTAGAACGTTGTTACTCATTCATTTCAATGTTCACACACCATACAAATTAGTGAATATACCAGAGAGTCATTTTGAGGTTATTTTGAAAGTTACAGAAAATCGGAATGAGGCATTCGAAAAGATAAACACCCGAACAGACGCAGGAAATATGTTAGTCACAATGAAATCTCTTTACTTCATTTAAAAGCATGTACTACCTGTAAAGATAAATTTTACATCTACATAAAGTCAAGAATACCAGAAATCCTTTCTGAACGTAAAGTGCTACTGACAGAGAAACTCATTGAATACTTTAAGGATGCAAACAGCCCTGACACACTTAAATATTAATAACATGTTGTGTTATCTACGGATGTTACTATATTTCAAATGAAGATTCCAGTTATAAACATGGCTATTTCCCTTGGTATGTAAAATTGTTTACACTTCAAATTATTTCTTATTGAACGATCTAATTTTTAAAAAATGTACTTCATATGAGTGATTAGAACACAAACTTATACTGATTTTAACTATTGCTTTTGTTATTTTTTTTATTTGAATGAATAAAACAAAAAGAAATTCTACTATTACTTTTGTTGTTGCAAATATGTGGCGTTTTTGTTATTCAGTATGAAATTCTTGCTCCCTAGATCAAACTTGTATTGGTATTTATAAATACAGCCAACATTGTCGCTTTCGGATAAGCTACAGTTTGGTCATTTTGTATACATATTTCAAGGATTTTGGCATGTGGGGACCTGAGAAAAGACATACGCACGATGTGGAGCTAAGAGGGGCCCAACGTACCCAGTTTTCAGGGGCCCAAAAATTTATGGTGGTGGCCCTGCACAGAGACTCTCTTTACATACAGTAGCCCGAGTGCAAAGATGAAAATTTGCAATTACAATTAGTGCAGTGGGATTGGAAAAGAATTGAATAGGAGATAAAATTCGCTAAAATTATCAGTCAGTGTCAGGTCAGAGGCGTGACCCCCAACGGTTGAGCCTAACCACCTACGCTATTAACCTCCTCTGAGTCTGCCAGTGCCAAATAATGGGAACAAAAAGAATTTTACATATTGGTCTCACCTCTTGAGATGGTGTCACAAGCGCTGTCGGCACGCCCCTAGTAACTCCTCTGTCCTCTGTGTCAGGCCAGGTACAAAACAACAAACTACATTATTCCATAATATTTGATAGCACTCCAGTTATATTTACCAAAGGTTTAAAAAGTCTTTGCGATCTGTAAAAATTATGAATCAGGAAGTAGAAGTTGTAGAACATTTCAGAGATTGCATCGACCGGAAAAAATATTAAACTTCTTATCATGTATTTGAAATGATTTTAATTAAGCGAAAGTTGGTGATTTTAATATAATTGTCTGAAGATTAAAACATTTAAACGATAAATTACAATCAAAGGACATCACTATTCTAAACAAATAAATGCTTGCAGATGCTACACAAGAGAAACAAATAGAATTGGTAGAGGATGCCGTGGCTTATTATGATTTATTTTATGCTAACATTTATTTGAAGACCTTGGCATTTAATTGAACCTCATAGACAAAAAAACAAACGAGAGAGCACATTTGGGGTGATCGAAGAGAAAATGCACCCTTGTCACATGAAAATGAGTTGAGGGGAAGAAAGTTGTATTCTTCGTTCTATTATGTTATGATATAAATTTATGAGAGTGAGAGGTTTCGGCAGTTTCATTTTTATTATATTTTTTTATTTTAAACTACAGGACTTTGATGATCATTATTTCAAATAAGAATGTATATAATGTAGGGCTGTTAACGATTAATTTAAATTTAATTGATAACTTTTGAAAATTAACGATCAATTAATCGTTAATTTAGATTAAAGCCAAATATTAAAATTTATGATGGCATAAGTAACACTTGACGGCTGGATAGCCAATAGTGCGCTCGCCTCACAAGCTGAGGGGCGTGGGATCGAGCCCACGTTAAAGCCACAATAATGTCTTGTCTTATCTATACAGACGCTCCTTCTATACAGACGATTAATGCGTCCACAGACCATGCCGGTCGGTTGACAAGTGATGCAGCGTTCACAGGCCACGGCTATGAGGGTTCCACGCATTGCCCAGCCGCCTCACTAGTGTTAGGTACCCATTCGGAGCTGGGTGACTCAGGGACGCCCCAGGCCCCTAGAACAAATAACGCTAAGAAAGTCCTCAGCTGGCCTGGAAGGGAGATAAGGCGCCCACCAAGGTCTACTGAGCCCCTAGTAAGTTCTAATGGAAACATTAGGACCCCCTACGACCATCGGTTATGGGACTTATAAAAATTAAAATTAAATAAAAAATAACACTTATTACACGTTCTTGATGAAAATCTAGATAACACTGGAATGTTTCCTTAATATGTCATCTTTTGACCAACTACGCAAAAAGACAAATGTGTTGACATTATTTGGTTAATTAAAGTGATGAGCGGATCTAATTGACAATATAACCAGCCGAGTCGAACAACCATTCACATGGAACTATAACTAAGATAACAGTTATGCACAAATCGGTCTTGGCAAGGAATGACATTATCTGATATCGGTATTCATTAAGTTTTGACCATTGTAGAAGGTTAACTGATTCAGGAACTTTTATCTCCATTTTGTAACGCATTAATTCATCAAAAGAGCTGTCGTCATTTTCTGTCTCTGAGTAAGTCTCCATTACTGCGATTAGCTTAATACGCTTTTCTTTTGGTTTGATAAGTAGGCGAAGTGTTAGAACCATGGAAGGCAAATTTTATCAACATTTTGAACATTCCCGACAGTCAATAGATTAAGGGGCATCCATATATTACGTACGCAAAAAATTCGTATTTTTGTACCCCCTCCCCCCTGTTGCATCCCGTACATTTTCGGACCCCCCCTATGCGTACGTAAAAATTCGCTCAATCCCCCCCCCCTTTTTTTTTGTTTGTTGAAAAAATAAATTTTAAGCCGGAGTCAAAAGATATTGGTTTTACTCTTTGAAATCTTCCATAAATGACGTCACACGACTTAAAAGGAGGAGGGGGTCACGCATTTGTGACGAGCGGGGTGTTTAAGAAATGTGACGTCACATCAAAATGCGCACTAACATATTTGAAAATGCTGCTTTTTCATTTATTTTTTTTATTTTTTGGGGGGGGGGCGTCCATTAATGACGTTCCGTTATTATGGCCGATTTTCATCTCCCCCCCCACATCACGCATCGTCAGTAAAAGTTAGACCCCCCCTCCTCTTTTACAATATTACGTCACAAAAATGCCCCTTTCCCACCAAAAAAAAACAACATGTTTTTAATTTGAAAATTAGCATTTTTCAAATCACTTTTTTTTCATTTAAGTTTAAATATGTGTTTAGTGTGAGGCTGCAATTTAATATCGTAACACGCCACTTTAATATCGTAACACGCGTGAAGCCCATGTAAAACGTCTTTAAATAAATTGTAAACAAAGACATATTTAAGTGCAACTTTTATTTTAAGTTACGCGTTTCGATGTGACGGGACATTTCTTAAACTATCCCTCCCCTTCGTCACAAATGGTCGACCCTCTCCCCCCTCTAGGTGCGTAACGTCATTTACGGACGGCCCCGTCTCCGTCCATAAATGACGTCACGCAATTTTGGCAGATTTTTCACTCTCCCTCACACGTCGTCACAAAAACTTAGACTACCCCCCTCCAGTATGACGTCACAAAGCTTTGCGGCCCCCCCCCCATACAAGCTGTATTTTCTATTTTAAAAAGGGCATGTTTAAAATCACTTTTTTGTCATTTAAGAATTTATTTAGTGTAGGCCTGCATTCTAATATCGTAACACGCTTGAATCATTTAAAACACCATGTAAAAAATCAAATATTTAAGTGGAACTTTTATTTAAATTTGCGAGTTTTGATGTGACGTCACATTTCTCTAACAACCCCCTCCTCCACGTCACACATATGTAGACCCCCCCCCATTTTTCCCCTAGGTGCGTGAAATCGCCGTCCCGTTGTGTGTTTATAACGGCTAATAAGGCACCGGTGGGCGAAAGATAAACTTCATCTAATTTCAAGAAATAGAAAGATAAATCCGACGGATATATTTTAGTAATTTGTAAACGTTTGGTCTGAATCAAATGTTAATTACTTCCAAGAAATTAAAAGTTCAAAATTTCGTTTGCAATAAAGTATAAACATTATTGCATATCAGTCTTAACTCAGTCGATCTCGAATGCCGTTTGCAGCCAGAGCGGTTTACGTTACTATGCTTAGTATTATGCAAATTAAATTTGTTATGCTTACGTACATATTCAGTCGAGACCCCCTCAGCCCCCCCGTACGCATGCATACGCAAAATGCCAAAAATTTAAGACCCCCTCCCCCCTCCTTGCGTACGTAATATATGGATGGCCCCTAAAACCAAAATATTCGTGTAATCGTCAGGAAATTTATTATTTATCGGCCATTTTTTTTTACTTTTTGACTTCCAATAATTTGTAAGTGATGGGTCGATTAATCGTTAAAAATAATTTAATCGTTAAAAAATTTTAACGATTAATCGAGAAATTAATCGTTATTTTCCGCAGCCCTAATATAATAACACTAGATGCCCGCGGCGTAGCATACGCCGCAGACTTGCTCATGGAGAGTGCAAAGAAAGTGGAGAAATAACGGACACAAACTACAGCACGAAGAAATCAAAACAACGTAAGTGAACGTCGGTTTGACTGCCAACTCATTGTTGGTTTCTAGACGTTTGCAGGAGAAATTCGGTACACCCCTAACTTCTATGAAGTCAGCTATAAACGATAATCGGTTTTAAATCAGAGTTACGTAATCGATAATCGGTTTTAAAAAAAAACAGAATACAACAACACGCAATTAACAACCATAAACATGACTAAACCTCGCTAGGGTCGGCCAATCACAGTTTATGTTTAAGGGATGGTCGTATTAAATGGGAGGCGGGTAACAACAACCTCAATGTGCTTGTCTCCATGCTTACTCGCTATTTTTTTTACTTACTTTGTGCTGCTTTTTGTGTCTGTACTCTCACATCCATTCTTTGCACTGTCTATTATGAGCAAGTCTGCGGCGTATGCTACGCCGCGGGTCTCTACAGAATTCCTTCTTTTCATTCAATCACAGTCGTTTGCCCAAACCCATCCCATTTTGACAACTGTGTCTTTCAGGAAGTCTTCACCCGTAACTAAATCAGCTAGTGTTGGCAATAAAGGGGTAAAAGAAAGGGCACAAACAGACATTTTTAAAATAAAAAAAAACACAATGTTTTCGCTGGGGCTTGAACCCAGGACCATCGACGTATGAGGCGGACGTGATAATCAGTACACTACGAATTTCACATTTACTGTGAAGGAACAATGCAAGTGAACGCAAGTGCATTGTTGCCACCCCTCCCACCCCCCCCTTTTTTTTAAATTTCATCCCACCACGCTTGCCAACAGTGTTTAGTTGACCCGAGCGAGGGTCATTCGTCACGCTCTGTTGCACATGCAGGGTCCGACCACGAAGAGAATTATATATATATAGATTGTCAGGCAAAGGGGCCGTCCATAAAGTACGTCACGCTCCATAGGGGGAGGGGGTGTAAGAAAGTGTGACAGCTTGTGACAGGGGGGGGTCCAGCCATGTGTGACGTCACGCTATTTTATATTAAATTTTGATTATTTTGTTAATAAAAAACTTTTTTTTTCCCGAAAGTGTGACGTACTTGGGTAGGGGGGGGTCCGAGATGTGTGACAGTTTGTGACACGGGGGAGTGGGGCGTTAAAAAATGGTCAAAAACAGCGTGACGTTTATGGGCTTCTATGGACGGCCCCAAAGACCTTTCTTGAACTCATGGGCTCAAATTTTTTATCAATTACTAAGTACTTCAAGCTCACTTTTCTTATCAAACTTTATTACGTAAGGTTTATGCTAAACTTTTCCCAGCTCCTTGTATTCCTTACAATCGACAAGCTTTTTGCTAGCTGTGAGAAAGCTTCTCTAAACTTAAGTTAATGAAAAAATAAATTATGACCAACAGAAAGAATTGGGCCGTCCATAAATGACGTCACGCGACTTTGGACGATTTTTTACCCCCCCTCCCCCCTCGTGACACTTCGTCACAAAAACTTAGACCCCCCCCCTCAAGTGGCAGATTTAGCTTTAGGGCAGTCTCCGGAAAGGGTTGGACTCTAAGCGGCCCGGGACACGAGTAAGGTGTGGAACTGTCTGCACCTGAAACCAACAACCCTGACGCACACCGTCAAACCATGTCTGTAAGGAATCCTTGCTTTAAGCAACAGACTCACAAAACCACGCATGAGTGGCGTAGTGAAAGGACTCGACTCACTAGTCTAGTTCCCAGGGCAAAGGTACGTGTATGGCAACATACACGGACCGGGAAAAGGTAAGAAAATGCGCCCACTTCATTCATTCAATATGGCTGGAAAACCTCAAGATTGTCTTAATCATGGGAGGACTACGGACCCTCCCCTCCCCTCTGTGTCGGCAACGGGGATCAGGACGACTCGAGGCGTACGTATTACTGCAAGCCCGGAGAGGCTAGCCAGGGTTCAGCTCCCCGAAAACCTATCCATTTTACAACTAAATTGCTGCGCGGTGTCAGAGGCAAGATAACTGAAATAACTAAGCTGCTCCACGAGCAGATGGTGGACGTTGCTCTTTTGCAAGAAACTCTGCTGAAAAAGAACCCATTGCACATTACGGGTTACTCAGTATATCGCTGTGCATGCAAAAATTGCAGAGGTCTGGTTACTTTAGTAAAAAACAACCTCACAGCGGAGATTGTAGAGAGCAAAGTACTTAGTGGTACAGACACCCTGACACTCAGCGTCACTAAATCTGGTAAAACTTTTACCATCTCCAATATTTACAACACCCCGAGAAACACGTTGTGTCTTCCTTTACACAACACAACGATGTTTAAGAACTATGTAATTGCAGGGGATTTTAATGCTCATACTGAAGCATTAGGCTATCCCGATAAAAACGCCTCTGGGCGGTACTTAGAGGAGGTCGAGCTTACTACCAACTTAATAAGGTTACAGGACAAAAATAGTGCTCCGACACTACTTCATACCGGCAACAGTGCCCAATCACGTCCGGACCTAACCCTAGTCTCGGCTGAGCTAGAGGCGAAGGTAGGATGGAAAGTTATGCCGGAAGTTGGTAGTGACCACAAACCTATACTCATTGAAATAGACATAGAGTTGGTGAAGGCACGTTTTGCCAGAAGACACTGGCTGTTCGGCAAAGCCGACTGGAAAAAATTCCCTGACGGGATTGAAAGCACGCTCGCGGGTTCAACTGAAGACCCAGAGAACCCCAAATCAATCGAGAATGCCTATAACGACCTCGTGGGAGTTATTTTGTCAATGGCTAGGAAATCCATTCCAAGAACGTGTAGACACCGAAAATTCCGACCATTCTGGAACAAAAAGCTGGCGGGTCTCGTTCGTGAACGTAAGAAGGCAAGGGAAAAGGCAGGCAAACTTAAAACGGCGGCTGCTCGTGCTGCCTATAATAAGCTAACTGCTGAAGTCCGACAGGAAACGCTCAAGGCGAAAAAGGAAGAATGGGTTAGTTCGTGTGGTAAACTTAACCTGGCAGACGGAAGAAAGGGGTGGCAATTGATTGATTCACTTTCTGGTATGGGGAAAACGAAAAATCCGAGCCCCTTGCAAACGACCACAGGCACTGTAACCACAGATACAAAATGTGCAGATGCTTTGAATAAGCATTTTGCAAGCGTGAGCCTAAAACAGAAAGAAACCAGTCAGAGCCGTAACCTGAACCGTCTCAGGAAACATGGAGAAAAGACCCAGAAGTGGGGACCGCATGCTGAGGTCTTTACCGCTCCTTTCACTATGACCGAATTGCAAACGGCGATCAGTAAGTGCAAAGCCGCCAAGGCACCAGGACAGGACAAAGTCAATAACGAGATGATTAAAAACCTTGGCACGATAGCAATGTCCTCGCTATTGAATATCATAAACAGGACGTGGGCCACGGGTGCCCTGCCTGGAGGTTGGTTGAGCGCTAACATCGTCCCAATTCCTAAAGAAGGTAAACGTGAAGGACTCCTAAACGTTTACCGTCCGATCTCCCTAACATCGTGTTTGGGGAAGGTAGCTGAGAGAATGGTGAATGCCAGACTCTATTGGTACTTGGAAAGTACGAATAGTCTGAATATCAATCAGGCTGGTTTCCGTAAAGGAAAGCAGCCGATTGATCAAGTGCTCCGTCTTCTGCAGTCCATAACAGACGGGCTCCAGAAAAAACTGCATACTGTGGCAATTTTTTTCGACCTCCGACAGGCTTACGATAGGGTCTGGAGGTCCGGTCTGTTGCTGAAATTACAAGCCCTAGGCGTAACTGCCAACATGTACAGGTGGATCCAAGGTTTTCTCACAAACCGGACGATCCAAACAACTTATGGCAGTGAAACCTCCAGTAAGAGAACGCTGCAACAGGGGCTACCCCAAGGGTCAGCACTCAGTTGCACACTGTTCTTGGCTTTCATCAACGACCTCCCTGGAATGTTGCAGTCCAGCGCGGCTATGTATGCAGATGACTTTGTCATCTGGAGCACCGGTAAAGATGCCAACCGACTGCAACAGCTACTACAGCGAGACCTTTCGTATATCAGTAGGTACATGCAGAGGTGGCAGATGGAAATTAACACCGAGAAGACGGTCTATTCCCTTTTCACTAATGGCAGAACCATTCTCAAACAGGAGATAGTGCTTAAAATAAACGATGTGGCGCTCAAATGGGACAAACAACCGGTATACCTGGGAGTCAAACTGGATCAAAAGGTGCAAATGCATAACTTTGTACAAGACCTGTACTCCCAGGCTACCGCCAAGCTCAACCTGGTGAAAAATCTTGCATGCACAAACTGAGGCGCTGGAGCAAGTACACTCAGAGCTCTCTTTCTGGGTAGTGTGAGGTCGATTATGGACTACAGCATGCCCGTCCAAGCCTTTGACAGCAAAACGGCATTGGAAAAACTGGGTCGAATCCAGAACCAGGCCTTAAGATTTATCTGTGGCGCATACAGAACGACACCCACAGCTGCCGTGGAAGTCATTGCAAATGTAGAACCGCTCGATATTCGTAGGGACAAGGCAATCATAACGACTGCAGAGAGGTACCGCAGGCTAGACTATAGGGAGCCCTGCTACCAGATGCAGCACAACTGGGGCGGACGTGGGTGTTTGAAACTTTCCTCATTTATGCATCAAGTAACGGAACTTGATAGGAACGTCAAACCCCCACGAAATAGAAGACAAATTATAAGTGTCCCACTCAAACCGCCCTACGCGGAATGCACACGTCCTGAAATACGTTTGTCTTTGACTGACACGGCGGTGACGAAACGCAGCCCTGAACATGTACAGAAAGCGGCTGCCCTTGAGACGATAGAAGGGTTCGCGGGAACCCAAGTGAAAGTGTTCACGGATGGGTCTGCCAGTTCAAGTGAAGGAATTGCAGGATATGGTGCGCTCATCTTATACCCAATAGGAGGGCCACCAAAAGAAGAACTTCTAGGTCCCTGTGGGACTATGGCATCGAATTACGATGCGGAGCTTGAAGCTATACACAGGGCCCTGGAAAGTGTGCACCGGACACTGCAGGGGTCGGAAATTTTTGGTTTCGACACGGTACTGTTTTGTGACTCGAGATCAGCCCTCGAAGTCCTGGCTAGTGAGAAGCGTAGTACCCACTTGGTTGACGCCATCTTGGAGGACGTGGGTAGACTCGAAAGACTTGGAGGTAAGGTAACCGTGCAGTGGATCCCGAGCCACGTGAATGTTAATGGCAATGAAAAGGCAGACTCCCTGGCCAAAGCAGGTGCAGCACTGCCCCAACCAGAGGCCCCAGTCACTTATCTTGGGGCTAAACCCTGGCTAAAGGACCACTTCCGGAGTAAGTGGTACCAGGAGTGGGCTGACAACACGACAGCCAGAGGGGTATTCGCTAACATGCCCAGGCCAAGCCGTTCAGACCAGTGGTGGAACCTGAGTCGCAAACACCAGAGTTTGGTGACTCAGATGAGAACAGAACATTGCCCAACCAACTCTTACTTTCACAGGCTAGACCACAACAGGGACTCGAACTGCCGTCATTGCAGCCAAGCCCCTGAGACAGTCGTACACCTGGTGACGTCTTGCCCGGCGCTTGATATGGCCGGGGGGTGAGGGAGGCGGAAGAGTCCCATGTAAAGACAATGTTTTATGGCAATGCTCAGCAGATGGAGCAGATTGCCCAGGTACTAGCCAAGGCCTTAAGAGATTAGTCTCAGGCCTACAAAATATGTGTTTAGTTTAGCTATAGGGCAGGAGGCGGCTTGCCCCCCCCTCCGCGCCCATGTTGGGTCTAAAATGGCGCCCCCTAAAA
Organism: Ampullaceana balthica; assembly: GCA_944989445.1. Classification (NCBI taxonomy): domain Eukaryota; kingdom Metazoa; phylum Mollusca; class Gastropoda; family Lymnaeidae; genus Ampullaceana; species Ampullaceana balthica. The sequence continues at coordinate 81,720 of CALYLW010001503.1, read as the reverse complement.
TGGCACAAGAGCAGAAAAAAAGATGGCTAAACACGAAACTTCTAATCAACACCAAACTGCTTGCTAAATATCGTATTTCAAATGACGAAACTGTAATATCTGGTTTAAATCAATCACTCGCATCTGAATTATCAGCGAAAATTGATAATGAAGTTAAGTCTGCACGATTCTTTTCTTTAATTATTGATTCAACGATTGATATATCTAGAATTGATCAGATGTCAGTTACTTTACGTTAAATTTTTTTAAAAACCAAGACATGTTGTGGAAAGATTTATAGGCTTTTATACTTTGGTAAACAGCGGCTGGATAGCGAATAGTGCGCTCGCCTCACAAACTGAGGGGCGTGGGATCTCGCCCACGTTAATGCCACAATAAAAATGGAATGACTAACGCTAAGAAAGTCCTCCGCTGACCGGGAAGGGAGATGGGGCGCCCACCAAGGTCTACCAAGCACCGCCCCTAGTAGGTTCTAATGGAAACATTAGGACCCCCTACGACCACTGTTTATGAAACTGAAAAATAAATAAAAAATAAATAAAAAATAATAATTATAGGTAAATAAATATAAGTAAAAAATTTTTTTTTAAAAACCACGTTTTTAGAAGCGGACTAAAAAGAAGGAAATAATTTAAAACTTATTAGTTCAAGTACTTCGATTTAATATGACTAAAAACGTGGGACGGGTGCTTATGAGGTTTAACATACGCGGTTCACTCATTCTCTCACTTATAGATCTCTCTTTTGCCTTCTAAATTAGAAATCTTTAATTTTTATACCAAACACCCACCCCACGTTTTTAGTCATATGAAATCGAAGTACTTTAACTAATAAGTTTTAAATTATTTATTTCTTTTTAGTCCGCTTCTAAAAACGTGGTTTTTAAAAATATATATTTTTTAACTTCTATTTATTTTATTCTTTTTAGTCCACTTATAACAACCTGGTTTTTACAAATATTTTTTTACCTCTATTTATTTTACCAAACCCCTCACAAGCGCCCGCCCAACGTTTTAAAAACATTGTGATGTGGTCACGGGGCGAACTCAGGGATGTCAACAAAAGCCGACGGTACAGATGCTTTTAAAAATAAATAGAAGTAAAAAAAGATTTTAAAAAACACGTTTTTATAAGCGGACTAAATAGAAGAAAATAATTTAAAACTTATTAGTTCAAGTACTTCGATTTAATATGACTAAAAACGTGGGGCGGGCGCTTATGAGGTTTAACATATGCGGCTCACTCATTCTCTCACTTATAGATCTCTCTTTTGCCTTCTAAATTAGAAATCTTTAATTTTTATACCAAACACACACCCCACGTTTTTAGTCATATTAAATCGAAGTACTTGAACTAATAAGTTTTAAATTATTTTCTTCTTTTTAGTCCGCTTCTAAAAACGTGGTTTTTAAAAAAAATAAATTTTTTTACTTCTATTTATTTTATTCTTTTTAGTCCACTTATAACAACCTGGTTTTTAAAAATATTTTTATCTCTATTTATTTTACCAAACAACTCACAAGCGCCCGCCCAACGTATTAAAAACATTGTGATGTGGTCACGGGGCGAACTCACGGATGTCAACAAAAGCCGACGGTATAGATGCTTTAATATAGACTATAGATAAACTTAAAAGTTCAATAATGTAATAACGGTACATTTGATCGATCTGAAATTTTGATACAATGCATTGTCATCCAAGATCTATCTGTGGTAAAATTTTCAGATCTCTAGGACCATCAGAAGTGGTTCAATTTTACGTCGGCAGATTTGAAAAAATCTTGGACAATCCAACAAACAAACAATGCCCAACGAAAGCGAGTTAATAAAAACGTGGTAAAAAAAAAGTTTTTTAAAACCACGTTTTTATAAGTGTACTAAAAAGAAGAAAATAATTTTAAAAAGTACTTTCATACAATATGACTAAAAACGTTGGGCGGGCGCTAATGAGGTTTTACATACGCAGTTCACTCATTCTCTCACTTATAGATATCTTTTTTGCCTTCTTAATTATAAATTTTTTATTTTTATATTCACTTATAGATATCTTTTTTGCCTTCTTAATTATAAATCTTTAATTTTTATACGAAACACCCGCCCCACGTTTTTAGTCATATTATATGAAAGTACTTGAACTTATTAGTTTTAAATTATTTTCTTCTTTTTAGTACACTTATAAAAACGTGGTTTTTAAAAATCTTTTTTTTACCTCTATTTATATTATTTATTTTTAGTCCACTTACAAAAACGTGGTTTTTAAAAATATTTTTTTACCTCTATTTTTTTTTGTATACCAAACACCTCATAAGCGCCCGCCCAACGTTTTAAAAACATGGTGATGTGGTCACGGGGTGAACTCAGGGATGTCAACAAAAGCAGACGATACAGATGCTTATATAAGATAAACTAAAAAGTTCAATAATTTAATAAAGGTAAATTCGATCGATCTGAAATTTTGATACAATGCATTGTCATCCAAGATCTACATGTGTAAAATTTTGAGATCTCTAGGACCATCAGAAGTGGTTTAATTTTACGTTGGCAGATTTGAAAAATCTTGGACAGACAAACCACCAACAAACAATGCCACAGGAACGAAAGCGAGTTAATAAAAACGTGGTAAAAATGCGGCCGCATTTGCTGAGAAGATTTTAACGGAACTAATAAAGCGAAACATTGATTTCACACTCTGTCGAGGACAGGCATACTCTGGAATTAAGAGTGGCCTTCAAACTCAGATAAAGAAACCTTCACCAAATTGGTGTGCCCATATTTTGAATTTGGTTACTATCGAAGCAATGTCAGTAAACAGTGATGTACAGTTGTTTTTGACACAGATTTAAAGTTGTATGCATTCCTTACGTCTAGTTTACCACGTCTACATACTCTTAAAGAAACCAGAAATCTCAATATAAATCAAAAGTAGATACTCTGAAACGACTTTCTGATACAAGATGTGCAAACGTAAGTATGCAGTTCATGCAGTTGTTGGATCATTCTCTGCTATTCTAGCCACACTTGATTCAGGGGAATCAACAGAATATAAATGAAGTGTCAGAGCAGAAGCTATGGGACTATCTGTTTTAATAACAAAATATTCTTTTGTTTTTCTGATTCTTTTTGTACAAAAGTTATCTTCGTGTTATCAAACTACTTGCAACGCCTTTGCAAAACAATTGATCGATGTTGGAAGAAATAAGTTAGTTGAAATGAGAAGCGACGAAGCTTTTGAAATTCTGAATGTAGATGTCATCATTTATTAACGAAAATTGTTCCAAACTAGATGTTAAAACAGAATTTAAAGAAAAGTGAATTGCAAAAATGAAAAGCATGGCAGGCGACCTTAGCAGAGATAAAATGGCTGATTATCCAAGTACACGCTTTAAATCTGAAACGTACTTCACTATCATGGATACACTTGTAACACAATTAGATGATCGATTTAATGACTTTTGGGGCACAGTTACTTATTTCTATTGTATTGATCCATCACAAATGTCGGAAGAAAATAAAGATTATTTTCAAAGTTTATGCAAAATTTACAAACACGACATTAACCTTGAAGAAGCAATCGTAGAATATGATACCTTCACAGATTTGTATGCACTGACACACCCATCATTATCTAGTGAACTACAACTTAAAAAGGTTCAGCCATTCTTGACTGAAAAACAAATGGCATCAGGTTTCCCTAATTTGTCAATACTCTATAAAATTTACTTGACTCTTCCTGTTAGCAGTGCTACTGCTGAAAGAAGTTTCAGTAGATTGGAACTCATCAAAAATTATTTGCGCTCAACAATGACAAACGAACGTCTGTCTGGAATGGCATTAATTTCAATTTATAGAATGGGACTGCAATAAAGCTTTTAAATAAAATACAAAATACACAAACAAATTGTGCAATGAAAACAATAAATTTGAGCTTTATTTTTAGACTGATACGACAGTAAACGTTTCGGCTAATGCCTTCATCAGTACAACATGAAATACATTCTTACAATACTTACATAAGTAATAATAATATTCTTACAACATATTTTATTTTAAAATCATTGCACAATTTGTTTGTGTATTTTGTATTTAATTTCAATTGAACGTGATCTAGCTGAGAACGTTGACTTTGAATCAACGATGAATCGTTTTGCTTCAATGAAATCACGTAGAAAGCAATTTATATAGAGGTATATTATGGCTTAGAGGGAACATTGGCGGCGGTAGTAACCTTTTAATTGATAAACCTTACCAAGGCCGTACTCGGACATTGTTCAGAAGTGTTCGCAATATTGAGCGAAGGCATTTCATGGTTCAGATACCTACAATATATGATGCTTTGACTTCAAATTTGGATGAGAATGTTTAAATCATTAAAAAAATCATGAAATGAAGGTTTAATCAATAATTCTGTACCTTTGAATTATTGAGGGCGTTGATTAATCTTCTACTCTTTTTTGCATTGTTATGCAAAATAAAATGTTTTCAATGCGTACAGTGACCAAAAAAGTGGTTTTCATGCAATAAATAATTAACACTGTAAATAAAAGTTTCCTAATGGGTATTTGGTTAAAAAATGCAAGCACTCGATCATTCATTTCTTTTCTTGTTAATAATGAAATCTGAGGGCGCAAGCATTTGAATTACATACATTATGGTACGGAACTGACAAGACGGAAGACCACAATGCTATGAAGTTTATTTTAGAACATCTTCGATGTAAATTCTTCTTGGGTTTTTGTTAACAAATATCTGTAAAACACTCAGAGGCGTAACTAGGTTTTTGGCGCCCTTGATAAATTGACAAGTTTCTAATTTGCGATTTTTTCATTTGTTAGAAAAAAAATTTGAATTTCTCTTAGTTTATTTATGATAATTACTAAGTCTGACAGTGACAGTCATACAATGTGAATATAAAAATGCATAAGACAGGAACAACAATAATTTGCAGTTTATTATTTACTAAAAAAATACCAAATAAATTGGTGGATAAAACGGGATATTGTTGCGTTAATAAAGAATAAAGAAAAACTTGAAGTAACATGTATTATAAATAAAAACAATAGTGTCAGTGTCATACTAATTATCTCATACATAACGATAGAAACTCACAATTAAAAGTAAATTTAAGTAACACTCCACCGACTACAGCTAAACACTTCTGTTAGCTGGCGTATTGGCGTGTTGCTAATACAGTCGACTCTGTCTAGTCGAACTCAAGGGGGAAAAATTCGTCTTATTGAGTTATCGAGTTAGGGAAACTGGCGTAATAGGCGCAGATTATTCAAGGACAATGTTGATATTGAGAGGGGGGGGACAGCCATAGTGGCTAGAAGGCTTAACAGGAAAGAGGGGCAGTGATGTCTCATATGAAAGGAGCCAACTTGCTTTGACATACCGAAACAAGCCCGTGAGAGGAGACACCTTCCCTCCCCTCCCCCACTTTACTATCTCCACAGTGGAATGGGGATAGTAAGATTTTTCTTTCTAAAAGAAAGACTGTAAAATCATATTGACATTCGTATGATAAGAAGCACCACAAAGGCCACAAACATAATTAAAAAATATTATAATTATAATGGTTTAAATGAAATATATTTAAATATAATTAATTATTCACTTTTTTGTTATCGACGATAAAAGTGAAATACAGACGGACCTCGCTTAATTGAGCTTTCCTAAGTCGAAAACCTCCCTATATCGAATTAATTGTTAGGTCCCGGCCAAATTCAATAAGACAAATGTATTTTAGATCTCCGTAACTCCAAGATTGTTGGCTTTCAATCTCTCTTAGTCGAATTTTCCAAGGCGTTTGGGTTATTATTCTGGTGTGAAATTTCAGAACATGTGTTTCGTAGAGCCATGTAAATGGACATAAAATCTTATCTTAGAGCATTGCACGAGGGATTATGCGACCCTTGCAAGTACAAAAAATTACAAAGACAAGAAAAATTAGTGGTAACTAATTCGCGTCCCTTTGCTGCATGCTGTGACTCTTTTTAAAAAGAAAAAAAATCTTACTCTCCCCATCCCACTGTGGAGGGGATAAAGTGGGGGAGGGGAGGGAAGGTGTCTCCTCTCACGTGATTGTGTCGGCATGTCAAAGCAAGTTGGCTTCCTTTCATATGAAACATAGACACCGCCTCTCTTTCCTGTCAAGCCTACTAGCTGGTATGGCTGTTCCTCCCACCTCTCAATATCTACATTGTCCTTGATTAATCGGCACCTATTACGCCATTTTCTTTAACTCAAAAACTCCATAAGTCAATTTTTGGGGCCCTTTTGAGTTCGACTTAGAGCAGTGGTTCTCAACCTGTGATGCAATTAAAGATTAGGATGCGTCTGTTTTCATGCTCGCAAAGAAGAGCGACAAATACTCTGTTTTCCCCACCATACACGGAGCACCATCAGTGCACACCGAAACAAGTTTATCCATCGGTAGATTTATTTCTTTAGCGAACTCACTGAAGGACTCCAATAAACACTGTTGTATTAGTATTGTATATGTTGTGCCTTTCATAGTAAAATCAGCAAGACTTTCCTTAAAGTAATGTATCACCGAAAATATACCTTGCAACCACTCTGAACTGGGATAAATAAATGACATCTGTTGACTCATCCAAAACGAGAGGAAAAAAACGGTGGCGCATTTATGTCCTTGACTTGCATTGCCTCAATTTGATTTGACATCATGATACTACGATCGTGAACAGTTCTTGCCGACAGACGCATGTCTTTTATCAATTTAATTGTTTTGTCCTTATCCGAAAAGTCATCAAAAAATTAATTGACAACATCAAGCATGAATGCTTTATTATAATCACCATATGTGAATTGCTTTTCGTTTCTCACAATAGCTAAAGTGCCAGTAAAGCTAGCCGAATTCTAGTCACATTGTTTGGTCCAAACACGGATTACCTGCTGACTAGCTTGCACTCAGGATAGTAGTAGTAGTACTTGACATGATTTCTTCCTACTGTCTCCCGCAGGATATTTCGATGCAAATATAGAATGACGTGTCTCGAAGTGTCGATTTACATTTGACCGTTTCATAGATGCAATTTTATTACTGCATATTAGACACGCTGCATAACCCGTTCTCCCCACAAATGCAAATTCCTCTGTCCATTCCTGCTGAAAAGTATGATACTCATAGTATTTCTTCTTTTAGCCATCTTGTCAAAAAGGTTTCTAAAATTTGTTAGCTTACAACGCGATCAAAACGAAAGCTTACTTTCTGATCCGATGACATTCTGTTGTGCGGACCCTTTTGCACATGCACACAACGTCCGCTATTTTCGAAAGCAATAAACGGCAACCTCACTTCAACAATGTATTTTGATCACTTTTCCATAGAAATCACTGCGATCACTTTGATCCCAAATCCCAAATGTCTCTCCTTTAAATAGCAATCTCTCTACTAAGGTTACTAACCCATAACCTTGATTATTTTCCGCGCCTATGTATATTTCACGAATTCTATCACGTATGCAACTCCCCATTATTATTCAGATTAGTGATTGGTCAACCAACGTGCGACCTCCAAAAGTTTTCCCACATCTAAACTGTCAAGAATGTTTTATATCACGAAAGTCATACAAAAATAAAAAAATAATTAATAATTATAATAATTAATAATAATTAATAAGGTTATTGACTTATGACGAGTGTTGTTGATTTTTTTTGGGTGATAACTTTTTTTAAATATGCAATTAATATGTAGATCAAAGGAGTCTATAGAATTTTTTTTTAAATAATCGAACATTTGTCTGCGAACAAGATGCAGCCATCAATAGAGTCACATCTGACTCGCGAGCGATGGTTTCCCGACCCCTGACTTAGACAGAAATCTGTTGTAGACAGAAAGAAATCAGGCGGAGATAGACAGTCACGTTATTTTATGGATTCAAAGCGTACAGGGAGTGGCGACAACTCAAGACCCGTCAAGGAGAGACGATACGAGTTATATCTATATCTATATATATAATTAACCAAAGCGAGTATGTGCAAATGAGCATGACGAAAGACCCTCGCTGGGGTCAACTAATCACAGTTAAAGGTTGGAAAACGAAGGTAGTGGAGGGGTGGGGCATGTCTTGAGACCAGCAATGCTTTTTGCATTCAGTTTCATTGTTCCTTCACAGAATACATGTAATTCGTAGTGTAATGGTTATTTCATCCGAGCGACATGCGGAGGGAGGGTCTTAAGTTCAAGCCCCAGCAGCAAAATTATTATTTTTTAATTTTTTTTGTTTAAGCCCGTTCTTTTCCCCCTTTCTTAGCGAAAATAAACACCGCTTCGCGTGTATTTCACGGGGAAAAAGCTTCGTTCAATGTTAAACCAATTTCTTCATCATGTAGCTGTCTATTTCTATCGGTCGCATATTTCTGGGACAAGATCATAGACGTAGTTGTTGCTCTCCAGCTTGGCTGAATATATGTTTCTCAGCATTGTGATAACTTCGGCGACGTGCTCTCCGTTGTTCTCAGTTACGGAAACGTAGTCATATACTCTCCTCTACAATACGCTTAGTACATGAAGACTTCAGGAGTATATGGTGGGGAGGCAGAAATTGTCGCGATGTCCGAAATACTTTCCAGAAAATGCTTCGGTGGTCCCCCCAACATTCACTCGCATTGTTCCAATTTGTTTTTGCAACTGTTTGTTTCTGTTCTCCCCCATCCCCTTTTCTTTGCACTATCTATGAGTAAGCCTGCGGCGTATGCTACGCCGCGGATCGTATTTATTATTTATAAACCTTTAATTATTTATTTCGAAGATTTGGTTCACGCACCAAAACCACTAAACTATTTGAAGTGTTACAGTTTTACATGAATGGTGTTTCAAATTATGGGTTGCTTGTCCCCATAAGTCGTAGAACTCTGTGTAATCATTCAAGGGGCGTGCCCTCTAAGGGGCTGTGTTATTGTGTGGCCCCTCGAGCCACTGCTGGGAATCTTGTGAGGCATTCAACATGACCGTTGCCGTCTCGGTTGACTGCATAAATTAAGGCGTGGGTCGATGTTCAATTTTTCTTAAGAACACCTTGCCAAATTCATCAATAAAATAAGACCAGTGAATAATAGCAGTGACTCACCAGCTGCAATCACTCAATATTCTCAGTCAAGGGGAGCTAAATCAAACATTAAGCTCAAAGGGAGAGTAGAGCTCCCTCCACTCCGATCATAAACGCCAAGACAACGACACAAACGTTAATTAATTAATTAAACAACCCCGTAAAAACAAAGTTTTTGACTATAAATCCCTTATATGAGACATAACTAAAAGTATTGATTATGTTCAAACGCGACAAACATTTACAGACACCGAGTGATATCCCTGGCTTTAAAACTGGGGGAAGGGACGGGAGGGGTGTGGACATCGACGGGTGGCGTCAACGTGTGAACTGAACTGGCACGTGAAAGATAAACAATAACAAACTGTGAATGTGAATTGCATATGTTATATAGAGATAAACTAAAAATGCATTAATTTAATTCCGGTACGTTCGATCGATCTGAAATGATACGGTGCATTGTTAGGTGACACGAGTCTATGTGCCAAATTTCAGCTCGATGGCATCACGGGAAGTGTGTCATTTTTTACTTTTATATTTCCACCCGACGTACGAAGAGATGATGACAGAGATAAAGATATATATATATATATATATATATATATATATATATATATATATATATATATAGAGAGAGAGAGAGAGAGAGAGAGAGAGAGAGAGAGAGAGAGAGAGAGAAGATTTTGAAGTTAATATAAGGGATTTAATTAAACAACCCCGTAAAAACAAAGTTTTTTACTAAACATCCCTTATATATGAGATACAAAATACACAAACAAATTGTGCAATGAAAACAATAAATTTGAGCTTTATTTTTAGACTGATACGACAGTAAACGTTTCGGCTAATGCCTTCATCAGTACAACATAAAATACATTCTTACAATACTTACATAAGTAATAATAACATTCTTAAAAAATATTGTATTTTAAAATATTTATGTTAAATAAAAAGAAAGGAAAAACAAAAACAAACATGGACACAGGATATAGCAAAAAGGGGGAAGTATCCAAAGTTACAGTAAAAACCACAACGGGAACAAGATTATGCAGTTAAGTAAAATTATGAATTTGGTTAATTCCATATGGAGCCAACGTACCAAATCTTTTTATGAGTCTATTTTCCATGTGGACTCTATCATGGGTATTGCTTGCATATAAAATACCAGTTACTGCAATATCTGATATGCCGTTATGGTCAACACTGTTAAAATGTTTAGAAACAGGACATTGAGCCTGTTTATTTATATTATACAGGTGTTCTCTAAACCGATCTCCAAGACGACGACCAGTCTCACCCACGTAAATTTTATTACACCTCTTGCAAAGAATTGCATAAATCACGTTGCGACTTGTGCAAGTGAATCCATCTTTTATTAAGAATTTTTCAAGAGGGAAAGAAATGTTGTTAATTTCCATCACATATGGACAAGTATTGCAACGGTTACGGTTGCAACCTTTTGTTCCAATATATGCTTTCATTGTGGGAAGGTGACTTCTTACAAGAATATCTCTGAGGCTTCTATCTCTCCGGAAAGCAAAAAGAGGAGGTTTTTTGAAGACCTGCTGAGTTAGAGGGTCAGCCATAAGGATTGGTCGGTTTTTGAGAATCACCTGGCGAGCTTTAAAATTATGAGGATGAAAAGTTAAAATAAATTTTGATCGATCACATTGATCAGAAACAGATGATTTAAATGTATCCTGTCTGGTCATGCCTTTAATTCGATTGACAGCGGATATTAAAACTGTTTCCGGGTATGACCTTCTTCGAAAAAAATCCAGCATTTCATTACTTTTCTCCAAAAAGTCTGCCTCATCACTGCAGAGTCGTTTAAGTCTCAATAGTTGCGAAAATGGGATAGAGCTCTTACAAGAGGTCCCATCCTGAATCTTGATTTTTTTCGAATGAAATGCTGGATTTTTATGTTGTACTGATGAAGGCATTAGCCGAAACGTTTACTGTCGTATCAGTCTAAAAATAAAGCTCAAATTTATTGTTTTCATTGCACAATTTGTTTGTGTATTTTGTATTTTATTTAAAAGCTTTATTGCAGTCCCATTCTATATGATGTATTAATCTTATATATGAGACAGAACTTAAAGTATTTATGTTCAAACGCGACAAAAATTTACATCCTGAAACTGAGTGAACTCCTTGTGGTGTTAAACATGACATGTGGTCATTGATGGCTGGCGTGAAGTCAAGTGACCCGTAAAATGTCAACAAAAGCGACTGTTACATCAGGGCCGCCACCAGGGGGTGAATCCACGAATTTATTCAGGGGCCCCAACTAGACCCCTCAGCCGGCGCCGCGCGCCGAATACGCCGCAAAATTTTCGTCCGCCGAAAATCCGCCGGAAAATTATACGGCGCGCCGCATTAGCCACCGTATTTGGTCCGCCGTAAATCCGCCGAAAAATGAACAAGCCGCCGTAAAGTAATGTTTTTGTTTTATTAAGTTTCATTGCGTTCCGTTTTAAGATCGATTGCATTTTTAGAATAACCGTCGCCGAAAGTGTGACAAAAATGAGTTATTTGTACAGCTTTTTTAAACCTAAATAATCATTGATACAGTTCTTGCTTGTTATCTTTTTCTTACAATCTTAATTTATAAAATGCTAATTAAAATACAAATAAATAAATTAATTAATTTAAGTTATCGTTAAGCTTTGTCGTAAATAGGCAATTTATTATTACTCAATTATGGCTCAACGATCTTCTACTAGCAGAAAGATAACCCTAAATTGTTTCAATTAACTAGATACTAGTTAAGTCAATAACTGATGATTTTTAAGGGTGATCCTAAAATTTTAGCACGTATTTTTTTTCGCTGCGAATTTTAATTTTCTCGTGAGAACTTTCATTTTTAATTTATTAAATGCATTTATAATAATTAATATACGTTATATTTTAGTAATTATAGCGCTAATTTTTAAGGCTTTTTAATTTATAAGGCTTTTTCGGCCATTTACGCTACATAATCGGAGTAGGATACATCATTTTTGTTTATCTAGCACCCTGCTAGCCAGATTATTTTTTTTACCTAGAACGACCCATGCTAAAATAAATTTACTGACTGGAGATGTTTTTTTAACAGTGGAGGTTTCTTTACGAAAGGTTACGGAATCACGAAAAAAGTTCCTTGCATAGGGATTCTTAAGTGGCTTGGAAACTGTTGAAAAAATCAGTTACTGGCTCTTGTGGTATTGATAGCAGCTTTCAACAGCGTCTCCAAAGTGAAAGTGACACGTGCAATGCCCTATTGCGTAGACTCTTGGATATTACATTGTTTCTGGCTTCCAGAGGACTCGCTTTTCGCGGAGAATCTCAAGACATAGGAAACCCTCACAATGGCAACTTTCTGGGGTTACTAGAACTCGTATCTCACTATGATTCTTTGATGCAACATCATTTGGAGTGCATCAAAGACAAGAAAGAACATTGTGAAAGAATGCAAAATCATTATTTTTCACGGAAGACACAAAACGAATTCATTTCTTTATGTAAGAAACATGTTCTAGACAAGACTTTGCTTTAAAGAAGGGAAGCAATTTATTTTTCCATTATATGGGATGCTACTCCTGACGTATCCCATACAGAACAAAATGTTCTCATATTAAAAGCGATGAGAACAAATGATCAATAGAAGAGAGATTTGTAGAGTTCTTCCCGTGCAATAAGAATACAGGAGAAGAAATTGCAGAAACACTCATTTCACGCTTAGACGAACATGGAATCGATCTTAAAGATTGTCGTGGACAGGGTTTTGACAACGGCGCAAACATGGCGGGGAAAATGAAAGGTTTTCAAGCGCGGATTTTACAAAAGAATGATGCTGCTCTATTCTCTCCATGTGCAGCTCACACACTGAATCTGGTCGGGGTAAATGCTGCATCATGTTGCAGAGATGCAATAACATTCTTTGGAAACGTGAATCGCCTCTTCAAATTTTTCAGATTTTGTGCATAAAGATGAAATCTCTTGCTGGAATCAACAAGATACCCCCTGCATAATCTGAGTGACACGCACTGGAGTTCAAGAGTTGATGCCTTGCGTCCAATTGCTCAGAGGGTGCCTAGCATTCTTCCTGTTCTAGAGACAGTGATGTCCACGACTAAGTACACAAATGAAATTAGAAGCGAAGCACGTTGGCTGAAAACATATTTCTCTTCCTTCATCGCAGTGTTGATGGCAGCATTCTGGCTAAAAATTTTGACGTGCATCAATGAAAGAAATCTGATACTCTAATCAAAGGCAATCTCACTTGAAATCGCGTCACGTAACATCAAGGATCTCTCAAATTAATTGCAGCAGTTGAGAGATAATTGCCACACGATTTTCACAGAAGCACAGCATGTATCAAAAGAATTAGGAATTCCTACAGAACTGAAGATGGCGTGGCGTCGCGGCAAAAGGCCAAGACCTTTCCGTTCAGATTCCGAAACGTCCAATAATTCCCAAGACGTCGCGTGTGTCTTATCTGTTTATAGACGCTCCTTCTATACGTGTCTATATGTGTCGAAGAATAAGCAGAAGCTAAGTTCACTAGAGAAGTTTTGTATTTCATTTTGGATTCTGTGATTGGGCAGATGAACCACCGGTTCAAAGTTTTAGACAAGATCTGGAAACTATTCAATCCAGTTATAAATTTTAGAAGTCTGACTTCTGAAGAAATCTCGACCTCTTGTGCTGATTTAGTGTTTAAATACACACGTGATCTTACCAGCCTTTTGAAAGAAGAGTTGCTTCAATTGAAGAATGTATACGGTGCAACATTCAACATCAAGGAAGCGTCTGCCTCTGCATTGTCTGATCCACTTGATCTTTTGAACTCAATTTACTCACTCGGGCTAGAAGGAATATTTAGTGAAGTGTGTATTGCCTGAGGATTTTTTGTTGTCTTCCTGTGTCAGTGGCTCAAGCAGAACGATCGTTCAGTTAATCGGCTATTATAAAAAAAACTATTTGCGTTCTACCAAGAGCCAAGAAAGATTAAATGGACTGTCAATTATTTCAATTGAACACGAACTTACCAGGCAGATAAACTTCAATGAAGTTTTACGTGATTTTTCTAATATGAAAATAAGAAGGTGGTCCTCCTCATCACAGTAAATATACAAACAGCCCTCACACACTTAAATATTAATAACATGTGTTATCCACTGATGTTACTATATTTCAAATTTCAAATGAAAATTCCAGTTATAAACATGGCTATTTCCCTTGGTATGTAAAATGCTTTACACTTCAAATGATTTCTTATTGAACGATCTAATTTTTTTAAAAATGTAATTCATGTGAGTGAATAGAACACAAACTTATTACTGTTTTTTAACTATTGCTTTTGTTGTTAATTTTTTGTATTAATGAATAAAACAAAAAGAAATTCTACTACTGCTTTTGTTGTTGGAAATATGTGGCGTTTTTGTTATTCAGTAGGAAATTCTTGCTCCCTAGATCAGAACAGAGACCCCCTTTCCAGTCCATGACGGACTATGGGGCAAGTGATGTAGCGTTCACAAGTTTTCAGCCACCACTAACGAGCAGGGGAATGTGTGGCCAGCACACATTTTGTATACATATTTCAAGGATTTTGGCATGTGGGGACATGGGAACAGGCATAGACACGATGTAGAGTCCAGAGGGGCCCAACGTACCCAGTTTTCAGGGGCCCAAAAATTTCTGGTGGCGGCCCTGGCTACATATAGTTTATAGAGATAATTTAATTACGGTACGTTCGATCGATCTGAAATTTTGATACGATGTATTGTTAGGTGACACGAGTCTATGTGCAAAGATTCAGCTCCATAGCATCACGGAAAGTGGGTCATTTTTGGCTTTTGTTTTTCCGCCCTACCGCCTGCCAGACGGAGAGAGACAGAGAGAGACGGCGGTGAAGTTAATATAAGGGATTTAATTAAACAACCCCGTAACAACAACGTTTTTGACTATAAATCCTTTATATGTGAGACATAACTAAACGTATTTGATTTTGTTCAAACGCGACAAACATTTACAGACTGACACCGAGTGATATTCCCTGGCTTTAAAATCGGGGCAAGGGACGGGAGGCGGTGTGGACATCGACGGGTGGCGTCAACGCGTCGACTCAACTGGCACGTGAAAGAAAAACAATAACAAACCATGAATTTGAATTACATACGTTGTATAGAGATAAACTAAAAATGCATTTATTTAATTACGGTACGTTCGATCAATCTGCAGTTTTGATACGATGCATAGTTAGGTGACACGAGTCTTTGTGCCAAATTTCAGCTCAATGGCATCACGGGAAATGGGTGATTTTTTACTTTTATTTTTGCGCCCGCCCGCGAACGACAGAGATCACGACAGAGAGAGATGGCGACAAGATTTTGAAGTTAATATAAGGGATTTAATTAATCAACCCCGTAAATTACAGGGGTCTCAAACCCAATTTGCCTGGGGGCCACATGAGTCAGAGTCTGGGTGATGCTGGGCCGCATCAAGTTAATACAAAAAAGTACATCTGTTCAGTAAGTAGTTAGGAATGAGAGTTTCGATTATCATTTGGGTGGCGCGCCACCGTGCCGCCACCACAGCTGTTGCCTTTACCGGCGGCGGTAATTAATTATGTTAATTAGAGGTGTCATGTTGTTATACAACATGTTAATTATCTTAGACATGTTAATTAGTGTTAGACATGATAAATATGATAATTATGTTAATTAGGATATCATATTGTTATATGTAGGACGTGTGGCGCGGGAAATTCAAATTTTCTGGTGTTTAAAGGGGGATAATCATGTATTTAAGGTTTATTTCCCCTTTTATAATTTTTTTCAATGTATTCAATTATTTAATTTTTAACTTTTTAATATTTATTTCATAATTGAGTGTTCCTCAAATTATTTTTATTTAATTATTGAGAGGTCCTTAAAAGATTTTTATTTTGTGTATTAAGTGGTTCTCAAGCTATTTTTATTTATTTTGAATTTTATTCTATTTGTTGAATGATCGTATTTAAGGATTCTCATGGTATTATAGTATTTTATAATTGTATTTTATTTGTTGAATGGTCGTATTTAAAGGTTCTCAACCTATTTCTCTTTATTTTTCATTTAATTATTAAGTGGTTCTCAAGCTATTTTACTATTTTTAACTGTATTTTATTTTTCTAATGGTCGTGTTTAAGGGTTTTAAGCACGATTTTTATGTGTTTCAGGTTGTTAGGCGATGTATTTTATTTGGGGTACTCTGCTGGACAGGTGTTGTTGGTGGGTAATTTAATTCAAATAACATAGTGGGGGCAGTCGATGGTATAAGTTACAATTAGGAAGGGTTTAGTATATTTTATAATTAATTAGACAACTTTAGGAGGGGTGGAAAAAAACGCGGGTTTGGCTGTTGATCTGATGTTAGCATAGGTGTGGTAGTATAAAGTATGTACTAAAACTGACGAAGTGGATTTAGAAGGCGTGGGTTTAGGTTAAAATCAATAGTACAAACGACGAGAGGGTTTGGATGGACAGATGTTACCACTGGCTGTATGACCGTTTTAATAAGTTAGTGGGGGTATGGAATGTGGTCCAGGACAAGTAATGCGTTGTTTTAGGTTAAAATCAATAGTACAAATGAGGAGAGGGGTATGGACGGGGGCAATTGCAGATGTTGGTGGTTAATTTAAGGTTGTTTTCTTTGTAAATTTAAATAATTGTAGTAGTAGTTTTATAGGATTTTGTAAGCTAAAGCAACAGTTTTCATCTTAGTGTGGGGATCTATATTATGAAAAGGTCTTTTTTTTTATATTTTTTTTTACGTAGTATTTCTTAATTCTAGGATTTCCACTAAGTTTATTCGACAGCTTCAGCCATGCTTCTTATCTTAGTATTGGAATATTTTCTAAGTTTAACGGTGTTTCCTTTCTTCCTTGTAATAGTTTTATTGGATTCATAGTTTAGGTCAAGAGGTCTTTTATGTTTCTTTTCTTAACTAGATGTAATCAGCTAGTAGTAGTAATATTTTATAAGGTTAACCGAGTCATTTTCTTCATGTTTTTATTATTCATTAGAGGTGCTTATCTTAATATCACGGACAGTTTTATAAAGTTCAATGGTCTTTTTGGTTGTATTTTTTTTTCATAATTAGATGTGCTCATCTACCCTTGACAATATTTTCTAAGTTGAAGGGTCTTGTTTTGTTGTTGTTTCTTAACTAGAGATTCTCATCTTAGTGTCGGAAATAGCGTTGAAGATCAATGGTCTTTTTTGTTTTTGTTATTTACATATTCTAATCTTAAGATCGAACACAGTTTTCTTAGTTACATTGTCTTTTTTGATAAGACTATTTTCTTAACTAGAGATTCTCCTCTTAGCGCAGATCACGATTCTATAAGTTCAATGGTCTTTTTGTTTTTGATTTTTGTTACTTACTCATTCTCCTCTTAGAGACAGCGACAGATTTCTAGTTACAAGGAGTCATTTTCTTAGTGTTTTTATTTATTTATAAGAGTTAGTTATCTTAACGACGCGGACAGTTTTTATAAAGTTAAACAGTGTTTGTTTGTTTTTCTTTCTCCATATACTATCGGTACCAAATTTGGTAATTTTTAAAAGGTTGCTTGGCGTATTTTTGCGATAGATATTTTAGTTTGGTTGATCAATATTATTTAAACTTGAAGAAATTTTTAATAGTGTCAGGTAGACTTTGATAAAGTGGGTAGGGCTTTATAATTCAACCATTCAACAGGTGTTGTAAATAATTTTTAACTGAGGGTTCTTTTTTTATTCGTAAGAGTAGCTTTTTAAAAGTAATTTATTATTCTGTAAATTAATTTTAATTTTTTGTAAACAAATTATCTGACTATTGTATTTTGTTGTCTAGTTTTAAACCGAAATTCAAGTGTAAAATAAGTGATCTCTTGTAAATTTTTTGTAAGGAAGGTTATAATTTATGGTTTTGGTTAAGACTTCAAAAAGTTTAAGTCAGTAGTTGTTAAATCGGTAGGTAATTTTTGAGGAAGGGAAAATATGTGAAAATAGGTGATCGTTGTAGCGAAAGTTTAGGAAGCTATAGTGTATCACTAGGGGTTATTACAAGTGATTGGTAAAGATTTACAGGTTTATGTTTATACTTGGAACACTAACGATTAGAGGATGTGGTATCTTGTTGGTCACCACATGTTAATAGACGAGAGTGTCTTATTGATCAGGGAAGGGAAACAGATGGGTTAAGCTACAGGCGAAAATATGCAGGCTGGTGAAATATAAAATAGGTCAACTACTCGGTGAGATTCCTATATACAGGTGGTTGTGAAAACTTATTTGTTTGAAGGACAGTTAAGAATTAGAGTGGTTGCAGTAGTTTGTTCGTTTCATCAAGTCCCTAGGGTTGCTGTTGTATGTTCATTATATGTCTTTCACATGTATACAACAAACCGGTACAATAATCCAAAAAGTTAGCGCCTCGTTTTCCATCTGTAAGGTCCATACGCGGGATGGTTTAAACTATTTTTGTTTAAGTAATGTAAGCTTTGAGTTTTAGAGTTATGTTTTACAAATAGGAACTCACACTGTCACATGACACGAGTTTTTACAATAAGGCTCTAAGTTTCTCCCCTTTTAGTCTCGTCTTGTTAATAGGTGTGATAGAAAGTCTGCGGTAAAGACTAGGTGTATTTAGCTTTATGTGCACAGTCTCCTAGTTCACGCGTTTTCTATGTGAATGCAATTTGTATCTAGCCTCGTATACTAGATTTTATGACTCAAAAACCCAAATGTCCAACCCCAGTAGCTAAGTGATAGCCTCCGAGACTTGAATTTACAAAGGCAAGAAAGTCTAAACAGAGTTTATTGATACATAAGACTATAACTATAATTTATAAATATAACAAATCAATGTTGTTTATTTTTCCTATTTAATCATATTATGTAGTAGGTCCACAATACTTTGGTTTGATACTTATAAAAACGAACTTTTAAATAAATTATTAATGAGTTTCTCTTTATCTTGACGCAACTACGGTGGCAACGGCACCAAGGCCAATAGCAGTAAATAATACACCTTTCCATATCTTCCCCGCTAAGTCCCCGTGGTCTTGGAAGTACTCAACAAATGTATCCTGAAATTTAGAAATAATACATGTTGTTTGTTGTATTTTAAAAAGGCACCTTAACTTTATTGTAACTAGCATGGAATGAGCGGCAACTCCCAATATATGTCAAATTAGGTAGTAAAGAGAAAATAGTGATGATAAGTGAACTCTGTCTATGTCTTATGACCGGTCAACTGTTAACATAAATAACTAAAACTATTTAGACACCCCCTCACCTAATTAATTAAAATAATAAAGATAATTACCCATCCACCATTGTCGAGAATCCATATACCAAGTTTGTTAGCAACATATTTTCCAACAAATAATCCAATTTTCTTTTGATATTGTTTTGACCTCAAAGAATATGAGTCACTGATTTTATCAGATTCTGATTCATCTTTTACGATATTGTCAACGTAGTACTTAGCAAGTCTAGCTCCAAAGGCATAAACAGCAACAATTCTTCCCCAGGTAACTTGTCCATCTTCAAAGATTTCATCAGCAACAATAACAAAAGTTGGAAATGTATTGGTTTCATTAGGTTTTAGTCTACTGACCATGCCTTTAAAAACTAAATCATAACGATCTGACAACTCTTTAACAGTTCGCCTTAATGTGCTACAATATCTATTGGGAGGTTTTTTAGAATTTGTTTGGTTAAAATTCAGAACTAAATCTTCTCCCATAGACTCTGCATCATGACGAACTTGATCCAACGATGAGTTAGAAAATGTTTGTCTACGATCTTCTCTCACTCGGCCAATATCATTTAGTCCACGGGCTGATAAAACACCAAAGCGTTGAGTTACTTGGACAAATAAATTTTTGTTGGAACCGGCCATTACTTTATGTTCTATTTCATCAAATGTATTATGTTCTGTGGTTGAGAAAACCAGACTATTGTGTTCGCGTCCGCTGCTCGTCCGTGGAGTTGGTTTCCCTAGCTAACCGATGGTAATGTTGTGGAGCAACCACCATAACTTGGAACGATTTCTGTCTGTGACTCTAGCTTGCTTGAAAAGTTGAGAAGAGTGGAAATGCTAATTTATAGTATAATATAGGGGTCGGGAAACATGGCTCCCGAGGAAGATGTGGATCGACAAAGTCAGTAAGGGTGGTAGAAGATATTCTTGTTAGGGTGATGACAGTTGTGTGCATGGAAGAAGTGCTCAGGTTGTCGACAAGGGAGAACAAATGTATGCCGTTGGAGTAATAGTAACAGACTTGGAATTTGTCGGGGGTGTTTGTAAAAGAGAGTAAGGGAAACGGTATTGTCACGGTCATGAACTAAGTAGGAAGGGAGAGCAAAGATACACAGCTCGAGTAAAAGTAAACTTGTAGAAAGACAAACGGTCGTGATAAATAAAACGAGGGTCATGTTTTCCTTTAAGGGAGGGTTATAATTTTTTTTTCTTTTCTAGAACCACATTTAACAACATCACTGTTCCCTCTTTCTTCCTTCGTTCATTTGTGGTTGTAACTCTGTTTAATTTTGTTGATGTCGTAGACTTCAAGAGGTCTTTCTAAGCATTTTAGAAATCTTATTTTGTCTTGATAATCATTTTTTCGACATGTTGAGATTTCATTTTTTCTTCTGAGGGTTTTCTTTTAGTTTCCAGAGGAATGATTTTTGAGGAGATGAGACGTAACCGTTTGAATACCAGACATAAGCGCACAGTTCAACGAGACATGGATCGCGCAATTTACATGATCGATTTGAGCTATCGTGTATCCACTATGTCCGATTAGAAACCTATCACAGGAGGTACGGTGGGCGCAACCTACCAGACTAGAAGAATTTTTCGTTCGACTAGTGAAACGGATAAACAAGAACGATGATGATGATGATGATGATGATGATGAACTTGTCATGTTTTTTAGTTGTAACACATAGGGTCTAACGATGGTTATAAGACATTAACGATAGATGATAATAAGACTGAGGATACACCGTCACTTAGAGAAATTTTGACTTGACTACCCCTCTGGATCGGTCACTACGTTGTAGCAAGGGGTTGACTAAAAACAACGGTGGGGGGAAAGCTAGAGTATTGTCAACAATAAATTTCCTTAGAGGGGATGGGTTTTGCTGGGGTAGGGATAAGTAAAAGAGCAAATGAGTTGGATGTAAAGAAGTCAAAGCCGTGATGGGTGAAGTTATTTGAAGATGAGTTGTTGGGTTGATTTTAATAGAACAATAAATGTGTCTTGAAAGTTAGGTGTTTAGGAGTACGACGTACGGTGAAAACTAAATGGAGGTTGTAGTAGGATGATACAAGGTGGGAAGTAACTTGTGTGAGATGTAGGTATAACATATCTAGCAGAGAGGTAGAGAGAGAGAGAGAGAGAGAGAGAGAAAACAGTAGTAGGGTGAGATGTTAGTTTGACTAGGGCAAACGTTGTGATAAAAGATAGGAAGAAAACAAAGTGTGATGGTTAGGTAGGGGATCACTTTGTAGTTGGGAGAGATAGAGAGAAAACAGTAGTTGGGTGATGTCCGGGTAAGGAATCAGTCTTACAAGGAGGCATAGTTATGACCTTTTGTTTTGGTTGAAATTGTAAATAAATGGAATGTGTGGTAAAAGCGAGGTATGGAAATTTAGAAAGTTAACGGAGATGGTGAGCTGGTATCGCAGCTGTTTAACTTGACAGTGGAATGAGGGAAATCAATAGCATTAGGGAAGTGGAAAGGTGTGGGGCGGGTTTTAATTAATGACATAGGGTGAGTTTTAGAGTCAAACGAGTGAAGCAAACAGATAAGGGTATGGTTACTGTTTATGTTTAACTTTGGAAAGTTCAATCTGTTTAAAACAGATGAAGTAAAAACTTAAGGGCTAGGTGAACTTTTTAGAAATCAAGCGATGGAGTGAGATACGTAGATACGAATAAGGATGTTTGTTAAAAGTAGCAGCAAATTTGTCGTGAAAGACTAGGAGTCAAGTTCAGGAGGGTGGTTATAAATTATTAACTGTGAGTGTAACAACACGCAGTACGGAGTTGTAGGAGAGTCAATGTGAAGATAGTGGTTGAGTGTAACAACACGAGACGGGTTAGGAGGCACCGTGAAGAGGGAGTTTGTAAATTATTAACAATGAGTGTAACAACACGACAAGAATTAGGAGTCAACGCGAGGAAGGAGGTTGAGTGTAACAACACGAGACGTGTTAGGAGTCAACGTGAAGATGGAGGTTGTAAATTTTTAACAGTGAGTGTAACAACACGAGACGGATTAGGAGTCAACGTGAAGAGTTTGTAAATTTTTCGGGTGGGAGTGTAACAACACGAGAACGTTAGGACTCAAATGTGAGGAGGGATGTTGTACATTTATTAACAGAGACGAGAAGGGTTAGGAGACAACATGAGGATGGAGGTTGTGAATTAATAGCAGGGAGGGAAAAAAGATGAGAAGGGTTAGGTGTCAGCGTAAGGAGGGATGTCTTGAATTATAAGTCAGGAGAGTTACAAGATGAGAAGTGGTTTGGTACAGAGGGGAAGTTTAATGTGGACATGTTTGTTGGTTAAAGTGTTTTGGAAAATCGGAATTTCAAGTTTAAGTTTCGCATGAAAAGAAAAAAGATGTAGGTTATATCTGAATCTAAAGTGGAAGAGAAGGTAAATGGGGTTGGTGTTGTTTTTAGTCAACCCCTTGCTACAACGTAGTGACCGATCCAGAGGGGTAGTCAAGTCAAAATTTCTCTAAGTGACGGTGTATCCTCAGTCTTATTATCATCTATCGTTAATGTCTTATAACCATCGTTAGACCCTATGTGTTACAACTAAGAAACATGACAAGTTCATCATCATCATCATCATCATCATCGTTCTTGTTTATCCGTTTCACTAGTCGAACGAAAAATTCTTCTAGTCTGGTAGGTTGCGCCCACCGTACCTCCTGTGATGGGTTTCTAATCGGACATAGTGGATACACGATAGCTCAAATCGATCATGTAAATTGCGCGATCCATGTCTCGTTGAACTGTGCGCTTATGTCTGGTATTCAAACGGTTACGTCTCATCTCCTCAAAAATCATTCCTCTGGAAACTAAAAGAAAACCCTCAGAAGAAAAAATGAAATCTCAACATGTCGAAAAAATGATTATCAAGACAAAATAAGATTTCTAAAATGCTTAGAAAGACCTCTTGAAGTCTACGACATCAACAAAATTAAACAGAGTTACAACCACAAATGAACGAAGGAAGAAAGAGGGAACAGTGATGTTGTTAAATGTGGTTCTAGAAAGAAAAAAAAATTATAACCCTCCCTTAAAGGAAAACATGACCCTCGTTTTATTTATCACGACCGTTTGTCTTTCTACAAGTTTACTTTTACTCGAGCTGTGTATCTTTGCTCTCCCTTCCTACTTAGTTCATGACCGTGACAATACCGTTTCCCTTACTCTCTTTTACAAACACCCCCGACAAATTCCAAGTCTGTTACTATTACTCCAACGGCATACATTTGTTCTCCCTTGTCGACAACCTGAGCACTTCTTCCATGCACACAACTGTCATCACCCTAACAAGAATATCTTCTACCACCCTTACTGACTTTGTCGATCCACATCTTCCTCGGGAGCCATGTTTCCCGACCCCTATATTATACTATAAATTAGCATTTCCACTCTTCTCAACTTTTCAAGCAAGCTAGAGTCACAGACAGAAATCGTTCCAAGTTATGGTGGTTGCTCCACAACATTACCATCGGTTAGCTAGGGAAACCAACTCCACGGACGAGCAGCGGACGCGAACACAATAGTCTGGTTTTCTCAACCACAGAACATAATACATTTGATGAAATAGAACATAAAGTAATGGCCGGTTCCAACAAAAATTTATTTGTCCAAGTAACTCAACGCTTTGGTGTTTTATCAGCCCGTGGACTAAATGATATTGGCCGAGTGAGAGAAGATCGTAGACAAACATTTTCTAACTCATCGTTGGATCAAGTTCGTCATGATGCAGAGTCTATGGGAGAAGATTTAGTTCTGAATTTTAACCAAACAAATTCTAAAAAACCTCCCAATAGATATTGTAGCACATTAAGGCGAACTGTTAAAGAGTTGTCAGATCGCTATGATTTAGTTTTTAAAGGCATGGTCAGTAGACTAAAACCTAATGAAACCAATACATTTCCAACTTTTGTTATTGTTGCTGATGAAATCTTTGAAGATGGACAAGTTACCTGGGGAAGAATTGTTGCTGTTTATGCCTTTGGAGCTAGACTTGCTAAGTACTACGTTGACAATATCGTAAAAGATGAATCAGAATCTGATAAAATCAGTGACTCATATTCTTTGAGGTCAAAACAATATCAAAAGAAAATTGGATTATTTGTTGGAAAATATGTTGCTAACAAACTTGGTATATGGATTCTCGACAATGGTGGATGGGTAATTATCTTTATTATTTTAATTAATTAGGTGAGGGGGTGTCTAAATAGTTTTAGTTATTTATGTTAACAGTTGACCGGTCATAAGACATAGACAGAGTTCACTTATCATCACTATTTTCTCTTTACTACCTAATTTGACATATATTGGGGAGTTGCCGCTCATTCCATGCTAGTTACAATAAAGTTAAGGTGCCTTTTTAAAATACAACAAACAACATGTATTATTTCTAAATTTCAGGATACATTTGTTGAGTACTTCCAAGACCACGGGGACTTAGCGGGGAAGATATGGAAAGGTGTATTATTTACTGCTATTGGCCTTGGTGCCGTTGCCACCGTAGTTGCGTCAAGATAAAGAGAAACTCATTAATAATTTATTTAAAAGTTCGTTTTTATAAGTATCAAACCAAAGTATTGTGGACCTACTACATAATATGATTAAATAGGAAAAATAAACAACATTGATTTGTTATATTTATAAATTATAGTTATAGTCTTATGTATCAATAAACTCTGTTTAGACTTTCTTGCCTTTGTAAATTCAAGTCTCGGAGGCTATCACTTAGCTACTGGGGTTGGACATTTGGGTTTTTGAGTCATACAATCTAGTATACGAGGCTAGATACAAATTGCATTCACATAGAAAACACGTGAACTAGGAGACTGTGCACATAAAGCTAAATACACCTAGTCTTTACCGCAGATTTTCTATCACACCTATTAACAAGACGAGACTAAAAGGGGAGAAACTTAGAGCCTTATTGTAAAAACTCGTGTCATGTGACAGTGTGAGTTCCTATTTGTAAAACATAACTCTAAAACTCAAAGCTTACATTACTTAAACAAAAATAGTTTAAACCATCCCGCGTATGGACCTTACAGATGGAAAACGAGGCGCTAACTTTTTTGGATTATTGTACCGGTTTGTTGTATACATGTGAAAGACATATAATGAACATACAACAGCAACCCTAGGGACTTGATGACACGAACAAACTACTGCAACCACTCTAATTCTTAACTGTCCTTCAAACAAATAAGTTTTCACAACCACCTGTATATAGGAATCTCACCGAGTAGTTGACCTATTTTATATTTCACCAGCCTGCATATTTTCGCCTGTAGCTTAACCCATCTGTTTCCCTTCCCTGATCAATAAGACACTCTCGTCTATTAACATGTGGTGACCAACAAGATACCACATCCTCTAATCGTTAGTGTTCCAAGTATAAACATAAACCTGTAAATCTTTACCAATCACTTGTAATAACCCCTAGTGATACACTATAGCTTCCTAAACTTTCGCTACAACGATCACCTATTTTCACATATTTTCCCTTCCTCAAAAATTACCTACCGATTTAACAACTACTGACTTAAACTTTTTGAAGTCTTAACCAAAACCATAAATTATAACCTTCCTTACAAAAAATTTACAAGAGATCACTTATTTTACACTTGAATTTCGGTTTAAAACTAGACAACAAAATACAATAGTCAGATAATTTGTTTACAAAAAATTAAAATTAATTTACAGAATAATAAATTACTTTTAAAAAGCTACTCTTACGAATAAAAAAAGAACCCTCAGTTAAAAATTATTTACAACACCTGTTGAATGGTTGAATTATAAAGCCCTACCCACTTTATCAAAGTCTACCTGACACTATTAAAAATTTCTTCAAGTTTAAATAATATTGATCAACCAAACTAAAATATCTATCGCAAAAATACGCCAAGCAACCTTTTAAAAATTACCAAATTTGGTACCGATAGTATATGGAGAAAGAAAAACAAACAAACACTGTTTAACTTTATAAAAACTGTCCGCGTCGTTAAGATAACTAACTCTTATAAATAAATAAAAACACTAAGAAAATGACTCCTTGTAACTAGAAATCTGTCGCTGTCTCTAAGAGGAGAATGAGTAAGTAACAAAAATCAAAAACAAAAAGACCATTGAACTTATAGAATCGTGATCTGCGCTAAGAGGAGAATCTCTAGTTAAGAAAATAGTCTTATCAAAAAAGACAATGTAACTAAGAAAACTGTGTTCGATCTTAAGATTAGAATATGTAAATAACAAAAACAAAAAAGACCATTGATCTTCAACGCTATTTCCGACACTAAGATGAGAATCTCTAGTTAAGAAACAACAACAAAACAAGACCCTTCAACTTAGAAAATATTGTCAAGGGTAGATGAGCACATCTAATTATGAAAAAAAAATACAACCAAAAAGACCATTGAACTTTATAAAACTGTCCGTGATATTAAGATAAGCACCTCTAATGAATAATAAAAACATGAAGAAAATGACTCGGTTAACCTTATAAAATATTACTACTACTAGCTGATTACATCTAGTTAAGAAAAGAAACATAAAAGACCTCTTGACCTAAACTATGAATCCAATAAAACTATTACAAGGAAGAAAGGAAACACCGTTAAACTTAGAAAATATTCCAATACTAAGATAAGAAGCATGGCTGAAGCTGTCGAATAAACTTAGTGGAAATCCTAGAATTAAGAAATACTACGTAAAAGACCTTTTCATAATATAGATCCCCACACTAAGATGAAAACTGTTGCTTTAGCTTACAAAATCCTATAAAACTACTACTACAATTATTTAAATTTACAAAGAAAACAACCTTAACCCTCTACTGCATAATGTCGCCTACAGGCAACATACCAAAAAAAGCGTCCTACTGTTTGATTTCATGGATGTTTTTAATATTGAATGATTTCCCCTTGGTCTAAAGTGGTTTCACTTTAATTTGACCTACTTAGCCATTGTTTACTTTGCATACGCATTTAGAGAGCTGAGTTTTCAAGCGGTCGTCCCATTTTTTTCTACTTCGAGAATTTGATACATTTTATCATCAGATACAAGACTCATAAAATGTAAGTATATGAT
The DNA here is from genome assembly GCA_944989445.1 of Ampullaceana balthica. Lineage (NCBI taxonomy): Eukaryota > Metazoa > Mollusca > Gastropoda > Lymnaeidae > Ampullaceana > Ampullaceana balthica. The sequence continues at coordinate 54,262 of CALYLW010001503.1, read as the reverse complement.
GGATTTAAATATAATTATTTGACATATGGTTTCTATTATTTAGTCTTACAGCCTTCAGAAAGGAAATGTTACTGTAGCTTGATTTATCATGCTCTAAACCTTTGTTGCTTATAAGCAACACCATGAGCATAATGATCAAATCGTGTACAGTGACTTGACATTGTTTTTATAGGTTTATATTTTATATTGTTGCCTTTTTTATAATATAGCAGCAATATTTAATTTTTATAATAAACTATTTAACTTATGTTATTATTTAGTTACAATATTTCCTGTAAAATTGCACTTCAATTATGCATTTTTTCAAAAATTACATATAATAATTATAATAAACATGACAAAATATAGGCTGACATGAATTTTCATGAAATTGAAATTGTGAGAAAAAAAATTAAAAGGCTAATTTTTTGTTTACATTTATAGAGAATGGACCCTGCAAGATTTTATGGCAAGCCACAAAATGCAGGGGAAAATAAGAGATACTCATGATAACAGTGTCTGCTGATGATTATTTTCCATATAATGACGTCACCCTTCCTGCTGGTTATTTATACTTCTTCTTCTTTCTAATTTAATATCTAGTTCTCCTTAGAATTAGAACGAATTAAAAAGAAATATATAATATAAATTATTTATTTACAGTATTTAAATTATTCAAATCAATATTTTCAGAACTTTCTCAAACTGAATCTAGTGATTCGGAGGAAGATCCAGATGCCTCTTCAACCTCGACATATGCCACTGCTGTAACAATCAAGCGGCCCATTTGGAAAGAGACTGCTCCTCACACTGCTCCCTTTGTATAACCAACATTTACAGGAAGGGATCAACAAGCAGTTACATCAAGAGCCAGTAGAATATTTTTAGGAAAATTCTGGATAAAGAAATGTTTGGGAATATATTGGAACTGAGCAATTTATATGCCGTTCAACAAAATTTCAACAGGCCTCTCAATCTGATTGAGTAGGTCATTACCTTCAAGGTTCGCTCTCCCCTTAGAATATATAAGCCCAAAGAATAAATGGGGTTATAAAATGTATCTTTTGTCATGAATTAAACAATAAAGCCAATAGTGCAGGGATGGGTAAACTACGGCCCGCGAGCCGCACGTGGCCCGCTGCAGAGTTTTATACGGCCCACGAAAGCCTGCAGAAATATATAACAAATCAATACATTTTTGTTGAAGATGGATGTTTGTACTTGAATCGAGGCTAAATTTTGGTTAGGTGCGGCCACTTTATGTTTCATTTCTAACTAATGCAGCCCTCGCCCTAAAAAGTTTGCCCCCCCCCCTGTGATAGAGGGAAAGCCAGATCTGAACACCACTGGACTCTGGATATATAAATTTGCATCTATTACAGCCTATTCCTAGAGGAGTTTGGCATTACATTTATTTTGACCACCGGTTTACCTGTGTTATGTGTTGAGCTGCAGCAGAATAATTTTCCAGTAATTTCTTATTATTTTCAATAAAATTTATATTTTACTCAGAAAAACTCTAGTTTTTGTCATTAAATAACTAATATCAACAATATAATTTAATTAATTTTACCTTTAATAATAATAACCTTATACACATGGATTATTTTGCACTAATTTGTATGAAACTAGGAGAGATATTTTGTTACTTCTTATGATAGGAATATCTCCGTATGCATAATGTTGCCCGTAGGCAACAATGCCATATAACGGTTATAATAAACAATATCAATATTTTTAGTACAGAAGTCATCTATTGGAGTCCTAGGAGGCTATAATAAATCATTAAATAATTTTTTTCTCAAAATTTTTATACCTCATGCAGTAGAGGGTTAAATTAACCACCAACATCTGCAATTGCCCCCGTCCATACCCCTCTCCTCATTTGTACTATTGATTTTAACCTAAAACAACGCATTACTTGTCCTGGACCACATTCCATACCCCCACTAACTTATTAAAACGGTCATACAGCCAGTGGTAACATCTGTCCATCCAAACCCTCTCGTCGTTTGTACTATTGATTTTAACCTAAACCCACGCCTTCTAAATCCACTTCGTCAGTTTTAGTACATACTTTATACTACCACACCTATGCTAACATCAGATCAACAGCCAAACCCGCGTTTTTTTCCACCCCTCCTAAAGTTGTCTAATTAATTATAAAATATACTAAACCCTTCCTAATTGTAACTTATACCATCGACTGCCCCCACTATGTTATTTGAATTAAATTACCCCACCAACAACACCTGTCCAGCAGAGTACCCCAAATAAAATACATCGCCTAACAACCTGAAACACATAAAAATCGTGCTTAAAACCCTTAAACACGACCATTAGAAAAATAAAATACAGTTAAAAATAGTAAAATAGCTTGAGAACCACTTAATAATTAAATGAAAAATAAAGAGAAATAGGTTGAGAACCTTTAAATACGACCATTCAACAAATAAAATACAATTATAAAATACTATAATACCATGAGAATCCTTAAATACGATCATTCAACAAATAGAATAAAATTCAAAATAAATAAAAATAGCTTGAGAACCACTTAATACACAAAATAAAAATCTTTTAAGGACCTCTCAATAATTAAATAAAAATAATTTGAGGAACACTCAATTATGAAATAAATATTAAAAAGTTAAAAATTAAATAATTGAATACATTGAAAAAAATTATAAAAGGGGAAGTAAACCTTAAATACATGATTATCCCCCTTTAAACACCAGAAAATTTGAATTTCCCGCGCCACACGTCCTACATATAACAATATGATATCCTAATTAACATAATTATCATATTTATCATGTCTAACACTAATTAACATGTCTAAGATAATTAACATGTTGTATAACAACATGACACCTCTAATTAACATAATTAATTACCGCACGCCGGTAAAGGCAACAGCTGTGGTGGCGGCACGGTGGCGCGCCACCCAAATGATAATCGAAACTCTCATTCCTAACTACTTCAGTATCCCCCATCTTTATTCATTATTATTTATTAATTCATTATTATTTATTAAATGCTTAACTGTCAGCACTCTTGCTGCCTTTGCTATACCTACTGCTCCTTGCTGGAAGAGACCTGACTGCGTTTCCCGTTACACAGCTGAAGCACATTTGACTTGAGGGAGGAAGCAGTCGAGACCCTCAGTATAGCGTGAAGATGACCATCAGTGAGTTTCGACCTGTACTTTGATTTATTGAATTTCATGGTGGAGAACAGCTTTTCACACATGTATGCGCTCCCAAAAAGGCACATAGTCCGGCTGAACATTCCGGAAAGTTCAGGGAAGGTTGGGGACAATTCTCTCAAAAATTGTACAAGCTTGCCTGCTTTTCCTTTCACCTCCCTGAACTTAGCTTTCAGATTAGAGTTGCACTGCAAGTCGATGAGTTCCATCTGCAACACAGGAGGGGCATCTTGGACATCGAAAGAGAAGGGGTCAGCAAATATTTTAAAACTGGCTTTGTGATTCTCAAAGTCTGCAAATCTATGATCAAATTCTTCCTGTAGCTTTTCAATGGCATCATATATTCATCACCATCGAATGGCATGTCCACATCCACGAGTGCCTTGCATGCTGGTAATTGGCAGAGGTTTTTCTGAGAGCTGGGCTTTCCATAAAATAAGTTTTGTGGAAAATGCTCTCACATTTTCATAGGCAGCACTGACAAGCTGCTCCTGTTCTTGTAACTTCTTGCTCAGTAAATTCAGCTCATGTGTGATGTCAAAAAGAAAAGCTAAGTCTTGTCTTGTCTTATCTATACAGACGCTCCTTCTATACAGAAGATTAATGCGTCCACAGACCATACCGGTCTGCTGGCAAGTGATGAAGCGTTCACAAGCCTCGGCTATAAGGGTTCCACGCATTACCCAGCCGCCGTTATTTCCCAAAATAATGTTAGGTACCCAATCGGAGCTGGGTGGACTCAGGGACACCCTAGGCCCCGGGAACAAATCCTTGACTTCACAAGGATTCGAACCCATGACCATCGGTACGCCAGCCGAGCGCGCATGCCACTCGACCACCGTCCATGAGCCATTTTGGATCACTTAGCACAGGAACAGCATTCCCATCGTTCTCCATGAAAGCTTTCACTTCTGTTCTCAACTCAAAAAACCTCTTCAAGCAGGTTCCCCTGCTGAGTCAACGTACCTCAGTAGCCTAAAGTAGAGCACATTCTTATATACATACTCTATATACTCAAAAAAAGCCCGAAATTGACTGTGCTTTAAGACCCTGGATCTTATACGGTTGATGCATTTCACAATGACATACATCACATTGTCAAACTTGGGGCATTTGCTGCACAGGACATGCTGATGGATAATACAATGCAGAGCGATAGCCTCCTCCACACTCTTCTAGTTATTTTTTTTTGGTTGAACAAGTGCAACCAGTCCATTTTTCCTCCCTGTCATTGAAGGTGCTCCGTCTGTTGTTATTCCAGCAAACTTCTGCCAGGGTAAAACGGCATCCACAATGACATTACACCGCTGCCGGAATATGTCCTGAGCGGTGGTCTGACCATGCATTGGCATCTCTGTGAGCAACTCCTCTATCACTTCAAAATTGTCATCAATACCATGGATACAGATTGCCAGTTGTGCAGTGTCAGTGATGTCTGTGCTCTCATCAAGAGCGACTGAGTACGTACTGAAATGTTTGGCCTTCTCTTGCAGTTGATTGTATATGTTTCTTGACAGCTAAATAGTGCGCTCTGCCACTGTGTTGCTGAAAGACTGATGTTGCTAAACTGACCCTTCTTTTCTAGACAGACAATACTTGCAGTCTGTAACATACACTTTTTGATAAACTCGCCATCTGTGAATGGCTTCCCCGCCTTAACAATCAACTCACTCACTACATTGCTCGCTTCGACAGCTGAATCACTATCTTTGCATGCTTTCTTGAAAAAATATTGCTGCCTTGTTGTTAGACATGCTTTAAGACTGCTGATCCGGCCCTCTCTATCATTTCCTTTGTATTTTGAATATTCCTCAGCGTGCCTAGTTGTGTAATGACGTCTTATGTTTGCAAACTTTAATTCGCACAGATAATTTTTATCATAGCTTGCTATTGTTTTTGTTTATACGCCCACTAATAATTGTAAGGATTTTATATGAACTTGACATTATTTCCCTCTTTCTTTTTTAGCTCTTCTATGTGAGAGTTAAAGATAGTATAAATTAGCTACTTAAAAAGTTGGATCGGCTCTGCAACGAAACAACCCAAGGCGACTCCAAGGGGGAAAGGGTTAACAAATTAGATAAAAACAATGTAATCAATAAAACTTTATTGTCTAGAAAAAGGGTCTTGGAGGGTCAAAGAAAAAATTTCCAATTACAATTTTAAAGTATCTTATTTTAATTTTTTTAATTTCTTCGTTATCGCAACGGCGGGCCGAACTTGCACTCAAGTTGGGGCCACAAAATATCATTCAGCGGCCCGGGTTGGCCCACGGGCCGCGTGTTTGAGACCCCTGTCGTAAAAACAAAGTTTTTGACTATAAATCCCTTATATATGAGACATAACTAAAAGTATTGATTATGTTCAAACGCGACAAACATTTACAGACTGACACCGAGTGATATCCCCTGGCTTGAAAACTAGGGGAAGGGACGTGAGTGGGTGTCGACATCGACGGTCGGCGTCAACGCATCAACTCAACTCTCACGTGGAAGAAAAACAATAACAAACCGTGAATTGAGAATTACATATGTTGTCTAGAGATAAACTAAAAAATGCATTAATTTAATTACGGTACGTTTGATCGATCTGAAATTTTGATACAATGCATTGTTAGGTGACACCAGTCTATGTGCCAAATTTCAGCTCGATGGCATCACGGGAAGTGGGTCATTTTTTACTTTTGTTTTTTCGCTTGCCCGCGAACGACAGAGAGAGATCACGACAGAGTGAGAGAGATGACGACAGACAAGATTTCGAAGTTAATATAAGGGATTTAAAAATGGGTAAAACGGGGTTTTTAAAACCACGCTTTTATTCCATAGCACTAAAAATGGACAAAATAAATGATTCGTAAACGCTTCTTGATTTTCCTTGAATTTCTCATGTCTACATTGTTAAAAGTGTAGTATGACGAAGTAACAATAACGTAACAATAACCATTGCCTTGCCTTACATAAATCTGACGGAGTAACACAAGCCCTTGCCTTATACCAGTGTTTCTCAAATAGTGGGGCGCGCCCCCCAGGGGGGCGAGGCTCCCTGAAGGAGGGGGCGAAATGGTGTAATTATAACAATTTTATAGACAAATGATACTATTTACTGTCGCGCGGGGGCGCGAAACGTTTTCTTCTTCCTAGTGGTGGTGGGGGGCGTAACAGAAAATAATTGAGCAACACTGCCTTACACACATCTGACGGAGTTACACCAACCCTTGCCGTACACACAACTGCACAACGAAAACTTCACAATATCAAGGAATTCTGCCATCTTTAATTAAGGTCAACATTCAAGTCGGTGGTCGAGTGGCATGCGCGCTCGACTGGCGTACAGATGGGCACGGGTTCGAATCTCCGTGAAGGTATGGATTTGTTCCTGGGTCCAAGGTTGTCCCTGAGTCCACCCAGCCCCGAATGGGTACCCAACACTAGTTAGGCAAGCAAAGGCAGCTGGGCATTGCATGGAACCCTGCGTCACTTGCCAACAGACCGGCATGGTCTGTGGACGCAATAGTCTTCTGTATAGCTGGAGCATCTGTACAGACAAGACAAGCAAATCCATTGCGTGCATATCGTGCTCATTTTCTGCTTTCCTTATGTAAAGCATGGTGATAAATTTTGTCGGTATTGACAAAATGTCTGTTTTAAAAAGATCACATCCGTTTAATACTATGGATACGGTAATAAAAGTTGTTAACCTCATTCTTGGAGAGCGCTGATTGATGGCGGCGGATTATTTGAAATAGCGAAACGTTAACTTATCTGTTACAGACGCCCCTTTCATAGAGACGATTATTGCGTCCGACGCTTATCCATGGTTTATGTCTAGTCTTGCATTTTATTAGAGTTTTAAATTTTGATTAGAGTGTTGGTTTTCGTGGTTTGATCAGGCAACCCAATTCACGTCCGAATTCCAGACGTTAAGAACGAGAATTTTAAAGTTTTATGTTTGATTTGTTCTTGCATACGGAATAAGAAAAGTGTTTTCATCCCTATGTCTATCAGAGGATTGTATTAGGTTATCTTTGTACTGTATTTTTATTCAGTAAAAATAGAGAACTTGAGTGATTACAATGTTCTGTTCCCTTTAAGATTTTATTACCGAGATGAAGTCGTGTGAGTAGTAAGTGGTAATTTGGTTTATGTCTGTCCGCAATGGACAATTAATGCAATAAGGAATGTAAACAGAGTGGATGAAAATAATGAAATATGCAAGTGGAAGACAGACATTAAAATTTTTTTATTTACTTCCAATGAAGGTCATCAAAAAGACAAAGATATCTACAAATATCTGGCATACAAAGATAGCTACACATATCTGGCATACAAAGATAGCTACACATATCTGGCATACAAAGATAGCTACATATATCTGGTAGACAAAGATGGCTAAACATATCTGGTAGACAAAGATAACTACACATATCTGGTAGACAAAGATAGCTACACATATCTGGTAGACAAAGATAGCTACACATATCTGGCATACAAAGATAGCTACACATATCTGGCATACAAAGATAGCTACACATATCTGGCATACAAAGATAGCTACACATATCTGGTAGACAAAGATAGCTACACAAAGCTGGCATACAAAGATAGCTACACATATCTGGTAGACAAAGATAACTACACATATCTGGCATACAAAGTTAACTACACATATCTGGTAGACAAAGATAGCTACACATATCCGGTAGACAAAGATAACTACACATATGTGGCACACAAAGATAGCTACACATATCTGGTAGACAAAGATAACTACACATATGTGGCATACAAAGATAGCTACACATATCTGGTAGACAAAGATAGCTACACATATCTGGAAGACAACGATAGCTACACATATCTGGCATACAAAGATAGCTACACATATCTGGCATACAAAGATAGCTACACATATCTGGCATACAAAGATAGCTACACATATCTGGCATACAAAGATAGCTACACATATCTGGTAGACAAAGATAGCTACACATATCCGGTAGACAAAGATAACTACACATATGTGGCATACAAAGATAGCTACACATATCTGGTAGACAAAGATAGCTACACATATCTGGAAGAAAATGATAGCTACACATATCTGGCATACAAAGATAGCTACACATATCTGGCATACAAAGATAGCTACACATATCTGGCATACAAAGATAGCTACACATATCTGGTAGACAAAGATAGTTACACATATCTGGTAGACAAAGATAGCTACACATATCTGGCATACAAAGATAGCTACACATATCTGGCATACAAAGATAGCTACACATATCTGGCATACAAAGATAGCTACACATATCTGGTAGACAAAGATAGCTACACATATCTGGTAGACAATGATAACTACACATATCTGGTAAACAAAGATAACTACACATATCTGGTAGACAAAGATAGCTACACATAACTAGTAGACAAAGATAACTACACATATGTGGCATACAAAGATAACTACACATATCTGGTAGACAAAGAAAGCTACACCTATCTGGTAGACAAAGATAGATACACATATCTGGCATACAAAGATAGCTACACATATCTGGTAGACAAAGATAGCTACACATATCTGGCCTACAAAGATACCTACACATATCTGTCATACAAAGATAGCTACACATATCTGGTAGATAAAGATAGCTACACATATCTGGCATACAAAGATAGCTACACATATCTGGCATACAAAGATAGCTACACATATCTGGCATACAAAGATAGCTACACATATCTGGTAGACAAAGATAGCTACACATATCTGGTATATAAAGATAGCTACACATATCTGGCATACAAAGATAGCTACACATATCTGGTAGACAAAAATAGCTACACATATCTGGTAGACAAAGATAGCTACACATATCTGGCATACAATGATAGCTACACATATCTGGTACACAAAGATAGTTACACATATCTGGTAGACAAAGATAACTACAAATATCTGGCATACAAAGATAGCTACACATATCTGGTAGATAAAGATAGCTAAACATATCTGGTAGACAAAGATAACTATACATATCTGGTAGACAACGATAGCTACACATATCTGGTAGACAAAGATAGCTACACATATCTGGAAGAAAATGATAGCTACACATATCTGGCATACAAAGATAGCTACACATATCTGGCATACAAAGATAGCTACACATATCTGGCATACAAAGATAGCTACACATATCTGGCATACAAAGATAGCTACACATATCTGGTAGACAAAGATAGTTACACATATCTGGTAGACAAAGATAGCTACACATATCTGGCATACAAAGATAGCTACACATATCTGGCATACAAAGATAGCTACACATATCTGGCATACAAAGATAGCTACACATATCTGGTAGACAAAGATAGCTACACATATCTGGTAGACAATGATAACTACACATATCTGGTAAACAAAGATAACTACACATATCTGGTAGACAAAGATAGCTACACATAACTGGTAGACAAAGATAACTACACATATGTGGCATACAAAGATAACTACACATATCTGGTAGACAAAGAAAGCTACACCTATCTGGTAGACAAAGATAGATACACATATCTGGCATACAAAGATAGCTACACATATCTGGTAGACAAAGATAGCTACACATATCTGGCCTACAAAGATACCTACACATATCTGTCATACAAAGATAGCTACACATATCTGGTAGATAAAGATAGCTACACATATCTGGTAGACAAAGATAGCTACACATATCTGGCATACAAAGATAGCTACACATATCTGGCATACAAAGATAGCTACACATATCTGGTAGACAAAGATAGCTACACATATCTGGTATATAAAGATAGCTACACATATCTGGCATACAAAGATAGCTACACATATCTGGCATACAAAGATAGCTACACATATCTGGCATACAAAGATAGCTACACATATCTGGCATACAAAGATAGCTACACATATCTGGCATACAAAGATAGCTACACATATCTGGCATACAAAGATAGCTACACCTATCTGGTAGACAAAGATAGATACACATATCTGGCATACAAAGATAGCTACACATATCTGGTAGACAAAGATAGCTACACATATCTGGCATACAAAGATACCTACACATATCTGTCATACAAAGATAGCTACACATATCTGGTAGACAAAGATAGCTACACATATCTGGTATATAAAGATAGCTACACATATCTGGCATACAAAGATAGCTACACATATCTGGTAGACAAAAATAGCTACACATATCTGGTAGACAAAGATAGCTACACATATCTGGCATACAATGATAGCTACACATATCTGGTAGACAAAGATAGTTACACATATCTGGTAGACAAAGATAACTACAAATATCTGGCATACAAAGATAGCTACACATATCTGGTAGATAAAGATAGCTAAACATATCGTGTAGACAAAGATAACTATACATATCTGGTAGACAACGATAGCTACACATATCTGGTAGACAAAGATAGCTACACATATCTGGAAGAAAATGATAGCTACACATATCTGGCATACAAAGATAGCTACACATATCTGGCATACAAAGATAGCTACACCTATCTGGTAGACAAAGATAGCTACACAAAGCTGGCATACAAAGATAGCTACACATATCTGGTAGACAAAGATAGCTACACATATCCGGTAGACAAAGATAACTACACATATGTGGCATACAAAGATAGCTACACATATCTGGTAGACAAAGATAGCTACACATATCTGGAAGAAAATGATAGCTACACATATCTGGCATACAAAGATAGCTACACATATCTGGCATACAAAGATAGCTACACATATCTGGTAGACAAAGATAGTTACACATATCTGGTAGACAAAGATAGCTACACATATCTGGCATACAAAGATAGCTACACATATCTGGCATACAAAGATAGCTACACATATCTGGCATACAAAGATAGCTACACATATCTGGTAGACAAAGATAGCTACACATATCTGGTAGACAATGATAACTACACATATCTGGTAGACAAAGATAGCTACACATATCTGGCATACAAAGATAGCTACACATATCTGGCATACAAAGATAGATACACATATCTTGCATACAAAGATAGCTACACATATCTTGCATACAAAGATAGCTACACATATCTGGTAAACAAAGATAACTACACATATCTGGTAGACAAAGATAGCTACACATAACTGGTAGACAAAGATAACTACACATATGTGGCATACAAAGATAACTACACATATCTGGTAGACAAAGAAAGCTACACCTATCTGGTAGACAAAGATAGATACACATATCTGGCATACAAAGATAGCTACACATATCTGGTAGACAAAGATAGCTACACATATCTGGCCTACAAAGATACCTACACATATCTGTCATACAAAGATAGCTACACATATCTGGTAGATAAAGATAGCTACACATATCTGGCATACAAAGATAGCTACACATATCTGGCATACAAAGATAGCTACACATATCTGGCATACAAAGATAGCTACACATATCTGGTAGACAAAGATAGCTACACATATCTGGTAGACAATGATAACTACACATATCTGGTAAACAAAGATAACTACACATATCTGGTAGACAAAGATAGCTACACATAACTGGTAGACAAAGATAACTACACATATGTGGCATACAAAGATAACTACACATATCTGGTAGACAAAGAAAGCTACACCTATCTGGTAGACAAAGATAGATACACATATCTGGCATACAAAGATAGCTACACATATCTGGTAGACAAAGATAGCTACACATATCTGGCCTACAAAGATACCTACACATATCTGTCATACAAAGATAGCTACACATATCTGGTAGATAAAGATAGCTACACATATCTGGCATACAAAGATAGCTACACATATCTGGCATACAAAGATAGCTACACATATCTGGCATACAAAGATAGCTACACATATCTGGTAGACAAAGATAGCTACACATAACTGGTAGACAAAGATAACTACACATATGTGGCATACAAAGATAACTACACATATCTGGTAGACAAAGAAAGCTACACCTATCTGGTAGACAAAGATAGATACACATATCTGGCATACAAAGATAGCTACACATATCTGGTAGACAAAGATAGCTACACATATCTGGCCTACAAAGATACCTACACATATCTGTCATACAAAGATAGCTACACATATCTGGTAGATAAAGATAGCTACACATATCTGGCATACAAAGATAGCTACACATATCTGGCATACAAAGATAGCTACACATATCTGGCATACAAAGATAGCTACACATATCTGGTAGACAAAGATAGCTACACATATCTGGTATATAAAGATAGCTACACATATCTGGCATACAAAGATAGCTACACATATCTGGCATACAAAGATAGCTACACATATCTGGCATACAAAGATAGCTACACATATCTGGCATACAAAGATAGCTACACATATCTGGCATACAAAGATAGCTACACATATCTGGCATACAAAGATAGCTACACCTATCTGGTAGACAAAGATAGATACACATATCTGGCATACAAAGATAGCTACACATATCTGGTAGACAAAGATAGCTACACATATCTGGCATACAAAGATACCTACACATATCTGTCATACAAAGATAGCTACACATATCTGGTAGACAAAGATAGCTACACATATCTGGTATATAAAGATAGCTACACATATCTGGCATACAAAGATAGCTACACATATCTGGTAGACAAAAATAGCTACACATATCTGGTAGACAAAGATAGCTACACATATCTGGCATACAATGATAGCTACACATATCTGGTAGACAAAGATAGTTACACATATCTGGTAGACAAAGATAACTACAAATATCTGGCATACAAAGATAGCTACACATATCTGGTAGATAAAGATAGCTAAACATATCGTGTAGACAAAGATAACTATACATATCTGGTAGACAACGATAGCTACACATATCTGGTAGACAAAGATAGCTACACATATCTGGAAGAAAATGATAGCTACACATATCTGGCATACAAAGATAGCTACACATATCTGGCATACAAAGATAGCTACACCTATCTGGTAGACAAAGATAGCTACACAAAGCTGGCATACAAAGATAGCTACACATATCTGGTAGACAAAGATAGCTACACATATCCGGTAGACAAAGATAACTACACATATGTGGCATACAAAGATAGCTACACATATCTGGTAGACAAAGATAGCTACACATATCTGGAAGAAAATGATAGCTACACATATCTGGCATACAAAGATAGCTACACATATCTGGCATACAAAGATAGCTACACATATCTGGTAGACAAAGATAGTTACACATATCTGGTAGACAAAGATAGCTACACATATCTGGCATACAAAGATAGCTACACATATCTGGCATACAAAGATAGCTACACATATCTGGCATACAAAGATAGCTACACATATCTGGTAGACAAAGATAGCTACACATATCTGGTAGACAATGATAACTACACATATCTGGTAGACAAAGATAGCTACACATATCTGGCATACAAAGATAGCTACACATATCTGGCATACAAAGATAGATACACATATCTTGCATACAAAGATAGCTACACATATCTTGCATACAAAGATAGCTACACATATCTGGTAAACAAAGATAACTACACATATCTGGTAGACAAAGATAGCTACACATAACTGGTAGACAAAGATAACTACACATATGTGGCATACAAAGATAACTACACATATCTGGTAGACAAAGAAAGCTACAACTATCTGGTAGACAAAGATAGATACACATATCTGGCATACAAAGATAGCTACACATATCTGGTAGACAAAGATAGCTACACATATCTGGCCTACAAAGATACCTACACATATCTGTCATACAAAGATAGCTACACATATCTGGTAGATAAAGATAGCTACACATATCTGGCATACAAAGATAGCTACACATATCTGGCATACAAAGATAGCTACACAGATCTGGCATACAAAGATAGCTACACATATCTGGTAGACAAAGATAGCTACACATATCTGGTATATAAAGATAGCTACACATATCTGGCATACAAAGATAGCTACACATATCTGGTAGACAAAAATAGCTACACATATCTGGTAGACAAAGATAGCTACACATATCTGGCATACAATGATAGCTACACATATCTGGTAGACAAAGATAGTTACACATATCTGGTAGACAAAGATAACTACAAATATCTGGCATACAAAGATAGCTACACATATCTGGTAGATAAAAATAGCTAAACATATCTGGTAGACAAAGATAACTATACATATCTGGTAGACAACGATAGCTACACATATCTGGTAGACAAAGATAGCTACACATATCTGGAAGAAAATGATAGCTACACATATCTGGCATACAAAGATAGCTACACATATCTGGCATACAAAGATAGCTACACATATCTGGCATACAAAGATAGCTACACATATCTGGCATACAAAGATAGCTACACATATCTGGTAGACAAAGATAGTTACACATATCTGGTAGACAAAGATAGCTACACATATCTGGCATACAAAGATAGCTACACATATCTGGCATACAAAGATAGCTACACATATCTGGCATACAAAGATAGCTACACATATCTGGTAGACAAAGATAGCTACACATATCTGGTAGACAATGATAACTACACATATCTGGTAAACAAAGATAACTACACATATCTGGTAGACAAAGATAGCTACACATAACTGGTAGACAAAGATAACTACACATATGTGGCATACAAAGATAACTACACATATCTGGTAGACAAAGAAAGCTACACCTATCTGGTAGACAAAGATAGATACACATATCTGGCATACAAAGATAGCTACACATATCTGGTAGACAAAGATAGCTACACATATCTGGCCTACAAAGATACCTACACATATCTGTCATACAAAGATAGCTACACATATCTGGTAGATAAAGATAGCTACACATATCTGGTAGACAAAGATAGCTACACATATCTGGCATACAAAGATAGCTACACATATCTGGCATACAAAGATAGCTACACATATCTGGTAGACAAAGATAGCTACACATATCTGGTATATAAAGATAGCTACACATATCTGGCATACAAAGATAGCTACACATATCTGGCATACAAAGATAGCTACACATATCTGGCATACAAAGATTGCTACACATATCTGGCATACAAAGATAGCTACACATATCTGGCATACAAAGATAGCTACACATATCTGGCATACAAAGATAGCTACACCTATCTGGTAGACAAAGATAGATACACATATCTGGCATACAAAGATAGCTACACATATCTGGTAGACAAAGATAGCTACACATATCTGGCATACAAAGATACCTACACATATCTGTCATACAAAGATAGCTACACATATCTGGTAGATAAAGATAGCTACACATATCTGGCATACAAAGATAGCTACACATATCTGGCATACAAAGATAGCTACACATATCTGGCATACAAAGATAGCTACACATATCTGGTAGACAAAGATAGCTACACATATCTGGTATATAAAGATAGCTACACATATCTGGCATACAAAGATAGCTACACATATCTGGCATACAAAGATAGCTACACATATCTGGCATACAAAGATAGCTACACATATCTGGCATACAAAGATAGCTACACATATCTGGCATACAAAGATAGCTACACATATCTGGCATACAAAGATAGCTACACATATCTGGTAGACAAAGATAGCTACACATATCTGGTAGACAAAAATAGCTACACATATCTGGTAGACAAAGATAGCTACACATATCTGGCATACAAAGATAGCTACACATATCTGGCATACAAAGATAGCTACACATATCTGGCATACAATGATAGCTACACATATCTGGCATACAAAGATAGCTACACATATCTGGCATACAAAGATAGCTACACATATCTGGTAGATAAAGATAGCTACACATATCTGGCATACAAAGATAGCTACACATATCTGGCATACAAAGATAGCTACACATATCTGGCATACAAAGATAGCTACACATATCTGGTAGACAAAGATAGCTACACATATCTGGTATATAAAGATAGCTACACATATCTGGCATACAAAGATAGCTACACATATCTGGCATACAAAGATAGCTACACATATCTGGCATACAAAGATAGCTACACATATCTGGCATACAAAGATAGCTACACATATCTGGCATACAAAGATAGCTACACATATCTGGCATACAAAGATAGCTACACCTATCTGGTAGACAAAGATAGATACACATATCTGGCATACAAAGATAGCTACACATATCTGGTAGACAAAGATAGCTACACATATCTGGCATACAAAGATACCTACACATATCTGTCATACAAAGATAGCTACACATATCTGGTAGACAAAGATAGCTACACATATCTGGTATATAAAGATAGCTACACATATCTGGCATACAAAGATAGCTACACATATCTGGTAGACAAAAATAGCTACACATATCTGGTAGACAAAGATAGCTACACATATCTGGCATACAATGATAGCTACACATATCTGGTAGACAAAGATAGTTACACATATCTGGTAGACAAAGATAACTACAAATATCTGGCATACAAAGATAGCTACACATATCTGGTAGATAAAGATAGCTAAACATATCTGGTAGACAAAGATAACTATACATATCTGGTAGACAACGATAGCTACACATATCTGGTAGACAAAGATAGCTACACATATCTGGAAGAAAATGATAGCTACACATATCTGGCATACAAAGATAGCTACACATATCTGGCATACAAAGATAGCTACACCTATCTGGTAGACAAAGATAGCTACACAAAGCTGGCATACAAAGATAGCTACACATATCTGGTAGACAAAGATAGCTACACATATCCGGTAGACAAAGATAACTACACATATGTGGCATACAAAGATAGCTACACATATCTGGTAGACAAAGATAGCTACACATATCTGGAAGAAAATGATAGCTACACATATCTGGCATACAAAGATAGCTACACATATCTGGCATACAAAGATAGCTACACATATCTGGTAGACAAAGATAGTTACACATATCTGGTAGACAAAGATAGCTACACATATCTGGCATACAAAGATAGCTACACATATCTGGCATACAAAGATAGCTACACATATCTGGCATACAAAGATAGCTACACATATCTGGTAGACAAAGATAGCTACACATATCTGGTAGACAATGATAACTACACATATCTGGTAGACAAAGATAGCTACACATATCTGGCATACAAAGATAGCTACACATATCTGGCATACAAAGATAGATACACATATCTTGCATACAAAGATAGCTACACATATCTTGCATACAAAGATAGCTACACATATCTGGTAAACAAAGATAACTACACATATCTGGTAGACAAAGATAGCTACACATAACTGGTAGACAAAGATAACTACACATATGTGGCATACAAAGATAACTACACATATCTGGTAGACAAAGAAAGCTACACCTATCTGGTAGACAAAGATAGATACACATATCTGGCATACAAAGATAGCTACACATATCTGGTAGACAAAGATAGCTACACATATCTGGCCTACAAAGATACCTACACATATCTGTCATACAAAGATAGCTACACATATCTGGTAGATAAAGATAGCTACACATATCTGGCATACAAAGATAGCTACACATATCTGGCATACAAAGATAGCTACACATATCTGGCATACAAAGATAGCTACACATATCTGGTAGACAAAGATAGCTACACATATCTGGTATATAAAGATAGCTACACATATCTGGCATACAAAGATAGCTACACATATCTGGTAGACAAAAATAGCTACACATATCTGGTAGACAAAGATAGCTACACATATCTGGCATACAATGATAGCTACACATATCTGGTAGACAAAGATAGTTACACATATCTGGTAGACAAAGATAACTACAAATATCTGGCATACAAAGATAGCTACACATATCTGGTAGATAAAGATAGCTAAACATATCTGGTAGACAAAGATAACTATACATATCTGGTAGACAACGATAGCTACACATATCTGGTAGACAAAGATAGCTACACATATCTGGAAGAAAATGATAGCTACACATATCTGGCATACAAAGATAGCTACACATATCTGGCATACAAAGATAGCTACACATATCTGGCATACAAAGATAGCTACACATATCTGGCATACAAAGATAGCTACACATATCTGGTAGACAAAGATAGTTACACATATCTGGTAGACAAAGATAGCTACACATATCTGGCATACAAAGATAGCTACACATATCTGGCATACAAAGATAGCTACACATATCTGGCATACAAAGATAGCTACACATATCTGGTAGACAAAGATAGCTACACATATCTGGTAGACAATGATAACTACACATATCTGGTAAACAAAGATAACTACACATATCTGGTAGACAAAGATAGCTACACATAACTGGTAGACAAAGATAACTACACATATGTGGCATACAAAGATAACTACACATATCTGGTAGACAAAGAAAGCTACACCTATCTGGTAGACAAAGATAGATACACATATCTGGCATACAAAGATAGCTACACATATCTGGTAGACAAAGATAGCTACACATATCTGGCCTACAAAGATACCTACACATATCTGTCATACAAAGATAGCTACACATATCTGGTAGATAAAGATAGCTACACATATCTGGCATACAAAGATAGCTACACATATCTGGCATACAAAGATAGCTACACATATCTGGCATACAAAGATAGCTACACATATCTGGTAGACAAAGATAGCTACACATATCTGGTATATAAAGATAGCTACACATATCTGGCATACAAAGATAGCTACACATATCTGGCATACAAAGATAGCTACACATATCTGGCATACAAAGATAGCTACACATATCTGGCATACAAAGATAGCTACACATATCTGGCATACAAAGATAGCTACACATATCTGGCATACAAAGATAGCTACACCTATCTGGTAGACAAAGATAGATACACATATCTGGCATACAAAGATAGCTACACATATCTGGTAGACAAAGATAGCTACACATATCTGGCATACAAAGATACCTACACATATCTGTCATACAAAGATAGCTACACATATCTGGTAGATAAAGATAGCTACACATATCTGGCATACAAAGATAGCTACACATATCTGGCATACAAAGATAGCTACACATATCTGGCATACAAAGATAGCTACACATATCTGGTAGACAAAGATAGCTACACATATCTGGTATATAAAGATAGCTACACATATCTGGCATACAAAGATAGCTACACATATCTGGCATACAAAGATAGCTACACATATCTGGCATACAAAGATAGCTACACATATCTGGCATACAAAGATAGCTACACATATCTGGCATACAAAGATAGCTACACATATCTGGCATACAAAGATAGCTACACATATCTGGTAGACAAAGATAGCTACACATATCTGGTAGACAAAAATAGCTACACATATCTGGTAGACAAAGATAGCTACACATATCTGGCATACAAAGATAGCTACACATATCTGGCATACAAAGATAGCTACACATATCTGGCATACAATGATAGCTACACATATCTGGCATACAAAGATAGCTACACATATCTGGCATACAAAGATAGCTACACATATCTGGTAGATAAAGATAGCTACACATATCTGGTAGACAAAGATAGCTACACATATCTGGTAGACAAAGATAGCTACACATATCTGGTAGACAAAGATAGCTACACATATCAGGCATACAAAGATAGCTACACATATCTGGTAGACAAAGATAGCTACACATATCTGGTAGATAAAGATAGCTACACATATCTGGTAGATAAAGATAACTATACATATCTGGTAGACAAAGATAACTATACATATCTGGTAGACAACGATAGCTACACATATCTGGTAGACAAAGATAGCTACACATATCTGGTAGACAAAGATAGCTACACATATCTGGTAGACAAAGATAGCTACACATATCTTGCATACAAAGATAGCTACACATATCTGGTAGACAAAGATAGCTACACATATCTGGTAGACAAAGATAGCTACACATATCTGGTAGACAAAGATAGCTACACATATCAGGCATACAAAGATAGCTACACATATCTGGTAGACAAAGATAGCTACACATATCTGGTAGATAAAGATAGCTACACATATCTGGTAGACAAAGATAGCTACACATATCTGGTAGACAAAGATAGCTACACATATCTGGTCGACAAAGATAGCTACACATATCAGGCATACAAAGATAGCTACACATATCTGGTAGACAAAGATAGCTACACATATCTGGTAGATAAAGATAGCTACACATATCTGGTAGACAAAGATAGCTACACATATCTGGTAGACAAAGATAGCTACACATATCAGGCATACAAAGATAGCTACACATATCTGGCATACAAAGATAGCTACACATATCTGGCATACAAAGATAGCTACACATATGTGGTAGACAAAGATACCTACACATATCTGGCATAGATTGGCTGTCATCTGTGCCACTTTTCATGATCGTGTGTGATCGTACTCTAAACTTTCATTTGTAAACAATAGACAATTAGGAAGTTGAAGAGTGGGGGGTGGTGGTGGTGGTAGGGATGTGACCTACTATTTCTATGCTTAAGCGAAACTTGAAGGATTTGCTCCACTCCCGGAAAATTTATCCACGTAGCTGGACACGTCGCGTTGGATTAGGATCTAATTAACGAGGTCACCGAGGATGTCACATCCACTTTACGGTAATCCATTCACCCGGGGCAGAGGCGTCACTAGGAGGGTGCGGACCGCACCGGGTGACGCCAAAATATAAAACTATGTATGTTCCCGTTATTTGGCAGACTCGAAGCCGGTCTATGGGGTAAGTCGTGTGTGTGGGGGGGGGGCAGAGGGGCGTGACATCATGAGTTACCGCACCGGGAGACAACAACCCTCGTGACGCCTCTGACTTGGGGGCTCATTCAATGTTTGCATTTAACAGAAAATGTTTTGTTGTCTGGTAAAGGGTTGGGACAGGGGCTCTAACTCTAAACATTTATAGGACCCACGTGTTATAGTATAGCTATAGGATTTAAGTTATGGGGCGAGTGGTCATTGAGTCTATACTTCACAGCGCTGTTTTAACACGGCGTGTTTAATAGACGCTTTGGATCTTTACAAATCTAAACTTTCAACTATTTAGCATTGAATGAGGTTGACATTTTGTGTGCATCCATTGTTGTTAACAAGGACACAATGATTTTTCATAGCTAAAAAGTTCTAGATTTAGGTGGATGAACTAGAACAATGCTTCTCGAAGTGGTGGTCCGCGGACCGGTGCGGGCCGGTCCGCAGAATTTCTAAAAAAAAGGACAGAAAAAATTGTCAGTTCAGGGAAAATAGTGCGCCAGTCCCTGGTGCAATGGAAAAATTTCCTGCCGGTCCGCCATACTAAAAAGTTTGAGAAGCACTGAACTAGAAGACTACACTCAAGTGACAACCAGGTCTTGTCTTCGCTTTGTGTTGCTGGGGTAACTTGCAGATGGTCAGTGTAAACCTACAGATCGGGCAGGGGGTGGCCGCATATCCAGATATCCGCATAAAATTATCCTTATTTGCCAAATGCTTATGGCAGATCCAGATATCAATGTAGTTAAGAATTATGTGAAATAAAATTAAATTAATTGAATAAAAGAACAGTTTTTATTAGGGTTGTTAACGGTTTACCGGTCCTGAGATTGGGGCCGGTCCTGTTATAACCGTAACTTCAATTAGTCGATAGAAGCCTAATATCCGGATTTCATTTTTAAAAAATATTTTATAAAAAAAAGGTTTTGTTTTGTTACGTCAGCATACGAGAGAAAACACGCGAACGAGCGCCTTCTTATTATTCCGGTATATAAATAGTATACACGCCATCACTATTACAGGAGTTCGGCTGGTGAACGATTTTTAAAAAAAATTCGCCGTGATGTCAAAATGTGAATAACGGCCAAGACCGCGAGTGTTGCTTATTGAAAATAATTTAACTAACAGCATATTAAACTTAAATCGTCTGAATAAAATAACAGTTTTTATTATGGCTTTAGATCACAACTTCTTGTACATCACACTACACACTCAGTATAAGACTGTTCGCATGTTACACACTACACAGTTCGTTGAACTTCGTTCATTCAATTCATTGTAAAATGTTCATCGTTGACAGTGTCACAAACTTTCATTGTAGATAGCAGTTACTCTCCATATGTTGGATAATAGATATTAAATACTAAATGAAAGTAGTAAAGTACATCACCCTTAACTCTAACACTAAAATCCGGCAAAAATTAGGGCCAAACTAACCGGATCCGGCAAATAGTAAAAAAAACATATCCGGCCACCCCCTACCTACAGACCATAATGATTTGTATGTTTGGCATCTGGGTAGTCTAAGTCTAAGGTGTATGAAGTTTTGGTTCATATTGAGATGGAAGGTAGAGATCCCTCAAAGGGGTCACGTTGAACTGATCTTGGTGTGCTATAATAAACTGATCTTGGTGTGCTATAATGAACTGATCTTGGTGTGCTATAATGAACTGATCTTGGTGTGCTATCTTATATGGTCTCACCAAGAATTTGGTCAAAATTAATATGTACGACTTCACAATAAAACACCTAATGATAGCATCACAGGAAGTGGGTCATTTTTGACTTTTGTTTTTCTGCCCGCCCGACCAAGACAGAGACGACGGTGAAGTTAGGGGATTTAATTAAACAACCCGCAAAAACAAAGTTTTTGACTATAAATCTCTTATATATAAGACAAACTAAAATTATTGATTGTGCAATATAATATGCACAGCGCATCAAACATTTACAGACTGAAACCCCCTAGCTATAAAAAACGTGATGTGATCATCGCTGGCTTGAGTGAACTCCAGTGACACGTGGATGTCAACAATTAAATTGAGATAAACTAAAAATGAATTTATTTAATTACGATACATTCAATCAATCTGAAATTTTGATACAATGCAATTTTAGGTGACACGAGTCTATGTGCAAAATTTCCGCTCGATAGCATCACGGGAAGTGTGTCATTTTTTACTTCTGTTTTTCCTCCCGCCCACGACAGACAGAGAGACAAGATGGTGAAGTTAATATAAATATAAGGGATTTAAAAAAGGAAGCACTCAGATTTTTTTAATTCATTTTTTTTTATTGAATCAGTTTTAAAAAAGTTCAATTTGTTATCTGGTTTTGTTTCTTTTCTTATCATTCAGAGAAGTCTGAGATTCAGTGAAATTGTTCTCTCACAGGAGCACAGTTCATTGTTTATTCAACAATTTAAATCCTTTACAAAAATACACACATACAAATTATAAATGTATGAACACCCCATTTATTGCTCATTAAGTCTTGCTGGTTAACATTGGTGCTGACCTGGGAACTGACCCTAACTTTTCAGAGATGACCACCCACAAACAAGATTCCAAACATACACTTGACACTACAACCTAAGGAAGAAGATATTTTTAATTAACACATTCCCCTGGTCGTTAGTGGTGGCTAAAAACTTCACTTGACCTTAGTCCGTCATGGACTGGAAAGGGAACAGGGGTCAGTTAAAAAATGAATTTAACTGTGACACTATCTCTTGATTCCCAGTTGGGAAGTTTAAGACTTCATGTGGCTCAGCTGTAGTAACTACAAGTGGTCATGTGTAGGAACAAATCAAAAGTTATTTATTGAAACTCATTAAAAAAAATAATAAAAAAATTAAGATTATTTTTAAATTTTGAATGCTCTTTTAAACTTTGTAGATTGCATAATCAGTGAGGTCGTAAACTTTGGTGAATTATAATTTATTGCATAAATTAAAATACCAAATCAGATCCAATCCAATAAATAGTAATGATGCTAATTATATAAACTTTCATAACAAATGCACATAGTCCTCACAGAGGTCTTCCTTACTCTCTGACTTAATGTTCAAGAAATAGTTGACTTTTATACAAGGATCTAATATCAGCTTTAGGGGCAGAAGATTATTTCAACTTTGATATGAAGCAGGTTTGAATGTCTTAAACACAAGCTCAATCTACTTAAAAATGTCCATTAACAAGAACATTATTTCACTTGTACCAGAGCACCCAGAGTTGCTTCCCTTTAACAGGCTGTGTGTCCCTTGAAAAACCGAAGTACAGTATGTTCTTTACTCCAACTTGATAACAGGAACTAGAAATCAATCTTCAATGTTATCAAAACATTTACCAAACTAATCTCAATAAAAAGCTCTACTACAAAACGCACTTTATTCTATGTGTGTATTCGTTGACCCTTGTTACATATTTGAAGAGCTCAAGGAAAGAAACGGCTATGTCACTTTTTTTTGTATTTGTAGTTTTGAGATATTCAAATTTAAAATTATTAAAATATATTACAAAATTAACTAAATGGATCTGAATTTTTAATAGAGTTACAAATGTTATTTTTTCAAAAAACCTTTTCAGAGCATTCTATTTTTGGCCTCTTTCAGATATAGGGGATACCAAAAAATTTAAAAAATGTCACATAGCTGTTTCTTCCCTTGAGGTCTTCATTTTGTACACAGCCCTATTGGGTACATCGGTGGAAACCCTATGGGCTAGATCAGTCGACCCTGTCAAGGACAATCCTGTTGGCCAGTTTGGTGGTTTTCATCGATTTCATTTGTTCAGGGATTTTTTACTGTACTTCCGGACAAAAGCAGCCACATCAAACTTGCGCTTGCAGCCTTCGTAGTTCATGTACCGAATCTTTCCAAACACGGCCCTCTCTGCCCAGCCTTGGTCATGTATGCCACATATTGACCACATACAACCTGCGCTCAATCATCACATGTGGGGAGAAAAAAAATAGTATAAATCTTCACTTTTCACAATCATTCTGAGTTACACAGTGTTTTTAAGTATTTATTTCAAAGGGAAAAGAAATGACCATGGCAATATATGATTCATGATGCATTCTGTTTCAAAAGTATCATTTACAAAATATTTTTAAAAAAATAACAGCAATCTTAATTGATCGCAAACCAAAATAGTGTAGAATGGGGATGTAAACCAACGTATTACAAGAATTACTGTTTTCTGTAATGCTACAACATAAACACAGAATTTGTCAAAGATGGGAATCATGGTCCTTTGAAATACTAACATACATAGTCATTGGAATATCTGCTATCTAAGTTGTACCTGTCGTTCAGGTAAATACTAACCTACATAGCCATTAGGATCTCTGCCATCTAAGTTGTACCTGTCGTTCAGGTAAATACTTACCTACATAGCCATTAGGATCTCTGCCATCTAAGTTGTATTTGTCGTTCAGGTAAATAGCATCAGCCAAGGCATCTTCTGGTGACTTTGTCCATTCCAGAATTTTCTTAGCCCAGTACATACGCAGGAAGCCGTGCATTTTCCCTTCTGTGACCAGTTGGATCTGCAAGTGGCATAATGATAGACATCAGAAAATAGACTCTATGTCTTGATAAAAATTCAAGTTTCAAATTTAACAAATCTAACAAGCTTTTCAAATTTAAGTGACTAAATGCATCAAGCTTAATTTTATTTCTTCCTTAAAATCTAAAAAACTTGACATTCCACAAAAGTATTTCAAAAATTACATTAGTAGAATTAAATCTTCAGATTACAAGTTTGCTGGTATAGTAATTAATCTTTTGAGCTCTCCATGGTAAACTGGTTGAAAATAATTTTGTAGTGAAATATTTCTTTTTTTTTCAATGCCATTAAGACAAACTGATATAACTGACAACCCTACCAACACGAGTTACAGAATACAGTCGAAACCGCTTAAGTCGACGGCGTTGGGGTATGAAAAATGGCGTCGACATAACCGATGATCGAGTTAAAACGAAAACCAATATGGCGGCAAAATATTAACATGTGCTTGAAATTTCTTTATGTACATGATTAATTAGTTAGCGTTAATTAGTGATGGGATGATTAATCGGAATCGTATCGGAACCCTAATATTTCTTCACTCTTTCCTAAGGTTGTAATGACCGTTCGTTTTTAAGGACCGTTTAAAATTTAAATATAACCATGGTTCCCACTCAGGAAAACGGGAAAAAGTCGGGAATTCTTAAAAATAAATTCTCGGCCTTGAAAGTCGGGAAAAGTTATGACTAATAGGGAATTTATATATATATATATACATATATATACACATGTATATATATTTATGCCGAAGTAAAGGACTTTGATTACGTCTCTATTATGTTTCGATTCCATTTAATGAAAAATAAGTTACCAGTTTATAATTGTCTGCGCATGCGCCAAAAGGTCAAAGTTTACGCTTCGCCGTGTCACATTCGCGTTTGCAGTCGTATCAGCGAATTTAAAATACAAATAAACAAATCAATATGGTTATTTTAAGTTTACTGCTTTTGACGTGCAGGATATCTGTTACTTAACTATCAGAACGTTCTCGAATTTCCTCAGTCAGTCAAACTTGTAATATAAATAAAACTATTGTGGCCTTGACCGTTGAAGTTGATCACAGCACGCTGTGGGCTGTGTGTACTGTGTTAGAGTTAGATCTCGGCCGGCAAATAAGTCTAAGCGATTTTTTAAAAAAAATCATTCCTTTTCAGAAATGATTTCATTTCATCGTCACGCGCGTGTTAGTGTCACAGTCACGTATCTTACTGGTAACAACAACAAACTTTTAAAAGAATAATAATTTATTCATTTTTTATTTAATGATATAAAAACCACCGTCTATTCTCGATACAAACCTTTATTTTCATTTCTAAAGATATTCGTTTATCTTTAAAAATAAAATGATTAATGCATCAGAAAATGAATTAAGTTTAATAATAATATTACACGCACTGCGAAATAATGACGATTCACGACCTCTAACGCGATTGTCCAGTACCTCGGGTGAATACATACTCCATGGATACACGTCGAATTATAATTCACACACGCAAAACAACACAATAGCCGGAATTCTCGAAGAAAAACGAGATGTCAACACTGTTTTGAACTAAAAATGACAGAGTGCATTCCTAGGTCAACCGACGAAAATCGAGCTAAGCAAGTAAAGTTGCAAATTTGGCCCTCTTTTGTGCTCGAGGTACTAGGTTTCGGCGAGTTAAAAAAATCGAACTAGCCGATGAAAAAATGCTAAGACAAAGAGAGAATTTGGCGGTTCCAATAAAAAACGTCGACATAATAGGGTGGTCGAGCTAACCGAGCTCGAGGTAAGTGGGTTCGACTGTATTAGGTAATTTATTTAATTCCTATATAACGAGTTACCGCATTCTAGGTTTTTGGGTCAGCATGTGCAAAACCCTAGGGAAGTACTAAAAATAACTAACCAATCGGCGTGTAACCTAAATAAAAGTCATTGCAGATGGCTGCCCCATGTTTTGAATTTATTTGTGTGTGTTTATGTGAAATGTTTTTGAAAATTCAATGTAAGACGAGTGTCTGATGAACCAAGCACTTGACAGGAAAGTGGAACTTGGTTTATGTGTTTTATTCTTTTGATTTTTTCAGTATTTAAGTCATAATTTTATCAATAATATGTTTCTAGGTCAAGTAACACACTATGTTAGAGCTAATCAAGTCGTGTTGTGTGTATGACATGTGTAGTGTGTGTAGAAAAACATTCCAGATACAACAAGTGAAATCCTAGAATGTCTTATACATGTGTTGTGAAAAAATATTTTTTTCTGCTAAGTGGATCAGCGCACAAAGTTACAAATTTGGCACTAAATAAAAGATAAAGCTAATTTTTACAATTTCTCAAAGTTTCATTCTATTGCAAGCACTACTTTGCATATAAGTAAAAAGTTTTTACAATATGTTCGTTTTTTCTCTTTAATGCCAGGGAACCCAGGTATAGTGGAGATTTAGGCTGGGGGCTTCAGAGGTGGTTGGGTTAATCATAGGACAACATCAACCATTAGGGAGGTAGTTCTAATGATTAAATATAAATTCTAGAAAAAATTAAGTATTATTTGTCAACCTCATATTTATAAAAGAACTTAATTTTGCCTCCTCATTTAAATGTACCTGTGCAGCATTCCACAAATCATCGTGAGTTTTGCTGTTTTCCAGCTGTTCTCTGCTGTACAAATATGGACGTTTGTCTTTTCTGTGAAGATCAAGGCTTTTTTTGGCCCAATCATTTGTTCCTGGTGTGAAAAATAATTGTTTATTATTTAAATGACTCGCCTTATTTAAAAAAATTATAAAAAAAACAAACAGTACATACAAATATTTGATCTTACTGCAAGATAATGAAACTTTAATAGTCCACACAGTTCCAGTACTATGTAACAAATTTGATTAAAAAATTAAGGCAACAAACCCTTAATAGCATCATAGTCTAGGTTGTAGAAACAGAAATTGTCTGCCAACTCCCTTCGGACAACTGCCTCTTCTATAAAGGCATTGACACTCTCTGAAGATTTGCTGCGATATAACCGAACTGTCAATATACAACGTTGGACGGAAATCTGACCTGTGATGTATTATAATTATAATTTCCTTTTATTCTAAGTCAATTTATTTAGAATTAATGTTAAGTAACCCTTCTAGTGCCTGGCCTAGTTTTTTGCACCGACATACATTTGTCCCTGTTGCATGAGCGCATCTTTTTGCCACATAGTTACTACTAACTTATTACTAGAGCCTCAGTCAGAGCAGATGCAGAGTCACTAATTCATTTACATGTTTCATGCTCGCAAGGACGTTCCATTTCGCATTATATAATATTATATAATATAACCATCTATTGATATTTTAATTTAAATAAATAAGCCTAAGCATTTATTTAAGACTAGCAGACCCGTCGTGCATTGCAACGATCTCTTTAAAAATGAATAAATTGAAAGAAACCAAAGATTGGTATGTTTTAAAAGAATTATGCCATAAACCTTCGGGGAAGTGAGAAAAAAAAAGTCCAAGTTTAATAGCAAACTGTTACATAAATTAATAATTAAAAACTTACAAAAGGAAAAACGATATTAAGAGGCCCAGCCAAAAAATGAGTGATAATTTAATTTTTTTATTGCCATTGTACTCAAGCTAAATTTCTCAATATCGTGTAAAATTGAATGGGGAATTAAATTGTTACCGTGCAGTAAAAATGACATTTGGGGCCCCCAGCTCCGAGGGAATGGAGATTAGGAGTTCAGTGCCCTATAGTAATATATTATAGGTTCTTAACTTTTTATATACTAACTTTAGTCAAAATCCATTTATTTTCTCATTATCTAACGCTTAAACTAATTTTAATATAGCTAATATAGTGAATAAAACTACATAAAGGGGCCCCGGGCTTTTTCGCTGCGAGATGTCAATTTCAAAAACCTTTACATTTCAATTCAGTTTCATCATGGATATATTTATCAAGATCGTTAAAAAGTGAATGGCAAAAATATCTTAAACATATATGAAAAAAGACATTTGGGGCCCTCCGTCACCGAAGAAAATGTCATTATAAGTTCAAAAACCTTGAGTATTTTAATATGGGCTACCAAGTTTTTTATACAAAATTTTGGTTAAGATCCAATCATTTACTCAGTAGCTAACGCATAAACTAATTTTTATATAATTCGTATAAGCAAAAATTGACAGTAAGAGATAGAGGGTCAGTTGTTGACATTTAGCCTTTTTTTTATTAAACAAGGCACAGTTAACATTTTGTTGAACAAGGCCCAGTTAACATTTTGTTGAACAAGGCCCAGTTAACATTTTGTTGAACAAGGCCCAATTAACATTTTGTTGAACAAGGCCCAGTTAACATTTTGTTGAACAAGGCCCAGTTAACATTTTGTTGAACAAGGCCCAGTTAACATTTTGTTGAACAAGGCCCAGTTAACATTTTGTTGAACAAGGCCCAGTTAACATTTTGTTGAACAAGGCCCAGTTAACATTTTGTTGAACAAGGCCCAGTTAACATTTTGTTGAACAATGCCCAATTAACATTTTGTTGAACAAGGCCCATTAACATTTTGTTGAACAAGGCCCAATAAACATTTGTTCTTCCATTAATAAGGATGATACTTTGTCATTTCCAGTTAAGAACAAAAATATGGTAAGTACAAAAACTAATGACAGGTAATTTATATAGGGTCATTTACATTGCAATAACTAAATTCGTAAAATTTTCCAATGATGGCAGTGTCCATCATACTGGATGTTTTTCAATGTAACAAAGAATATAGAATAACTATAGTATTCAAGTTTTGTCACAAATAAATTTATGAATTTTATGTAACAGAATAGTCATGAATATTTCCAACGATTAAGAGATTTTGTGCCACTTATATAAATTACCAAAGTGAAACCAGGGCGACAGGTTGCTCAGGGCCTGCTTGTTGGGGTCATTCCTGTCTGTGCCAAAGTACTTGAGCCTCTTCTCACAAAATGACTCCAGGATCCTTAGTCCAGCCTCTGTCCCTGGCTGGGCCCAGGCCACTTCTGTAACACTGCGGTCAATTTCAAGGGAAGCGTCTGCTTTAACCCAATCTGTTTCCTGGGGTGATGACAAGACAAATCTCAAGCTCAATGCTAGTTGATCACACCCCCACCCCACCAGGTATAACCAGAGATTTAGTGGAGATATGATTTGTGCTCAGATTGAGTCTCCACTCCAAAAAAACTGAACTCATCATTACCTCTAGCGTGATGTTCTCCCTGCTTGATGACCAAATGAAGATTTGGCAGACTTTACTGTGTCGTTTGTTGTATAGCTCATCCAGCTTGGGCTTATCGAGTTATTAATCTATTTTGTTTTATGAATTTTTAAAGTTTGGCAGCTTACAGTGGTAATGATGGCAACAGCTTTAAGCCAGTTGTTTATCACATTTGCTTCAGAAAAGCTAAGGATTGCCTCTTTTTTTATATTTATTTATTAGAAAACATTTTCAACATATTTACAAATTCTATATTATATTTATTTGTGGTTTTTTTTATTTTTAGTGTCACATTGGAAAACAATTCTTTCTTCATCATGATCAGAATTAAATAAATGATGCTTCAGTTCCACTGCATTGCCCCACACGGCCATTACAAATCATTAACACAACATAAATTTTTTTTTGTAGAAACATCACTCAGTACAGAGTGATGTTTCTACAAAAAAATTTATGTTGTGTTAATGATTTGTAATGGCCGTGTGGGGCAATGCCCCACACGGCCATTACAAATCATTAACACAACATAAATTTTGTAGAAACATCACTCTGTACTGAGTATTGTATTTACACATAAATCAATTAACTCTTTACTTCCATTTTAAAATGAAGCCATTGTAGAACAACAAGAAATATTCCTTACGCTTGGCATCTCCTTTGGAGCGTGTGGGTGCTTGACAAGGGGAGGGAACTCTGTAAGGTACTCTCCCAGCTGTTTGTTGATTTTGCTGCGTATGGTCCTTGCACCGTACTCAAGTTTTGGAGAGGCTTCCCAGCAGGGCACAATATTGTGTGCATCCACCTTAGAAGATACAATAATAACTGAGGGTTACAATAGCCATTCCATATCCTTTGGCTGCATCAGTAATGTTTTCTTGATAAAGGACCAAGTTTTGTTGTTGGTGTACATTAATATTTTTTATTATCATTCATCATATAATCAAAAGAACTTGGGCAAATTATTTAGCCATTATATAAACAAAATATCTAATATAATGTCTTTTTAAATATATTCATTTTAATAAAATCATTTATGTGTTATATTTACTTTTGAAATCAATAAAATATGTTTGTTGTTGCATCAAACTACCCATGCTGTGTTATCTGTGGGTGCTTGTATTACCTGACGAAAAGGTATGTCTTTTGCTGTGTTATCTGTGAGTGCTTGTGTTACCTGACAAAAAGGTATGTCTTTAACTGTGTTATCTGTGAGTGCTTGTATTACCTGACAAAAAGGTATGTCTTTTGCTGTGTTATCTGTGGGTGCTTGTATTACCTGACAAAAAGGTATGTCTTTTACTAGGGGTCTACCGATATATCGGCTGGCCGATATATCGGCACCGATATCAGGATATCGGTAGCATGTAAAGGTCCCGATATTGACGTCACCGATATTTCATAATAAGTGTAAAAAAACAACAACAAAAAAACAACTATCATTTAATTTAGATTTACAATATCTCGACATATTAATATATCGATCCCGATACCGGTATTGAAATAGCCAAAAGAGCCCTAGTATTAATATCTACAGCCACGATACAGTGTGCCATGTGCTATGATATTTTTTAGGTATCTGCAGATTTTTGTATGCTCGGAAATACTGTGTAAATAGTGCCGATGCCAAGTATACCGTAATTGCTCTAATAAATGGATAACATGTAAACATTATGTTCACGTAATTGCTCTAATAGCAAAGATGCACGCAGAATCGCAGATGTCTAAAACATTTCGTTTCGTATGGAATAACAAAATGTACTGTGTGCAGACTTGTTGTCATTGGCAACCATTCATCCTTCAACCTCATTTCACTCTATTACTATTGCTTTGTTCTCATTGTTTAATTCATAAAAGGTGGCCGTGTGCAAAAGCCATTAAATTATTGGATAGAATGAATAATTATGAGTCAAAAGTTGAAGTTTCAAAAGGAGTTCCTAATTTTGCTTGTTCATTTTCATAAAGGACGGTTCGTTTTGTCATGAGTCCTATGTAGGTCATGATCTGGAACTTGTAAACACATCAGAAACTTCCTTTCGGAAAATAAATAAATAAATCAGTAATATCGGCATAACTGGATATCGGTAGAGTGTAGACTAAACTGTAGACCCCTAAATTATAAAATATAAATAATTACGAGTGATAAATTTAAGAATGACGTCATCAAATATGACCGCTGTTGTTTTTGTTTTGTCCTGACAAATACTCATATCGGAAAAAAATATCGGTAATATCGGAAAAAAATATCTGTAATATCGGCAAAAATGCATATCGGTAGACCCCTAAATTATAAAATATAAATAAAATACGAGTGATAAATTTAAGACTGACGTCATCAAATAAGACCGCTGGTTTTTGTCCTAACAAATACTCATATCGACAAAATATATCGGTAATATCGGCAAAAATGCATATCGGTAGACCCCTAATATATTATATTAATAATTAGGAGTGATAAATTTAAGAATGGCGTTATCAAATACGACCGCTGGTTTTTGTCCCAACAAATACTCATATCAGATTTCATATAGGAAAAAAAATGTTGGTAATATCAGCAAAAATGCATATCAGTAGTCCCCTAATATGAAAGATAAATAATTACGAGTGATAAATTTAAGAATGACGTCATCATATATGACCGCTGGTTTTTGTCCTAACAAATACTCATATCGGCAAAAAAAATATCGGTAATATCGGTATCTGCAAAAATGCATATCGGTAGACCCCTATCTTTTACTGTTATCTGTGGGTGCTTGTATTACCTGACAAAAAGGTATGTCTTTTAATGTGTTATCTGTGGTTGCTTGTTTTACCTGACAAAAAGGTATGTCTTTTACTGTGTTATCTGTGGTTGCTTGTATTACCTGACAAAAAGGTATGTATTTTACTGTGTTATCTGTGGATGCTTGTATTACCTAACAAAAAGGTATGTCTTTTGCTGTGTTATCTGTGGATGCTTGTATTACCTGATAAAAAGGTATGTCTCTTGTATTACCTGACAAAAAGGTATGTCTTTTGGCAGTTCTTTTTTTAGGTCATCAACCCACTTCATAGGTACACGCAATGGAGAAAAATCTGTAACGACTCCTCCAATGTTGTGCTTCTTTAAAAGTGATGGAATAGATTTGCTGGCCTCCCCCAGGACAAGATGAAATGGGATATTCAAGCTTCTGCATTCCTTAAAAAAAGTCAAAATTAACTATACATTTTTTGGGGTAAAATTATTTAGTTTTTCGTATTTCCATTTCATTTCAAGGAATCTCCATTTTTGAAAAAATTAAATAAATTTAAAGAATAAATTTTTTTGTTTCCTTCAATTTTATTATTAATCATATCATAAACAGAAATTAAAATTAGCATTTATGAAATCAAACAAACATAAAAAATATTTGTATTGACTTGAGAGCTCAAAGAAATCAAGCCATAGCTGTAGACATACAGGCCTGTTTGAAAGTTTTTCCATTAACACTTATCTTTAATTGGACACCAGTTGTTAAAATCTTCTCAAATCCAAATGGAAATAATTCTACCTTCAAAGCATACAAAACTTTGATAAAGGTTTCAAGTCAATTATTCTTATGATAAAATATTATCGCATATTAGGGGTCTACCGATATGACTTTTTGCCGATATTGCCGATACCGATATTTTTTTTGCCGATATGAGTATTTGTTAGGACAAAAACCATCGGTCATATTTGATGACGTCATTCTTACATTTATCACTCGTAATTATTTATCTTTTATATTAGGGGACTACCGACATGCAATTTTGCCGATATTACCGATATTTTTTGCCGATATGAGTGCCGACAGGGTATTTGTTAGTACAAAAACCAGCGGTCATATTTGATGACATCATTCTTAAATTTATCACTCCAATTATTTATCTTTTATATTAGGAAACTACCGATATGGATTTTCGCCGATATTACCTATTTTTTTCCGATATGAATATTTGTTAGGACAAAAACCAGCGGTCTTATTTGATGACGTCATTCTTAAATTTATCACTCCTAATTATTTATATTTTATATTAGGGGTCTACCGATAAGCATTTTTGCCGATATTACCGATATTTTTTTCCGATATGAGTGCCGATATGAGTATTTGTTAGGACAAAAATAACAGCGGTCATATTTGATGACGTCATTCTTAAATTTATCACTCGTAATTATTTATATCTTATAATTAAGGGGTCTACCCATATCCAGTTTTGCCGAAATTACCGATATTTTTTCCCGAAACGAAGTTTCCGATGTGTTTACAAGTTCCAGATCATGACCTACATGGGACTCAACAAAACGAACCGTCCTTTATAAAAATGTACAAGCATATTAGGTACTCGTTTTGAAACTTCAACCTTGACTCATAATTATTAATTCTAACCAATAGTTTAATGGCTTTTGCACACGGCCACCTTTTATGAATGAAACAATGAGAACAAAGTACAATAGTAATAGAGTGAAAATGAGGCTGAAGGTTGAATCGTTGCCAATGACAACAAGTCTTCACACGGTAAATTTTGTTATTCCATACGAAACGAAATGTTTTAGACATCTGCGATTTGCGTGCATCTTTGCTATTAGAGCAATTACGTGAACATGTTCGTTCGTCCGTCGATACGACGAGGACCACTCTAGTCATCCGAGGGTTTTCTGTGCGTGCGCAGATGGCTGATTAGGCCGATCCTTGCACGAAAGGTTCGGGAACAGAAGGGACAGGGGGCGAGTGCGACATCTCCTGGAGGGTTGACAGCATGGGCCTTTCGGGCTTGCCTCTTCTTTTCTGCGGCGGTAATCCGGTTTGCCTCACATGACCTGGCACCTTCGTGGATGGAAGAGCGCCAGGTGGATCGGTCCATTGCAGCTCGTTCCCACGTGTCTGGATTTATGGCAAACGCTTTCATTGAGGCTTTCAGTGTGTCTTTGAAGCGTTTCTTTTGCCCACCGTGGGACCGCTGGCCATACTGGAGCTCACCATAGAAGATTCTCTTTGGCAGTCTCTCGTCTGGCATTCGGACAACGTGCCCTGCCCAGCGAAGCTGGGACTGCATCAGGAGGGTGAAGATGCTGGGGAGACCTGCCCTGGTCAGTACCACTGTGTCTGGAATTTTGTTCTGCCACTTTATGCCGAGAATCTTCCTGAGGCTTGTTATATGAAAGTGGTTCAGCTTTCTTGCATGACGCTGATAAACAGTCCTACGTGAACATAATGTTTACATGTTATACATTTATTAGAGCAATTACGGTATACTTGGCATCGGCACTATTTACACAGTATTTCTGAGTATACGAAAATCGGCCGATACCTAAACAATATCAAAGCACATGGCACACTGTATCGTGGCTGCACATATTAATACTAGGACTCTTTTGACTATTTCAATACCGGTATCTGGGTCGATATATTAATTGTCGAGATATTGTAAATCTAAATGATAGTTTTTTTGTTTCCGTTTTTTTTTGGGTCAAAATGTCACTTATTATTAGGGGTCTACCGATATATCGGCTGGCCGATATATCGGCACCGATATCTGGATATCGGCAATATCGGTAGCCTGTAAAGGTCCCGATATTGACGTCACCGATATTTCATAATAAGTGACATTTTGACCCAAAAAAAAACGGAAACAAAAAAACTAACATTTAGGTTTACAATATCTCGACAAATTAATATATCGACCCCGATACCAGTATTGAAATAGTCAAAAGAGTCCTAGTATTAATATGTGCAGCCACGATACAGTGTGCCATGTGCTTTGATATTGTTTAGGTATCGGCCGATTTTCGTATACTCAGAAATACTGTGTAAATAGTGCCGATGCCAAGTATACCGTAATTGCTCTAATAAATGGATAACATGTAAACATTATGTTCACGTAATTGCTCTAATAGCAAAGATGCACGCAGAATCGCAGATGTCTAAAACATTTCGTTTCGTATGGAATAACAAAATGTACCGTGTGAAGACGTGTTGTCATTGGCAACCATTCAAGCTTCAGCCTCATTTTCACTATATTACTATTGTACTTTGTTCTCATTGTTTCATTCATAAAAGGTGGCCGTGTGCAAAAGCCATTAAACTATTGGTTAGAATTAATAATTATGAGTCAAGGTTGAAGTTTCAAAAGGAGTACCTAATATGCTTGTACATTTTTATAAAGGACGGTTCGTTTTGTTGTGAGTCCTATGTAGGTCATGAACTGGAACTTGTAAACACATCGGAAACTTCGTTTCGGGAAAAAAAAATCGGTATTTCGGCAAAACTGGATACCGGTAGACCCCTTAATTATAAAATAAATAATTACGAGTGATAAATTTAAGAATGGCGTCATCAAATATGACCGCTGTTATTTTTGTCCTAACAAATACTCATATCGGCACTCATATCGGAGAAAAAATATCGGTAATATCGGCAAAAATACTTATCGGTAGACCCTTAATATAAAATATAAATAATTAGGAGTGATGAATTTAAGAATGATCGATGTCATCAAATAAGACCGCTGGTTTTTGTCCTAACAAATATTCATATCGGAAAAAAAATATCGGTAATATCGGCGAAAATGCCTATCGGTAGTCCCCTAATATTAAAGATAAATAATTACGAGTGATAGATTTAAGAATGACGTCATCAAATATGACCGCTGGTTTTTGTCCTAACAAATACCCTATCGGCACTCATATCGGAAAAAAATATCGATAATATCGGCAAAAATGCGTATCGGTAGTCCCCTAATATTAAAGATAAATAATTACGAGTGATAAATTTAAGAATGACGTCATCAAATATGACCGCTGGTTTTTGTCATAACAAATACTCATATCGGCAAAAAAAATTTCGGTAATATCGGTATCTGCAAAAAGGCATATCGGTAGACCCCTACTTATTATGAAATATCGGTGACGTCAATATCGGGACCTTTACATGCTACCGATACCGATATTGCCGATATCCAGATATCGGTACCGATATATCGGTAGACCCCTATCGCATATACTCGAGTATAATTCGATCTCGAGTACAAGACCACCCCCCAATTTCAGACTTAAACAGTGGAATTTTAATATTTCTCCGATGATTGCCAGTAATTGAACGTTTCTGGTAACGGTTATAATAAAATATAGACATTGAATAAATTGATAATCCGAAAAAAAATTGTGCTCATGAGATTTCCTGGTAGATTTTTATAATCTGACAATAGTATTGGTGAAAATGTGAAGCAATCGTGTGCTTAGCCGAAAATACAGAGGAAATTGCGGACATTTTGAATTCAGTGAATAAACATTTTATCAAAAGCTACAAAGTAATGGTAGTCATAGGTAGCGCAAATTTTATTAATTATTATTCAACAATAGATCAACACTGTGACCGAAAGTTAGGTGTTTGCTTTGAAATGTTCATCCAAACTACGGAAACCTATTGTGCGCGAAAATATGACATTTATCGTGTTACTAAAATTTAAAAAATGAGATATGCGATCATAAGTCGACCCCCTGATTTTGGCCTCGAAATTTTGACAAAAATCTCGACTTATACTAGAGTATATACAGTAATAATTAGGGACGTGACGGAGCTGATTAAAATCTGCATCCGTCGGATACGGCAAATATAAATCCGTCGGATTCCAATGCGGTCAACACTTGGCTAAAAGGGGGTATACCATGACGTGAGCGCAAGTGTGTGAACAAAGAAGACGTTGAATATCTGCGCTCTTTAGCAATACCACGTGAAATTGTGCTGTTACACAACAACTTACAAACTGCTTTACTATTGTCAAGAAATTTTAATTCAAAGAAATCCCAAACGATACTCGATTTCTTACTTTCAACCGCCATTTTTACTTGTTTACAACGGAATACAGGATGAAAACGAGACACCCTAAACCTCGGAATGAGAATGCGGTTTGGAATGGCGGAATGGAATTGTTCATGTTAGAATAAGTTGTACTGGTGTATGTTTACACTTATGGGTGTATGTATGTACATGTTATTAACCATTAATACATAAATATATTTTCATGTAAACACAAACTAAAACGCTATTATATATATATAATATATATATCTTTATATATAAATGTATAATATACCTAATTCTATATATAATTCCAAATCATTCCATATCATTTCAAATGTCATTCCAACTAATTTAAAATCATTCCAAACGTCATTCCAACTCATTCTAAATTTCATTCCAATTGGTCACACATAACCAGCTTTTCGCCATTCCAATCCGCACATCCACTCCGCCATTCCAATCCGCATATCCATTCCGAGGTTTAGAAAGCTCGGATGCAAACAATGTTTGGCGAGAGGGGTGTATCTAAAATACGTTCATGACCAAATACGACGTCTAATCTTTGGACAGCTGAGTAAGGGTCCAGGTCTAATCTATGGACAGCTGAGTAAGGGTCCAGGAGTTTAGTTTTATCTGTTTTCTTTATTTCGGGTTTTCGAAAGTCTCTAGGTTTTTTAATTTTAGTTACGATTTCTACGGCCGTGTTTGATCTGAAAACGGTAATATTTCAAATTCGAATCCGATGGATTTTTTAAAAAAAAATCCGTCGGATTCGAATTTGCTAAAAAAAAACGTCGAAGTTCGAATGTCGTCGGATTCGAACTTCGTCACATCCCTAGTAATAATTTTATCATAAGATAGACATAATTTTATCATAAGATAGACATAATTTGTCAGTTTAACAGCAAAGAATCCTTGAAACTGAGCAAACATTTAGATCCTATTAATATGATCATTAATGCTAATAAATGTTAATTTCAAATATATATTCGTAAAAAATTGAAGGCATAGAATTTTTTTTTACCTTCTCCACCAGCGCCAAACCTTTCATCATAAATCCAAACTGGCGAATTGTGGCTTCTAGAAACTTTGGCACTAGACAGAAGCAGACGTAAAGGGGCACCTCCAGTTTCATTGCTAGCCTCTGTGCATATAAAAATGCCCAATTATCTGTAATCAAAATAAGAGTAAAAGTTAAGTTATCTATAATGAATAAACAGATAATATTAAAAACATCAACTTAACAGGAAAGACAGACGCTAACGTGACAGGGAAATTAGAAACTGATGGTTTCCAACAACAAACAATGTTTCATATCAAAAGCATAAAATTAGAGTACAAACATAGCAACAACATCAAGGATCCTTAATTCTGTCTCATTCTATAAAAGGAGATCTAAAAAAATGTTGAAACCATTACAGGAAGGTGATCAACATTGCATACCCTGAATTCTCTGGTCTCTAGACATCCAGTACAGAACTCCATTGCTGTCTTCAGGAAAGTCTTGAGTCTTTGACAGTACCTTGACCCGTTTTTTATTGAACTTAAATTTGGAGACATTTTCACAAACTTTTTGTCGCCTTAACACAATCCTCTGAAGGAAATCTGCTTCCTTGTCATCAACTGTATCTTTGATTTCCTCCTTTTCACTGGCACTCTCTGAATCCTGTTTATAATAGTATAAAAACAATTGTTATTAAACAAATATAAATTACATGCAATAATCTTGCCATGATTTTTCGCCATCTTTTTTAACTTTGAAAATGTAATGTGTTGCATTGTGCCCCAGGGAGTATGTCTGTATGGTCACTATACCATGCTGAGAGGTGACGGACGCCCTGAGTGACTCTGTATTGCATTGTGCCCCAGGGTGTATGTCTGTACGGTCACTATACCATGTTGAGGGGTGACGGACGCCCTGAGTGACTCTGTGATACCTAGACTATTCTGACCCGACACAGGAGGCAAACTAGTTGAGTGAACTTAACTCGGGCTCATGGAGTTGTAAACATGCAACATATAGGGGAAAGGGAGAGCAGATGTGAGTGTGTATCCATAGAACGGGATTGAGACTAGTATTGTGTAGCAGTTGGAAAGTCTTTATTTAGGCCATGTTTGTATCTTTTAGTAACAAAAATCAAACATCTATACTCCTCAAGACCTGTGTTATTATTATCATCAAACACCACCACTCCGTTACAAAAGGATATTATTTTCATAAGAATCTGCATACATTTTTAAAATCGTTTCTTTGTAAATAAAAAAATATCCATGATAAGAGAGAATAAAACCTACCAGAGAGTGTTCCTTTTTTTCTACCCTAGCCTTTTTTGGCTGTTTAGATTTAATTTCGGTTTCCTTTTTCCTCTTTTCTGCTTTCTTTGGCTTGTCCTGTGTGCTGTCAGTTGTATCAGTTTTGTCCATGCCTTGTCTCTCCTTCTCTTTACCACTAGAAGAATCTCCTGACTAAATATTGTATAAGTTTTTAAAGTTTTAACCACATTTGACATTAGAACTTGGAAATAAAAAAAAATAAGTATAATAATGAAATTTTCAATGCACTTTTTTTAAACTAGAATTTTATTTTGACAGCCAAATCTAAATTCTGTGCAATAGATAATAATTTTCCATAGCTCATAGATAGTTCATTAAATATATATTTGTTTTTTTTACTCAAGCCATTGATAAATATCCATAAAACAATCTCTTTATTTCTGAAAGCTGAACAAAAAAAGTAACATCCTACTGACTATATTTAAAAAATCCATTTAAGATGTATACATATAATTAAACAACCTCGTAAAAACTAAGTTTTTGACTATAAATCCCATATATATGACACACAACTAAAAGTATTATGTTCAAACGCTACAAACAAATACAGACTGAAACCGACTGTTGTCCCCTGGCTTTAAAACCGGGGAAGGGGTGGGATGGGGTGTGGACATCGATGGGTGGCGTGAATGCGTACTCAACTGGCACGTGGAAGACAAACAATAACAAACTGTGAAATTGAATTACATATGTTATATAGAGATAAACTAAAAATGCATTAATTTAATTATGGTACATTCGATCGATCTGAAATTTTGATACCATGCATTGTTAGGTGACACGAGTCTATGTGCAAAATTTCAGCTTGGTAGCATCACGGGAAGTGTGTCATTTTTTACTTTTGATTTTCTGCCTGCCCGACGACGAACGACAAGATTTCGAAGTTAATATAAGGGACTTAAAAAAAAGAAATCAGTAGTTAAAAACAATAATTTTAAAAATAATATCATGACCAACAAACCTGTACTTTCTGTTTGTTTACCTTATTCTTTTCTTGTCTTTTTGTTGTACTATTCATCTCTGTGTTTTTTGTTCCTGTTTTCTTTGATTGTTCTCTTTTGTCAGCAGGTGGTGAAATGTCTTTCTGATTGTCAGTGTCTTCACCTTTCACATCATTAGCACTGGATGAATCTTCTGACATCTTTTTTGAGTATGATTTGTGGGAGTATACAATGATTTCTTATAAAAGAAATGTTACTTTCTGTTTTGGGGAAACTTGCCTAAAAAATTTGTAAATTTCATGAGTTAAAACAATCTCAATAACAATAAAATAATTTAATATGCTATATATATCATATATGAAAAAGTCACTAGAAGAATAAAATGCATTTTCCGAACTATAATCTAATTAACTAAAAATAATTGGGTATAATATTACTATAATTTAATATGGGATAATTACTGTTAGTATTATAATTATAGTAATGGAAAATTAAATAAGCTCCATGTTCATATTATATTATTACAAAAACCAGCGGCATAGCATAAGCCGCAGCTTTGCTCATCACAGATAGTGCAAAGAAGTTTAGTGTACGGACACAAACAGCAGCACAAAGTAATGAAAAAATAGCGAGTAAACGTGGAGACATGACATGCGCACTCAGGTTGTTGTTACCTGCCCCCCCCCCTTTATTACTACCATGCCTTAAACATAAACTGTGATTTGCCGACCCTAGCGAGGGTTAGTCATGTTTAGGGTTTTTAATTGTATGTTTTTTTGTTTTTTTTGGCAAACTGATTATCGATTATGTAACTCCGATTTTAAACCGATTATCATTTTATAGCTGACTTCACAGAAATTAGGGGTGTACCGGATTTCGCCTGCGGCTCCGGCAAATCCAGATTCCTGCCATATTGACAAATCCGGC
Source organism: Ampullaceana balthica (assembly GCA_944989445.1). Lineage (NCBI taxonomy): Eukaryota > Metazoa > Mollusca > Gastropoda > Lymnaeidae > Ampullaceana > Ampullaceana balthica. Next base: position 11,248 of record CALYLW010001503.1, on the reverse strand, counting down.
TCCGGCAGAAATTTCATAAATCTCGCTTGCCGGGTTTGCGATTAAATATATAGGCCTATCAATTATAGCTCCGATAATTTTTTAAAATCCGGCTTCGGCTCCGGTCAGATTTCACTTCATAAATCCGGCCAAATCAAATTCGATTATCGGTTTGGGAAATTTAAAACTGATTGTCGCTTTCAAATCCGATTATCGTTTAACAGCCTTAGTCATGTTGGAAAAAAGGGGAAAAGAACGGGCAGAAACAAACATTTTAAAAAAAAATTTGTTAAATGGTTTTTTTTTGCGTTGGGGTTTGATCCCTGGACTCTCCGCGTGCAAAGCGGACGTGATAACTACTACACTACGAATCATATGTTATTCTGTGAAGGAAAAACGCAACTGAACGGCAAGAAGCTGTGTTGCCACCCCCACCACCTTTTTTTTTCATCCCGCCACTCTTGCCAACTGTGATTTTTCAACACCAGCAAGGGTCATTAGTCATTACGGACATTCGACTCATTCGTCATGCTCATTTGCACATGGTCGTTTAGGAGAAATATAAATTATATGTATAGACTATAGATTAATGTTATGAATGCATACATGATTGATTGCTGTCACCATACATACAATACAAATTGGTAGACATTAGGACAGACGTCCGGAAGTATTTCGGATCTATTCTACTACAAATTAATCCTTTCCATCTGGCATTTCCACATAAAATAATTATAAACATGGAATGGCTTCCGAATGGGGTGCGTATCAAATGAGGAAGACAACATAAACATTAAAAACTCCAATAAAAATCCAAGACTAGATATTAAATTCATAAATAAATCATAAAATTAAACCATGTGCCGTGAATATTCATGGGACGCAATAGTCAATAGTGCCAACAGTCTATTATATAGTCTGGTGGTTTGTTGTTTTTTTGCTGTTGTATATAAATATATATTATATAATTATTAACTGTCTGTATTTTTGTAATAAATGCATAATCATTATGCACAAGAAATTTAACATAAGACTGACGGTTAATGATTAGGTAATTAAATTATAGTATTACAAATAAATCACCTTATAGTAATAGTAATCGTGAACACATACTAACGATAAATAGCTCCCGCTTCTTTTTCGTAGAATACTAAAAACGTTTCGTAACACACAGCTGGTCATAATCATAGCATTTTATTTTTATTTTGAACGTATCTCGGAACTGTTCAATTCTAATAATATCCAATAAGGTATTTGACATGTTTTATTGTGTTTTACAAAAAATATAATGAATATTTTCTACATTGACTTTACTTTCAAATATTTTTTGGTCAATCTACTGACCAAACACCTTTAATTAGTGTATTCGTGATAATTCACAATTTTTAACATATCTTTTGATTCCAGAATGGATCATTTACCCAGACAACCATTACCTTGACCTAGATTCAACTTTTACATAATCTTTCTCCCGCGTGTTTTGATATTTCATATTTTTGTTAGCAATTTAGTAGTTAGTAGGGTCTTTACGGAACTGTGAAAATTCATGCGCTTCAGTTTAAATATTTTTGAAATAATTTTGGATAGTGGCTGACATCGAAACTTCTTTAAATCAAGTTTTAAAAAAATAATTGGTTTATATAAATTATATTCCAACTAGGGGCAAGTACCCGGCTTCGCCCCAGGTTTAACAGCAACAACAACAAAAACAACAACAGCAACAAAACAACAAAAAACAAACAACAACAACAAAGCAACAACAACAAAACAACAACTACAAAACAGCAACAACAACAGCAACAACGACAAAACCAACAACAGAAACAGCAACAAAACAACAAAAACAAAACAACAACAAAATCAACAACAAAACAACTACAACAGCAACAACAACAAAGCAACAACAACAGCAACAACAAAAGCAATAACAACAAAGCAACAACAACAAAAAAATTATTTTATGGCGATAATCGCCTTCTTGTTAATCTCGACACCAAAATGTTTATTAATTTGCGTCATTATTTTACGTCTTAATTTTCAATAATTTTTATTTTATATAGCTCATATAGGGAAAAACTACATTTTGGGCCCCCGGCCCCCAGTATCTTATATATATGGAACGAAACCTGTTTAATAACCTTTCCGGTATAATTTTGTGGTACGTGTACCAAATTTCACGTTATTTGGTTGTCTGGATCTTGAGTTATTAGGGAACAGACAGACATCCAGACAACAAATGCGTCTTATATATATAGAGACTAGGGGCAAGTACCCGGCTTCTCCCGGGTTTAACAACAACAGCAACAACAACAAAAACAACAACAGCAACAACGACAAAAACAACAACAGAAACAGCAACAGCAACAAAACAACAAAAACAAAACAACAACAAAATCAACAACAAAACAACAACAAAACAACAACTACAACAACAACAGCAACAACAACAAAGCAACAACAACAAAACAACAACTACAACAGCAACAACAACAAAGCAACAACAACATGAAGGAAATTGACGTCGCAGGGCAAGGGATGTGGACAACAACAACAACAGCAAAAACAACACAAAAGCAACAACAGCAACAACAACAAAAACAACACAAAAGCAACAACAGCAACAACAACAGCAACAACAACAAAAACAACAACAGCAACAACAACAAAAACAAAACAACAACAAAAACATCAACAACAAAACAATAACAAAGCAACAACAAAACAACAACTACAACAACAGCAACAACAACAAAGCAACAACAACAAAACAACAACAACAAAACAACAACAAAAGCAACAACAACAAAGCAACAACAACAAAAAAATTATTTTATGGCGATAATCGCCTTCTTGTTAATCTCGACACCAAAATGTTTATTAATTTGCGTCATTATTTTACGTCTTAATTTTCAATAATTTTTATTTTATATAGCTCATATAGGGAAAAACTACATTTTGGGCCCCCGGGCCCCAGTATCTTATATATAAGGAACGAAACCCGTTTAATAACCTTTCCGGTATAATTTTGTGTACGTGTACCAAATTTCACGTTATTTGGTTGTCTGGATCTTGAGTTATTAGGGAACAGACAGACAGACATCCAGACAACAAATGCGGCTTATATATATAGAGACTAGTTCAAAAGCCTGCTGAAGCTAGCTGAACGAAATCCGACAGAAGGGATAACAAAGAAATATACGAAATACTGCAATAGAAAAAACCATGTGGCCTTTATTGCCATGAACAGAATACGATATGAACAGAAATAAGAAAGAAATGTATGAAATACTGTAATAGAAAATAACATTTTGCTTATATTGCCATGAACACTATACGATATGAAAATAATTAACAAAGAGATGTACGAAATACTGCAATAGAAAAGAACATTTATCTTTTATTGCCATGAACACAATGCGATATGAACAGCTAAATATCATAGATTTCCTTGTACACCACATTTTTAGTGTAGCAGGCGGAGCTGTCGTGGAGCAGTTTCCCTTGTTTAGGACCATCTGCCACATGGACCTTGACATCCGCTTATCTGCATACACGGGAGAAAGCAACGTATACTTGCCCGTGGCTAAACACAGGTTGTGGTATTATAGGTAGATACCGACCTTATCCAGTGTCTGGCACTGCGATTTTTTTTATGGTCATTGCGAAAGCTAACTTCACAGGGAATTGCCTTCTCCGTAGAACGAAAGGCAAGTCTGTTGTTGTCGGGGCAAGGTGCACGCGTGGAAAGAATAGAGTGCGACTTTTGTCACTTCCGTAAAGAAGTTCAGCAATGATGAGGTTGGGTTTGAGGTACCTAACCACCAATCTGGTGCCGTTGCATAGACCTCGTTTGATGTTCAAATTGCGAAGAAGAATTATAATTGCACCGACTTTTAACGTAAATTGATGAAGCGGCATTCCCGAAGGAGCCAATTGATGTAGAAATTCCACGGAATAATTGTTTTTATCATCTGGCGTGCAGTCGTCGATGGAGTCGGAACGTATGTTCTGGGTTTTCCTTGAAGTAAATGCTGAACGTGACTATTGATATGGTCCACATCGGCATTTGTAGGGCAGAGAATAGACTTATTTGCAAATTCTTCCGCATCTCTGGCTAGAAGTCGCTCACCGAAGATTTCGGAAACAATAGATCCTGTGCAGACCATATGGGCTGGAACTTCAAACATATTCTCGTCCAATCCATGTTCATTGGTTAATGTTCATTGTCTAGCTCCATTAACGAAGACGTAAATTTTGGATCGATAGATCGCACATTACTTATCAATGTGAGAATTGTAAATTTAGTCCAAAGATCGGTAAACTTAATACTCGTTTCGGCAATGGCGGCCCTGGTTCCATGAGCAACAATGGGCAAGGTTCGTCTGAAGTCCCTACCCAAGATAATGATTTTTCCTCCGAAAGGTTTGTCATTTTTCATGATATCTTGTAAGAGTTTATTCACGCATTTCAATGCGTCCTTAGAGGCAATCGAGGATTCATCCCAAATGATTATTGTGGCTCTTCGGAGAATGTCAGCATCGGAGGAGGTCATTCTCATTCTGGAGGTTGAGGTGTCGATAATTGGGACGGGAAGTTGAAATTGGGAATGATACGTTCGACCACCTTCCAGTAAATTGGCCGCGATTCCAGTTGATGCAGTAGCTAAAGCAATCTTCTGTTCCCCTCTAAAGGATGCAAGCAAGGTTGTATACAAATATGTTTTACCACTACCACCAGGTCCGTCAAGAGAGTAACACCTATGAGGAAGATGATCATTGGCTGCGGCTGCCATAATTTCATCAAATGCGTGTCTCTGCTGTTCATTGAGACTCCGTACCATGTCTGTTGCTTTGCTGAGCTGTTGGACCGGATCAAAAACGCACGCTGTCCTGTATGTCTTCCACGTGACTTTGTGGAACAGGTAAACCGAAAATCTCTCAGGTTTTCCTATTGGCAATAAAGATCAATTGAATATCAGTAAGGGCCAAATTGAAGCAGTGTTCGCAATTCACTTCGTGATGAAACTGCAACTTAAAATCTTCATAAAAGTATTCTTTATATTTCTGGAACAATTGTGGAATATTTGAAGGAGATGCGAGCAGGCACATATGTGCAAATAATTCCCATAGGAGAGAGGGCATCTTTTCGGCAACTGCATCATGTAACGTCATATCCCAGACAGTCCTGCTCGTCATTGAAGAGGCCTCGGTGTTGTGCAGCTTCCTTGAATGTTGCATATGTAACACCATGGACGGTCCGAAGGTCCTCAAAGGAAGTTGCACTTGGCACATGAAGGAGAAGTAAGCGCAAGCAGAAGCGCTGAATGTATGACGCTAAACTGACAGAGTACATACGACCAATTATTCTGTCAGCACCCATTTGCCTTCTCTGCCATGTTCTGGTCTTCTCGTGAAAAACATAATGTTCAGGTATGTCAGTGTATAGTATACCTGTAGCCATCTGGTATTGTTGATTTAGTTTGAACTATGCCGTTAAAGTAGTGTCTCTCGAAGCTGCGTTCTGTGCTGCAGCCTCAACGTTATCAGTAGTAAAAAATTACTGATTGCTCGCCAGGGAGATGAACTTGGAGTCTAATAATTGCATGAGACTGCTTGCGCATATGGAACCCAAAAAGGCGCCAAGCAGCCCGAGGCGCGCTCATATATCTAGAGTCCATAAAGGAGGTGATCTCATCGTGGTTCATGGTCCCGTGTTCCTTAATGGAGATGTTGGCGCAATCATGTCCCTTTGTAGACGTATTTAAACAGATATTTGACACTTTTTATGGAAGCACAGCTCTCGACGTTGATATGACAGTTGTACTTTAGGCTGAGGTACGGATTGTAAGGAACGACCCATGCCATGAGCTGTCAATTACTCGGCTATTGACGATTGCTGTTACACCATTGTTCCGTCGCCTATATTTGGGATAACCGTCAACATTCACGATTGTTTCTTCACAGAACGGCTTCGGAAACTTCTTTGAACAGGATCCATCAACCATGCATGGAGAGCTCATGTTGTGTTTCCCACAGGGCCCATGAATCCTGTGTTTGGTGACTATTTCATGCAGTCGAGGCTGTGTTGCCCTGTCTGGTATTTCTGCAGAAATCATTCTATCCACTTGTTCACCGTCGTTAGGCTTGCCCTCGCTGCGTAAAATTAATAGTATTTGAGCATGCGGAAGCCCACGTTTCTGGAACTCAATGACATGGATTTTTGCTATTGGTTTTCCAAGAACGTGATGTTTTCCAATGTCATCTAGAAGAGCATCATTGACGTTCTGAGCTAAAACAATGACGTCGTGTAATATTTTTTTACGGCGAACATTTTTAATTTATTTATAATAATTTTGCGCGCCTTTTTTGCGCGCCTTTCGAGCACCTTTTCGCGCGCCTTTGGACGGGGAGACACACGCATACTTAGGGCGATTATGTATTAGATAGATAGAGATGCTTTTGGAACTAGCCACGGGGCTTTGTCTTGTCTTATCTGTACAGACGGTTCTTCTATTACAGAAGATTATTGCGTCCACAGACCATGGCGGTCTGTTGGCAAGTGACGCAGCATTCACATGCAATGGCTATATGAGGGTTCCACGCATTACCCAGCCGCCTTTATTTCCCTATCTAATGTTAGGTACCCATTCGGAGCTGGGTGGACTCAGGGACGCCCTAGGCCACGGGAACAAATCTTTTAACTTCACGTGAATTCGAACCCGTGACCATCGGTACGCCAGTCGAGCGCATATGCCACTCGACCCCTGGGCTTTCTTTCACTTTCAGGGGTGCAACGTAACCGAAATAATGATATCATTATAAACATTGTAGGTCTACAATATAAATAAAAAATAAATTACACTTACAAGTAATTTACTGTTACATTTGAGTCATTCCTTGCTGCACCTTCCTAAGATTTAATGTTGACTTTTGTATCATTTTCAATTATAAATGTTAATATAAAATTTATGTGCATTTAAAAAATAATACTGCCTTTACGGGTAGCATAAAACTAAAATCAGAAAATTATTTATCAGATAAAGTCATATTTTATAGTGAAGCTAGTAAGAATTCGTTTCACCGAAAGAAACTTTGTTTTCATTTATTATGTCTCCATTACCTTATTGTGAAGAAGATGCCGAATTTGTTTGATGTTCAGCATTCTTATTTCATCTCTTTATAAACATATCCATTGGTCCTTTATTTTCCATCTATAAATTGATAAATTGGGTATTCTAAATCTTTTCAGTATCACACATCAACTCAATTCTCTGATTTTATTTTGGAAGTTTTGAAAGAAAATATAAAATTTCATCATTTAAGTTTTACATTTTACATTTACTAGTGAAAATCTATTGTTTGAGCTTGGGGGACAGAACTATAATTCTGAGCTATCAATGTTCGTTTCCTACTTTTTGGAGGAGATTGAAGTGAACTAATCCCCAATAAGTGGGGCATCTCCTTCACCCCCCCCCCATAATTTTTTTAATATGACTACGTATTGAAATAAATGTAGACTTATTTTATTAAAATGCATACAATTTATGTTAAATTAGCTGTTTCATCTTACGTGTTACCGTCGAAAAGTTAACATATTTTACAGGGTTATTTTGTAATAATGTTTTCAAATGGAGGATTTTAATTAGATTTTTCTTCCCTTTCCTTTACATTCTGTGGACCTGTGGCTGATGGCCAGCGGACCGGCACCGGTCCGCGGACTACCACTTTGAGAAGCACTTTTATAGATAATTGTGTTTTTTAAGTTCGCTTCAGCGAAAATATTGGTGGATTAAACAGTGACTGTGATGGACAGATAACTTGTGGTCACTCTTAGAATAATCAAAGATATAGGAAATTGACGTGATTAAAAAAAAACGGGCCATAAAAATTTATAAAAAAAAACAATAAAAAAAAACCTCTCCATTTAGCTTTCTGAAGGGATAGGAGTCTTAAAGATACGATTGTAAGAAGTCACCTTCATACTGTAAAAGCACACATTGGAACAAAAGGTTGTAACCGTTGCCATACTTGCAGTGGCGTAGCTAGGAGGGGGGGGGTGGTGGGGGCGGTCCGCCCCGGGCGGCACACATTTTGGGGGCGGCATTTGGGGGCATTTGAAAAGTATAGCCCTTTCTGACACCCACCTTTTTCTTTTGAAAGAGGAACACCCGGGTGAAAATAAAACATTCGGACTTTCAAGTCGTAATTAACGGATTCTCACAACATTTTTTAAAATTACTTACTGTTTGCTATAACTAACGCATAACCGTTAAGAAATTTAAAATCGCATAAAAATTGTATCGATTTTTTTGAAAATTAAGCGGTATACATCACAGTTGACACTTTGATGAGAAAACAACATAAAGAACTGATCACCGCTGGACCGAATATACTATTAATATCACCGCGACAGTTATTGCGTGGATTTTTGACATGCACAGAATGATACGCGAACTAGTACCTACATGGCATGGTGGATCAAATATTGTGTTTAACTTGCAAGTAGTAATTTATATTACTGTTTCAGTATTCAGAAAATTATTCTAAGGTAATTTATTAAAGTTTATTTATTTTTCTTTGGATTATTTTATTTTCATTTACGTAGCACAAACAAAATGTGTGTGTTTCATTATAATACGTTTATTCACTAAAAAAATGTTACACCTATCCTATTAAAGTAATGATTAGATAGTTTGAATTAGTATATTTTTACTGAAAATTATTACGATTTTTGACAAGAAAGATTAATCGCGATTTGTAGTTTTTTTGTCTCCAAATTTTGAATAATGGTGAAAGTTTGTTAAGATAGTGGATGGTGTATTCACCATTAAAGAAAATTATATATTGTTTTTGCTGTTTACTGTTTGATTATATTTTCCTACCAAATTTTAACACGGAAAATGGTTTTAACAAATAGAGGAAGTTTAATCTCAAAATAAGTCAACACGAGTTGAGTCTACTGCACATTCGATCATTTTCCCAATGGAATGAATTAGACATAAGAATTGGACATGGCGCAACTTTTGATAAACGACAACAACAGAATATTGATAAAGAAATAAGAAAAAATGGTAGAAAATTCTCACAATACTTAAGATAATTAGGTTCTTAGCAAAACAAAATTAGGCGTTGAGGGTCATCGTGAAAGTATTCATGGGGAAGACATCAATTCAATTGAAAATAGAGGAAATTTTCTAGAATTTGTTGACTTGTTGACTAAGTACGACCCCGTATTATGTGAACATTTAGTAAAAATTAAGATGGGTAGTAAATATAGTGTCTCCTATTTGTGGAAAATGATTCAAAATGAATTCATAGACCTATTGAGAGGCGCAGTGAGAAAAACAATAATGGACCAAATAAAGCAAGCTAAAAACTTTTGTAGGATATTTGACAGAATTCCAGATATTTTCCACAAATATTAAAATAGTCAAATTAAAAGATACGTAGTTATTGATGTCAGCGAAGTTAAAGTTGTAGAATCGTTTATCTACTTTGTAGAAAATAAATGAAAACTGCTGAGGAAATCACAAATATGATTTTAAAGAAGTTAGAAAATGTTTAGATACAAAAAATTGCAGAGGAAAGGCTTACGATAATGCTTCCTTCAGAGTTTGTAGCATGCACAAATCATTCTTTAAACCTGGCATGTTTACATGCAGCTTGAACTGTTATTGATTCCTTAAATTTTTTTGGAACTATCGAAAAGTTGTTTTCATTTTTTAAATTCTTCCACGTGTCAATGGGATGCTCAAAAATACCTTCAAATAAAAGGCTTAAATGTTCACCAATGCCATATAAAACTAAATTCTTTGCAAACCCATTTCATGGAACAAAGAGATGTGATAATACAAAAAGCTGTTATAGCAGCCATAAGAATTTGTGAAGAGATGGAGACATCGACTGAACACCGAGTTAGAAGGGAAAAAACATGAGTGAGGAAAATTCACAATCAGTTGTACTATCTTTAGAACATGAAGTACAACGAAAAATGTTTTAATCCATGGATCGAATTATAAAGGAATTGAAAGAACGCTTTGATCAGTAGCATGACCTTGTAAGAAAATATTAGTGTATAATCCCATATAACCTACTAAATGAAGAAACTGAATGTCAAATAGATGATATTATTGACATTGATAAAGAACAGTTCCATATTGAAAGAAACACACTACAAAAAATAGCCATTGCATTGGAAAAATGGAGGAAAAGGCCCCCTTGATTTATAAAAATTTATTCTATAGTATAGATTGGAAGCTTCTGTAACCAACATTGTAATCTTGCTAAGAATTTTATAAAAAATATTGTTAACAGTGTCGCTAGATGTGAAAGGAGCTTCTCCAAACTGAAGTTGATGAAAAAAATTTATCTTCGTTCCACAATAAGTGTATAAATTAAGACTAAAAAATCTTGCAATATTGTCCATAGAACAAATGATAAAAAATTATTCAAATTTTGATAGCATAATACACGATTTTTCTACTATGAAAGTTAGGAAAATAAATTTATAAATAATATGTTTACATACTAATGTACACTATTTGTTTATAAAAAATAATAATTTTATTCATAATTTGTTGGTGTAAATTTGGAATACGTTCGTCTCGGGGCACCTGCAACCTCAGTAACCTTAAAAAAAAGTATCTTGTATTTTTTATAAAATATGTATAACATCTTATTTGGCCTACTTTATTGCTGCTTACTTAAATATAGCATCCAATGGTAAAAATGTTCGCCACCTTTACTTTGTTTCAATTACAATTATTTATTTGTGTTTATTAATTTATAAAAACCATAGTACTATTGGTTTAGTAAGGGCGGCAAATTGGAGACCGCCCCGGGCGGCAAAAGGTCTAGCTACGCCACTGCATACTTGTCCATAAATTATTATGTGATAGATATATAATGCATTTCTATCCCTCTTGACAAATATATAATAAAATGTGGTTTCACTTGCACAAGTCGCAACGTTATTTAAATTTTAAAATGCTATTCTTTACAAGAGGTGTAATAAAAATCTACGTAGGTGAGATAGGTCGTCACTCGGGGGATCAGTTACACATGTACAAAATAAATAAACAGGCTCTAATAACCCGTCTCTAAACATTTCAACAGTGCTAATGACGACCGCAGTTCACATGTTCCAGTTACTGGCATTTTATACACTTCCTTTTGATTACAAGATCCTGTATTTTTGTTAAGTAAATATGCCTGCCTTTATTTTCTTCTTCTTCTTTTTTTATTTAAAATTTATATTTACTTAATTATTA